>JAUJYZ010001116.1:177500-367500 GCA_033675265.1 Actinostola sp. cb2023 | reverse complement strand
AAGATTAATATCTCTGGACAGACACCCGTCTGCCTAAGATTAATGTCTCTGGACAGACACCCATCTGCCTAAGATTAATATCTCTGGACAGACACCCATCTGCCTAAGAATAATATCTCTGGACAGACACCCATCTGCCTAAGATTAATATCTCTGGACAGACACCCATCTGCCTAAGATTAATGTCTCAGGACAGAAACCCATCTGCCTAAGATTAATGTCTCTGGACAGACACCCATCTGCCTAAGATTGATATCTCTGGACAGACACCCATCTGCCTAAGATTAATGTCTCTGGACAGACACCCATCTGCCTAAGATTAATATCTCTGGACAGACACCCATCTGCCTAAGATTAATGTCTCTGGACAGACACCCATCTGCCTAAGATTAATATCTCTGGACAGACACCCATCTGCCTAAGATTAATATCTCTGGACAGACACCCATCTGCCTAAGATTAATATCTCTGGACAGACACCCATCTGCCTAAGATTAATGTCTCTGGACAGACACCCATCTGCCTAAGATTAATATCTCTGGACAGACACCCATCTGCCTAAGATTAATGTCTCTGGACAGACACCCATCTGCCAAAGATTAATATCTCTGGACAGACACCCATCTGCCAAAGATTAATGTCTCTGGACAGACACCCATCTGCCAAAGATTAATGTCTCTGGACAGACACCTGTCTGCCTAAGATTAATGTCTCTGGACAGACACCCATCTGCCAAAGATTAATGTCTCTGGACAGACACCCATCTGCCAAAGATTAATATCTCTGGACAGACACCCGTCTGCCAAAGATTAATGTCTCTGGACAGACACCCATCTGCCTAAGATTAATGTCTCTGGACAGACACCCATCTGCCTAAGATTAATATCTCTGGACAGACACCCATCTGCCTAAGATTAATGTCTCTGGACAGAAACCCATCTGCCAAAGATTAATATCTCTGGACAGACACCCATCTGCCTAAGAGTAATGTCTCTGGACAGACACCCATCTGCCTAAGATTAATGTCTCTGGACAGACACCCATCTGCCTAAGATTAATATCTCTGGACAGACACCCATCTGCCTAAGATTAATATCTCTGGACAGACACCCATCTGCCTAAGATTAATATCTCTGGACAGACACCCATCTGCCTAAGATTAATATCTCTGGACAGACACCCATCTGCCTAAGATTAATATCTCTGGATAGACACCCATCTGCCTAAGATTAATATCTCTGGATAGACACCCATCTGCCTAAGATTAATATCTCTGGATAGACACCCATCTGCCTAAGATTAATATCTCTGGATAGACACCCATCTGCCTAAGATTAATATCTCTGGATAGACACCCGTCTGCCTAAGATTAATGTCTCTGGACAGACACCCGTCTGCCTAAGATTAATGTCTCTGGACAGACACCCATCTGCCTAAGATTAATGTCTCTGGACAGACACCCATCTGCCTAAGATTAATGTCTCTGGACAGACACCCATCTGCCTAAGATTAATATCTCTGGACAGACACCCATCTGCCTAAGATTAATGTCTCTGGACAGACACCCATCTGCCTAAGATTAATGTCTCTGGACAGACACCCATCTGCCTAAGATTAATCTCTCTGGACAGACACCCATCTGCCTAAGATTAATGTCTCTGGACAGACACCCATCTGCCAAAGATTAATATCTCTGGACAGACACCCATCTGCCTAAGAGTAATGTCTCTGGACAGACACCCATCTGCCTAAGATTAATATCTCTGGACAGACACCCATCTGCCTAAGATTAATATCTCTGGACAGACACCCATCTGCCTAAGATTAATATCTCTGGACAGACACCCATCTGCCTAAGATTAATATCTCTGGATAGACACCCATCTGCCTAAGATTAATATCTCTGGATAGACACCCATCTGCCTAAGATTAATATCTCTGGATAGACACCCATCTGCCTAAGATTAATATCTCTGGATAGACACCCATCTGCCTAAGATTAATATCTCTGGATAGACACCCGTCTGCCTAAGATTAATGTCTCTGGACAGACACCCGTCTGCCTAAGATTAATGTCTCTGGACAGACACCCATCTGCCTAAGATTAATGTCTCTGGACAGACACCCATCTGCCTAAGATTAATGTCTCTGGACAGACACCCATCTGCCTAAGATTAATATCTCTGGACAGACACCCATCTGCCTAAGATTAATGTCTCTGGACAGACACCCATCTGCCTAAGATTAATGTCTCTGGACAGACACCCATCTGCCTAAGATTAATCTCTCTGGACAGACACCCATCTGCCTAAGATTAATGTCTCTGGACAGACACCCATCTGCCAAAGATTAATATCTCTGGACAGACACCCATCTGCCTAAGAGTAATGTCTCTGGACAGACACCCATCTGCCTAAGATTAATGTCTCTGGACAGACACCCATCTGCCTAAGATTAATATCTCTGGACAGACACCCATCTGCCTAAGATTAATATCTCTGGATAGACACCCATCTGCCTAAGATTAATATCTCTGGATAGACACCCATCTGCCTAAGATTAATATCTCTGGACAGACACCCATCTGCCTAAGATTAATATCTCTGGATAGACACCCATCTGCCTAAGATTAATATCTCTGGATAGACACCCATCTGCCTAAGATTAATATCTCTGGATAGACACCCATCTGCCTAAGATTAATATCTCTGGATAGACACCCATCTGCCTAAGATTAATATCTCTGGATAGACACCCGTCTGCCTAAGATTAATATCTCTGGATAGACACCCATCTGCCTAAGATTAATATCTCTGGATAGACACCCATCTGCCTAAGATTAATATCTCTGGATAGACACCCGTCTGCCTAAGATTAATATCTCTGGACAGACACCCATCTGCCTAAGATTAATGTCTCTGGACAGACACCCATCTGCCTAAGATTAATGTCTCTGGACAGACACCCATCTGCCTAAGATTAATATCTCTGGACAGACACCCATCTGCCTAAGATTAATATCTCTGGACAGACACCCATCTGCCTAAGATTAATGTCTCTGGACAGACACCCATCTGCCTAAGATTGATGCATTCCACTATAAATCAAGAAACACCTCTAGATGAGCCCTATGGACATTAATTTACTGTCTGCATTACTCCGACCATCATTCTCTCTCTCCCAAGTTTCACTCTATCTTGAGAATATTGTCATGGCACCTGAAATTCTTCTCATCACTGTTGACTGTCTATGTGATTATTATTACGACACACTGATAGCCAAACATACCTTGATGCCCTCTTCTCTTTTGACCATGCCCTTCTGAGTGGCTCATGTCATAGAAGAATCCACCCTTCTCTGAGGACTGTGACATTTTAAAACATTCTTTATAAATTCACTATTTAGTACAATAGTTGATTAAAGTATAACCAGGAATACCTGTTTGCTATCAGCTTTTGATGAACTCAGTAATAGTTTATTGTATGGTAATTCTGTGACGTCCTCAGGCTGCTCAGTGAGTTTATCTTTTTCCATGTTACACATTGGAACAATATTGAATGCGTACATATACTAGAACATATAAAGTAAGACAATGATTGCATACACTAGTATATATACCATGTTACACATTGGAACAATATTGAATGCGTACATATACTAGAACATATAAAGTAAGACAATGATTGCATACACTAGTATATAGACCATACATTGGAACAATATTGAATGCGTACATATACTAGAACATATAAAGTAAGACAATGATTGCATACACTAGTATATAGACCACACATTGGAACAATATTGAATGCGTACATATACTAGAACATATAAAGTAAGACAATGATTGCATACACTAGTATATATACCATGTTACACATTGGAACAATATTGAATGCGTACATATACTAGAACATATAAAGTAAGACAATGATTGCATACACTAGTATATAGACCATACATTGGAACAATATTGAATGCGTACATATACTAGAACATATAAAGTAAGACAATGATTGCATACACTAGTATATAGACCACACATTGGAACAATATTGAATGCGTACATATACTAGAACATATAAAGTAAGACAATGATTGCATACACTAGTATATAGACCACACATTGGAACAATATTGAATGCGTACATATACTAGAACATATAAAGTAAGACAATGATTGCATACACTAGTATATAGACCACACATTGGAACAATATTGAATGCATACATATACTAGAACATATAAAGTAAGACAATGATTGCATACACTAGTATATAGACCATACATTGGAACAATATTGAATGCGTACATATACTAGAACATATAAAGTAAGACAATGATTGCATACACTAGTATATAGACCATACATTGGAACAATATTGAATGCATACATATACTAGAACATATAAAGTAAGACAATGATTGCATACACTAGTATATAGACCATACATTGGAACAATATTGAATGCATACATATACTAGAACATATAAAGTAAGACAATGATTGCATACACTAGTATATAGACCATACATTGGAACAATATTGAATGCATACATATACTAGAACATATAAAGTAAGACAATGATTGCATACACTAGTATATAGACCATACATTGGAACAATATTGAATGCATACATATACTAGAACATATAAAGTAAGACAATGATTGCATACATATACTAGTATATAGACCACTAGTACATTGGAACAATATTGAATGCATACATATACTAGAACATATAAAGTAAGACAATGATTGCATACACTAGTATATAGACCATACATTGGAACAATATTGAATGCATACATATACTAGAACATATAAAGTAAGACAATGATTGCATACACTAGTATATAGACCATACATTGGAACAATATTGAATGCATACATATACTAGAACATATAAAGTAAGACAATGATTGCATACACTAGTATATAGACCATACATTGGAACAATATTGAATGCATACATATACTAGAACATATAAAGTAAGACAATGATTGCATACACTAGTATATAGACCATTGGAACAATATTGAATGCATACATATACTAGAACATATAAAGTAAGACAATGATTGCATACACTAGTATATAGACCATACATTGGAACAATATTGAATGCGTACATATACTAGAACATATAAAGTAAGACAATGATTGCATACACTAGTATATAGACCATACATTGGAACAATATTGAATGCATACATATACTAGAACATATAAAGTAAGACAATGATTGCATACACTAGTATATAGACCACACATTGGAACAATATTGAATGCGTACATATACTAGAACATATAAAGTAAGACAATGATTGCATACACTAGTATATAGACCATACATTGGAACAATATTGAATGCATACATATACTAGAACATATAAAGTAAGACAATGATTGCATACACTAGTATATAGACCATACATTGGAACAATATTGAATGCGTACATATACTAGAACATATAAAGTAAGACAATGATTGCATACACTAGTATATAGACCATACATTGGAACAATATTGAATGCGTACATATACTAGAACATATAAAGTAAGACAATGATTGCATACACTAGTATATAGACCATACATTGGAACAATATTGAATGCGTACATATACTAGAACATATAAAGTAAGACAATGATTGCATACACTAGTATATAGACCATACATTGGAACAATATTGAATGCATACATATACTAGAACATATAAAGTAAGACAATGATTGCATACACTAGTATATAGACCATACATTGGAACAATATTGAATGCATACATATACTAGAACATATAAAGTAAGACAATGATTGCATACACTAGTATATAGACCACACATTGGAACAATATTGAATGCGTACATATACTAGAACATATAAAGTAAGACAATGATTGCATACACTAGTATATAGACCATACATTGGAACAATATTGAATGCGTACATATACTAGAACATATAAAGTAAGACAATGATTGCATACACTAGTATATAGACCATACATTGGAACAATATTGAATGCATACATATACTAGAACATATAAAGTAAGACAATGATTGCATACACTAGTATATAGACCATACATTGGAACAATATTGAATGCATACATATACTAGAACATATAAAGTAAGACAATGATTGCATACACTAGTATATAGACCATACATTGGAACAATATTGAATGCGTACATATACTAGAACATATAAAGTAAGACAATGATTGCATACACTAGTATATAGACCATACATTGGAACAATATTGAATGCATACATATACTAGAACATATAAAGTAAGACAATGATTGCATACACTAGTATATAGACCATACATTGGAACAATATTGAATGCATACATATACTAGAACATATAAAGTAAGACAATGATTGCATACACTAGTATATAGACCATACATTGGAACAATATTGAATGCGTACATATACTAGAACATATAAAGTAAGACAATGATTGCATACACTAGTATATAGACCATACATTGGAACAATATTGAATGCATACATATACTAGAACATATAAAGTAAGACAATGATTGCATACACTAGTATATAGACCATACATTGGAACAATATTGAATGCGTACATATACTAGAACATATAAAGTAAGACAATGATTGCATACACTAGTATATAGACCATACATTGGAACAATATTGAATGCATACATATACTAGAACATATAAAGTAAGACAATGATTGCATACACTAGTATATAGACCATACATTGGAACAATATTGAATGCATACATATACTAGAACATATAAAGTAAGACAATGATTGCATACACTAGTATATAGACCATACATTGGAACAATATTGAATGCATACATATACTAGAACATATAAAGTAAGACAATGATTGCATACACTAGTATATAGACCATACATTGGAACAATATTGAATGCGTACATATACTAGAACATATAAAGTAAGACAATGATTGCATACACTAGTATATAGACCATACATTGGAACAATATTGAATGCATACATATACTAGAACATATAAAGTAAGACAATGATTGCATACACTAGTATATAGACCACACATTGGAACAATATTGAATGCATACATATACTAGAACATATAAAGTAAGACAATGATTGCATACACTAGTATATAGACCATACATTGGAACAATATTGAATGCATACATATACTAGAACATATAAAGTAAGACAATGATTGCATACACTAGTATATAGACCATACATTGGAACAATATTGAATGCGTACATATACTAGAACATATAAAGTAAGACAATGATTGCATACACTAGTATATAGACCACACATTGGAACAATATTGAATGCGTACATATACTAGAACATATAAAGTAAGACAATGATTGCATACACTAGTATATAGACCATACATTGGAACAATATTGAATGCGTACATATACTAGAACATATAAAGTAAGACAATGATTGCATGCGTACATATACTAGAACATAGTATACAGACCATACATTGGACCACAATATTGAATGCGTACATATACTAGAACATATAAAGTAAGACAATGATTGCATACACTAGTATATAGACCATACATTGGAACAATATTGAATGCGTACATATACTAGAACATATAAAGTAAGACAATGATTGCATACACTAGTATATAGACCATACATTGGAACAATATTGAATGCATACATATACTAGAACATATAAAGTAAGACAATGATTGCATACACTAGTATATATAGACCATACATTGGAACAATATTGAATGCATACATATACTAGAACATATAAAGTAAGACAATGATTGCATACACTAGTATATAGACCACACATTGGAACAATATTGAATGCGTACATATACTAGAACATATAAAGTAAGACAATGATTGCATACACTAGTATATAGACCACACATTGGAACAATATTGAATGCATACATATACTAGAACATATAAAGTAAGACAATGATTGCATACACTAGTATATAGACCATACATTGGAACAATATTGAATGCATACATATACTAGAACATATAAAGTAAGACAATGATTGCATACACTAGTATATAGACCATACATTGGAACAATATTGAATGCATACATATACTAGAACATATAAAGTAAGACAATGATTGCATACACTAGTATATAGACCATACATTGGAACAATATTGAATGCATACATATACTAGAACATATAAAGTAAGACAATGATTGCATACACTAGTATATAGACCATACATTGGAACAATATTGAATGCATACATATACTAGAACATATAAAGTAAGACAATGATTGCATACACTAGTATATAGACCATACATTGGAACAATATTGAATGCATACATATACTAGAACATATAAAGTAAGACAATGATTGCATACACTAGTATATAGACCATACATTGGAACAATATTGAATGCATACATATACTACATATAAAGAACATATAAAGTAAGACAATGATTGCATACACTAGTATATAGACCATACATTGGAACAATATTGAATGCATACATATACTAGAACATATAAAGTAAGACAATGATTGCATACACTAGTATATAGACCATACATTGGAACAATATTGAATGCGTACATATACTAGAACATATAAAGTAAGACAATGATTGCATACACTAGTATATAGACCATACATTGGAACAATATTGAATGCATACATATACTAGAACATATAAAGTAAGACAATGATTGCATACACTAGTATATAGACCATACATTGGAACAATATTGAATGCATACATATACTAGAACATATAAAGTAAGACAATGATTGCATACACTAGTATATAGACCATACATTGGAACAATATTGAATGCATACATATACTAGAACATATAAAGTAAGACAATGATTGCATACACTAGTATATAGACCATACATTGGAACAATATTGAATGCATACATATACTAGAACATATAAAGTAAGACAATGATTGCATACACTAGTATATAGACCATACATTGGAACAATATTGAATGCATACATATACTAGAACATATAAAGTAAGACAATGATTGCATACACTAGTATATAGACCATACATTGGAACAATATTGAATGCATACATATACTAGAACATATAAAGTAAGACAATGATTGCATACACTAGTATATAGACCATACATTGGAACAATATTGAATGCATACATATACTAGAACATATAAAGTAAGACAATGATTGCATACACTAGTATATAGACCATACATTGGAACAATATTGAATGCATACATATACTAGAACATATAAAGTAAGACAATGATTGCATACACTAGTATATAGACCACACATTGGAACAATATTGAATGCATACATATACTAGAACATATAAAGTAAGACAATGATTGCATACACTAGTATATAGACCACACATTGGAACAATATTGAATGCGCGTACATATACTAGAACATATAAAGTAAGACAATGATTGCATACACTAGTATATAGACCATACATTGGAACAATATTGAATGCATACATATACTAGAACATATAAAGTAAGACAATGATTGCATACACTAGTATATAGACCATACATTGGAACAATATTGAATGCATACATATACTAGAACATATAAAGTAAGACAATGATTGCATACACTAGTATATAGACCATACATTGGAACAATATTGAATGCATACATATACTAGAACATATAAAGTAAGACAATGATTGCATACACTAGTATATAGACCATACATTGGAACAATATTGAATGCATACATATACTAGAACATATAAAGTAAGACAATGATTGCATACACTAGTATATAGACCATACATTGGAACAATATTGAATGCATACATATACTAGAACATATAAAGTAAGACAATGATTGCATACACTAGTATATAGACCATACATTGGAACAATATTGAATGCATACATATACTAGAACATATAAAGTAAGACAATGATTGCATACACTAGTATATAGACCACACATTGGAACAATATTGAATGCATACATATACTAGAACATATAAAGTAAGACAATGATTGCATACACTAGTATATAGACCATACATTGGAACAATATTGAATGCATACATATACTAGAACATATAAAGTAAGACAATGATTGCATACACTAGTATATAGACCATACATTTGAACAATATTGAATGCATACATATACTAGAACATATAAAGTAAGACAATGATTGCATACACTAGTATATAGACCATACATTGGAACAATATTGAATGCATACATATACTAGAACATATAAAGTAAGACAATGATTGCATACACTAGTATATAGACCATACATTGGAACAATATTGAATGCATACATATACTAGAACATATAAAGTAAGACAATGATTGCATACACTAGTATATAGACCATACATTGGAACAATATTGAATGCATACATATACTAGAACATATAAAGTAAGACAATGATTGCATACACTAGTATATAGACCATACATTGGAACAATATTGAATGCATACATATACTAGAACATATAAAGTAAGACAATGATTGCATACACTAGTATATAGACCATACATTGGAACAATATTGAATGCATACATATACTAGAACATATAAAGTAAGACAATGATTGCATACACTAGTATATAGACCATACATTGGAACAATATTGAATGCATACATATACTAGAACATATAAAGTAAGACAATGATTGCATACACTAGTATATAGACCATACATTGGAACAATATTGAATGCATACATATACTAGAACATATAAAGTAAGACAATGATTGCATACACTAGTATATAGACCATACACATTGGAACAATATTGAATGCATACATATACTAGAACATATAAAGTAAGACAATGATTGCATACACTAGTATATAGACCATACATTGGAACAATATTGAATGCATACATATACTAGAACATATAAAGTAAGACAATGATTGCATACACTAGTATATAGACCATACATTGGAACAATATTGAATGCATACATATACTAGAACATATAAAGTAAGACAATGATTGCATACACTAGTATATAGACCATACATTGGAACAATATTGAATGCATACATATACTAGAACATATAAAGTAAGACAATGATTGCATACACTAGTATATAGACCATACATTGGAACAATATTGAATGCATACATATACTAGAACATATAAAGTAAGACAATGATTGCATACACTAGTATATAGACCATACATTGGAACAATATTGAATGCATACATATACTAGAACATATAAAGTAAGACAATGATTGCATACACTAGTATATAGACCATACATTGGAACAATATTGAATGCATACATATACTAGAACATATAAAGTAAGACAATGATTGCATACACTAGTATATATAGACCATACATTGGAACAATATTGAATGCATACATATACTAGAACATATAAAGTAAGACAATGATTGCATACACTAGTATATAGACCATACATTGGAACAATATTGAATGCATACATATACTAGAACATATAAAGTAAGACAATGATTGCATACACTAGTATATAGACCACACATTGGAACAATATTGAATGCATACATATACTAGAACATATAAAGTAAAACAATGATTGCATACACTAGTATATAGACCATACATTGGAACAATATTGAATGCATACATATACTAGAACATATAAAGTAAGACAATGATTGCATACACTAGTATATAGACCATACATTGGAACAATATTGAATGCATACATATACTAGAACATATAAAGTAAGACAATGATTGCATACACTAGTATATAGACCATACATTGGAACAATATTGAATGCATACATATACTAGAACATATAAAGTAAGACAATGATTGCATACACTAGTATATAGACCATACATTGGAACAATATTGAATGCATACATATACTAGAACATATAAAGTAAGACAATGATTGCATACACTAGTATATAGACCATACATTGGAACAATATTGAATGCATACATATACTAGAACATATAAAGTAAGACAATGATTGCATACACTAGTATATAGACCATACATTGGAACAATATTGAATGCATACATATACTAGAACATATAAAGTAAGACAATGATTGCATACACTAGTAGTATATAGACCATACATTGGAACAATATTGAATGCATACATATACTAGAACATATAAAGTAAGACAATGATTGCATACACTAGTATATAGACCATACATTGGAACAATATTGAATGCATACATATACTAGAACATATAAAGTAAGACAATGATTGCATACACTAGTATATAGACCATACATTGGAACAATATTGAATGCATACATATACTAGAACATATAAAGTAAGACAATGATTGCATACACTAGTATATAGACCATACATTGGAACAATATTGAATGCATACATATACTAGAACATATAAAGTAAGACAATGATTGCATACACTAGTATATAGACCATACATTGGAACAATATTGAATGCATACATATACTAGAACATATAAAGTAAGACAATGATTGCATACACTAGTATATAGACCACACATTGGAACAATATTGAATGCATACATATACTAGAACATATAAAGTAAGACAATGATTGCATACACTAGTATATATAGACCACACATTGGAACAATATTGAATGCATACATATACTAGAACATATAAAGTAAGACAATGATTGCATACACTAGTATATAGACCATACATTGGAACAATATTGAATGCATACATATACTAGAACATATAAAGTAAGACAATGATTGCATACACTAGTAGTATATAGACCATACATTGGAACAATATTGAATGCATACATATACTAGAACATATAAAGTAAGACAATGATTGCATACACTAGTATATAGACCATACATTGGAACAATATTGAATGCATACATATACTAGAACATATAAAGTAAGACAATGATTGCATACACTAGTATATATAGACCATACATTGGAACAATATTGAATGCATACATATACTAGAACATATAAAGTAAGACAATGATTGCATACACTAGTATATAGACCATACATTGGAACAATATTGAATGCATACATATACTAGAACATATAAAGTAAGACAATGATTGCATACACTAGTATATAGACCACACATTGGAACAATATTGAATGCATACATATACTAGAACATATAAAGTAAGACAATGATTGCATACACTAGTATATATAGACCATACATTGGAACAATATTGAATGCATACATATACTAGAACATATAAAGTAAGACAATGATTGCATACACTAGCTAGTATATAGACCATACATTGGAACAATATTGAATGCATACATATACTAGAACATATAAAGTAAGACAATGATTGCATACACTAGTATATAGACCATACATTGGAACAATATTGAATGCATACATATACTAGAACATATAAAGTAAGACAATGATTGCATACACACTAGTATATAGACCATACATTGGAACAATATTGAATGCATACATATACTAGAACATATAAAGTAAGACAATGATTGCATACACTAGTATATAGACCATACATTGGAACAATATTGAATGCATACATATACTAGAACATATAAAGTAAGACAATGATTGCATACACTAGCTAGTATATAGACCATACATTGGAACAATATTGAATGCATACATATACTAGAACATATAAAGTAAGACAATGATTGCATACACTAGTATATAGACCATACATTGGAACAATATTGAATGCATACATATACTAGAACATATAAAGTAAGACAATGATTGCATACACTAGTAGTATATAGACCATACATTGGAACAATATTGAATGCATACATATACTAGAACATATAAAGTAAGACAATGATGATTGCATACACTAGTATATAGACCATACATTGGAACAATATTGAATGCATACATATACTAGAACATATAAAGTAAGACAATGATTGCATACACTAGTATATAGACCATACATTGGAACAATATTGAATGCATACATATACTAGAACATATAAAGTAAGACAATGATTGCATACACTAGTATATAGACCATACATTGGAACAATATTGAATGCATACATATACTAGAACATATAAAGTAAGACAATGATTGCATACACTAGTATATAGACCATACATTTGGAACAATATTGAATGCATACATATACTAGAACATATAAAGTAAGACAATGATTGCATACACTAGCTAGTATATAGACCATACATTGGAACAATATTGAATGCATACATATACTAGAACATATAAAGTAAGACAATGATTGCATACACTAGTATATAGACCATACATTGGAACAATATTGAATGCATACATATACTAGAACATATAAAGTAAGACAATGATTGCATACACTAGTATATAGACCATACATTGGAACAATATTGAATGCATACATATACTAGAACATATAAAGTAAGACAATGATTGCATACACTAGTATATATAGACCATACATTGGAACAATATTGAATGCATACATATACTAGAACATATAAAGTAAGACAATGATTGCATACACTAGTATATATAGACCACACATTGGAACAATATTGAATGCATACATATACTAGAACATATAAAGTAAGACAATGATTGCATACACTAGTATATAGACCATACATTGGAACAATATTGAATGCATACATATACTAGAACATATAAAGTAAGACAATGATTGCATACACACTAGTATATAGACCATACACATTGGAACAATATTGAATGCATACATATACTAGAACATATAAAGTAAGACAATGATTGCATACACTAGTATATAGACCATACATTGGAACAATATTGAATGCATACATATACTAGAACATATAAAGTAAGACAATGATTGCATACACTAGTATATAGACCATACATTGGAACAATATTGAATGCATACATATACTAGAACATATAAAGTAAGACAATGATTGCATACACTAGTATATAGACCACACATTGGAACAATATTGAATGCATACATATACTAGAACATATAAAGTAAGACAATGATTGCATACACTAGTATATAGACCATACATTGGAACAATATTGAATGCATACATATACTAGAACATATAAAGTAAGACAATGATTGCATACACTAGTATATATATAGACCATACATTGGAACAATATTGAATGCATACATATACTAGAACATATAAAGTAAGACAATGATTGCATACACTAGTATATAGACCATACATTGGAACAATATTGAATGCATACATATACTAGAACATATAAAGTAAGACAATGATTGCATACACTAGCTAGTATATAGACCATACATTGGAACAATATTGAATGCATACATATACTAGAACATATAAAGTAAGACAATGATTGCATACACTAGTATATATAGACCATACACATTGGAACAATATTGAATGCATACATACTAGAACATATAAAGTAAGACAATGATTGCATACACTAGCTAGTATATAGACCATACATTGGAACAATATTGAATGCATACATATACTAGAACATATAAAGTAAGACAATGATTGCATACACTAGTATATAGACCATACATTGGAACAATATTGAATGCATACATATACTAGAACATATAAAGTAAGACAATGATTGCATACACTAGCTAGTATATAGACCATACATTGGAACAATATTGAATGCATACATATACTAGAACATATAAAGTAAGACAATGATTGCATACACTAGTATATATAGACCATACATTGGAACAATATTGAATGCATACATATACTAGAACATATAAAGTAAGACAATGATTGCATACACTAGTATATATAGACCATACATTGGAACAATATTGAATGCATACATATACTAGAACATATAAAGTAAGACAATGATTGCATACACTAGTATATAGACCATACATTGGAACAATATTGAATGCATACATATACTAGAACATATAAAGTAAGACAATGATTGCATACACTAGTAGTATATAGACCATACATTGGAACAATATTGAATGCATACATATACTAGAACATATAAAGTAAGACAATGATTGCATACACTAGTATATAGACCATACATTGGAACAATATTGAATGCATACATATACTAGAACATATAAAGTAAGACAATGATTGCATACACTAGTATATAGACCATACATTGGAACAATATTGAATGCATACATATACTAGAACATATAAAGTAAGACAATGATTGCATACACTAGTATATATAGACCATACATTGGAACAATATTGAATGCATACATATACTAGAACATATAAAGTAAGACAATGATTGCATACACTAGTATATAGACCATACATTGGAACAATATTGAATGCATACATATACTAGAACATATAAAGTAAGACAATGATTGCATACACTAGTATATATAGACCAACATTGGAACAATATTGAATGCATACATATACTAGAACATATAAAGTAAGACAATGATTGCATACACTAGTATATAGACCATACATTGGAACAATATTGAATGCATACATATACTAGAACATATAAAGTAAGACAATGATTGCATACACTAGTATATATATAGACCATACATTGGAACAATATTGAATGCATACATATACTAGAACATATAAAGTAAGACAATGATTGCATACACTAGTAGTATATAGACCATACATTGGAACAATATTGAATGCATACATATACTAGAACATATAAAGTAAGACAATGATTGCATACACTAGTATATATATACCATACATTGGAACAATATTGAATGCATACATATACTAGAACATATAAAGTAAGACAATGATTGCATACACTAGTATATAGACCATACATTGGAACAATATTGAATGCATACATATACTAGAACATATAAAGTAAGACAATGATTGCATACACTAGTATATAGCCATACATTGGAACAATATTGAATGCATACATATACTAGAACATATAAAGTAAGACAATGATTGCATACACTAGTATATAGACCATACATTGGAACAATATTGAATGCATACATATACTAGAACATATAAAGTAAGACAATGATTGCATACACTAGTATATAGACCATACATTGGAACAATATTGAATGCATACATATACTAGAACATATAAAGTAAGACAATGATTGCATACACTAGTATATAGACCATACATTGGAACAATATTGAATGCATACATATACTAGAACATATAAGACAATATTGCAACATATAAAGTAAATGACAATGATTGCATACATACACTAGTATATAGACCATACATTGGAACAATATTGAATGCATACATATACTAGAACATATAAAGTAAGACAATGATTGCATACACTAGTATATAGACCACACATTGGAACAATATTGAATGCATACATATACTAGAACATATAAAGTAAGACAATGATTGCATACACTAGTATATAGACCATACATTGGAACAATATTGAATGCATACATATACTAGAACATATAAAGTAAGACAATGATTGCATACACTAGTATATAGACCATACATTGGAACAATATTGAATGCATACATATACTAGAACATATAAAGTAAGACAATGATTGCATACACTAGCTAGTATATAGACCATACATTGGAACAATATTGAATGCATACATATACTAGAACATATAAAGTAAGACAATGATTGCATACACTAGTAGTATATAGACCATACATTGGAACAATATTGAATGCATACATATACTAGAACATATAAAGTAAGACAATGATTGCATACACTAGTATATAGACCATACATTGGAACAATATTGAATGCATACATATACTAGAACATATAAAGTAAGACAATGATTGCATACACTAGTATATATAGACCACACATTGGAACAATATTGAATGCATACATATACTAGAACATATAAAGTAAGACAATGATTGCATACACTAGTATATAGACCATACATTGGAACAATATTGAATGCATACATATACTAGAACATATAAAGTAAGACAATGATTGCATACACTAGTATATATAGACCACACATTGGAACAATATTGAATGCATACATATACTAGAACATATAAAGTAAGACAATGATTGCATACACTAGTATATATAGACCACACATTGGAACAATATTGAATGCATACATATACTAGAACATATAAAGTAAGACAATGATTGCATACACTAGTAGTATATAGACCATACATTGGAACAATATTGAATGCATACATATACTAGAACATATAAAGTAAGACAATGATTGCATACACTAGCTAGTATATAGACCATACATTGGAACAATATTGAATGCATACATATACTAGAACATATAAAGTAAGACAATGATTGCATACACTAGTATATAGACCACACATTGGAACAATATTGAATGCATACATATACTAGAACATATAAAGTAAGACAATGATTGCATACACTAGTAGTATATAGACCATACATTGGAACAATATTGAATGCATACATATACTAGAACATATAAAGTAAGACAATGATTGCATACACTAGCTAGTATATAGACCATACATTGGAACAATATTGAATGCATACATATACTAGAACATATAAAGTAAGACAATGATTGCATACACTAGCTAGTATATAGACCATACATTGGAACAATATTGAATGCATACATATACTAGAACATATAAAGTAAGACAATGATTGCATACACTAGCTAGTATATAGACCACACATTGGAACAATATTGAATGCATACATATACTAGAACATATAAAGTAAGACAATGATTGCATACACTAGTATATAGACCACACATTGGAACAATATTGAATGCATACATATACTAGAACATATAAAGTAAGACAATGATTGCATACACTAGTATATAGACCACACATTGGAACAATATTGAATGCATACATATACTAGAACATATAAAGTAAAACAATGATTGCATACACTAGCTAGTATATAGACCACACATTGGAACAATATTGAATGCATACATATACTAGAACATATAAAGTAAGACAATGATTGCATACACTAGTATATAGTAGTATATAGACCATACACTAGTATATAGACCATTTGGAACAATATTGAATGCATACATATACTAGAACATATAAAGTAAGACAATGATTGCATACACTAGCTAGTATATAGACCATACATTGGAACAATATTGAATGCATACATATACTAGAACATATAAAGTAAGACAATGATTGCATACACTAGTATATAGACCATACATTGGAACAATATTGAATGCATACATATACTAGAACATATAAAGTAAGACAATGATTGCATACACTAGTAGTATATAGACCATACATTGGAACAATATTGAATGCATACATATACTAGAACATATAAAGTAAGACAATGATTGCATACACTAGTATATAGACCATACATTGGAACAATATTGAATGCATACATATACTAGAACATATAAACAATGTAACACTAGTACAATGATTGCATACATATACTAGCTAGTATATTGACCACCATACATTGGAACAATATTGAATGCATACATATACTAGAACATATAAAGTAAGACAATGATTGCATACACTACTAGTATATAGACCATACATTGGAACAATATTGAATGCATACATATACTAGAACATATAAAGTAAGACAATGATTGCATACACTAGCTAGTATATAGACCATACATTGGAACAATATTGAATGCATACATATACTAGAACATATAAAGTAAGACAATGATTGCATACACTAGTATATATAGACCATACATTGGAACAATATTGAATGCATACATATACTAGAACATATAAAGTAAGACAATGATTGCATACACTAGTATATAGACCATACATTGGAACAATATTGAATGCATACATATACTAGAACATATAAAGTAAGACAATGATTGCATACACTAGTATATATAGACCACACATTGGAACAATATTGAATGCATACATATACTAGAACATATAAAGTAAGACAATGATTGCATACACTAGTATATAGACCACACAATGGAACAATATTGAATGCATACATATACTAGAACATATAAAGTAAGACAATGATTGCATACACTAGCTAGTATATAGACCACACATTGGAACAATATTGAATGCATACATATACTAGAACATATAAAGTAAGACAATGATTGCATACACTAGTATATATAGACCACACATTGGAACAATATTGAATGCATACATATACTAGAACATATAAAGTAAGACAATGATTGCATACACTAGTATATAGACCACACATTGGAACAATATTGAATGCATACATATACTAGAACATATAAAGTAAGACAATGATTGCATACACTAGTATATAGACCATACATTGGAACAATATTGAATGCATACATATACTAGAACATATAAAGTAAGACAATGATTGCATACACTAGTATATAGACCATACATTGGAACAATATTGAATGCATACATATACTAGAACATATAAAGTAGACAATGATTGCATACACTAGATAGACCATTTGGAACAATACACTATACTAGAACATATAAAGTAAGACAATGATTGCATACACTAGTATATAGACCACACATTGGAACAATATTGAATGCATACATATACTAGAACATATAAAGTAAGACAATGATTGCATACACTAGTATATAGACCATACATTGGAACAATATTGAATGCATACATATACTAGAACATATAAAGTAAGACAATGATTGCATACACTAGTATATAGACCATACATTGGAACAATATTGAATGCATACATATACTAGAACATATAAAGTAAGACAATGATTGCATACACTAGCTAGTATATAGACCATACATTGGAACAATATTGAATGCATACATATACTAGAACATATAAAGTAAGACAATGATTGCATACACTAGTATATAGACCATACATTGGAACAATATTGAATGCATACATATACTAGAACATATAAAGTAAGACAATGATTGCATACACTAGTATATAGACCATACATTGGAACAATATTGAATGCATACATATACTAGAACATATAAAGTAAGACAATGATTGCATACACTAGCTAGTATATAGACCATACATTGGAACAATATTGAATGCATACATATACTAGAACATATAAAGTAAGACAATGATTGCATACACTAGCTAGTATATAGACCATACATTGGAACAATATTGAATGCATACATATACTAGAACATATAAAGTAAGACAATGATTGCATACACTAGCTAGTATATAGACCACACATTGGAACAATATTGAATGCATACATATACTAGAACATATAAAGTAAGACAATGATTGCATACACTAGCTAGTATATAGACCATACATTGGAACAATATTGAATGCATACATATACTAGAACATATAAAGTAAGACAATGATTGCATACACTAGTATATAGACCATACATTGGAACAATATTGAATGCATACATATACTAGAACATATAAAGTAAGACAATGATTGCATACACTAGCTAGTATATAGACCATACATTGGAACAATATTGAATGCATACATATACTAGAACATATAAAGTAAGACAATGATTGCATACACTAGTATATAGACCATACATTGGAACAATATTGAATGCATACATATACTAGAACATATAAAGTAAGACAATGATTGCATACACTAGTATATAGACCATACATTGGAACAATATTGAATGCATACATATACTAGAACATATAAAGTAAGACAATGATTGCATACACTAGTATATAGACCATACATTGGAACAATATTGAATGCATACATATACTAGAACATATAAAGTAAGACAATGATTGCATACACTAGTATATAGACCATACATTGGAACAATATTGAATGCATACATATACTAGAACATATAAAGTAAGACAATGATTGCATACACTAGTATATAGACCATACATTGGAACAATATTGAATGCATACATATACTAGAACATATAAAGTAAGACAATGATTGCATACACTAGTATATAGACCATACATTGGAACAATATTGAATGCATACATATACTAGAACATATAAAGTAAGACAATGATTGCATACACTAGTATATAGACCATACATTGGAACAATATTGAATGCATACATATACTAGAACATATAAAGTAAGACAATGATTGCATACACTAGTATATAGACCATACATTGGAACAATATTGAATGCATACATATACTAGAACATATAAAGTAAGACAATGATTGCATACACTAGTATATAGACCATACATTGGAACAATATTGAATGCAGACCATACATATACTAGAACATATAAAGTAAGACAATGATTGCATACACTAGTATATATAGACCATACATTGGAACAATATTGAATGCATACATATACTAGAACATATAAAGTAAGACAATGATTGCATACACTAGTATATAGACCATACATTGGAACAATATTGAATGCATACATATACTAGAACATATAAAGTAAGACAATGATTGCATACACTAGTAGTATATAGACCACACATTGGAACAATATTGAATGCATACATATACTAGAACATATAAAGTAAGACAATGATTGCATACACTAGTATATATAGACCATACATTGGAACAATATTGAATGCATACATATACTAGAACATATAAAGTAAGACAATGATTGCATACACTAGTATATAGACCATACATTGGAACAATATTGAATGCATACATATACTAGAACATATAAAGTAAGACAATGATTGCATACACTAGTATATAGACCATACATTGGAACAATATTGAATGCATACATATAGAACATATAAAGTAAGACAATGATTGCATACATATATATAGACCATACATTGGAACAATATTGAATGCATACATATACTAGAACATATAAAGTAAGACAATGATTGCATACACTAGTATATAGACCACACATTGGAACAATATTGAATGCATACATATACTAGAACATATAAAGTAAGACAATGATTGCATACACTAGTATATAGACCACACATTGGAACAATATTGAATGCATACATATACTAGAACATATAAAGTAAGACAATGATTGCATACACTAGCTATATATAGACCATACATTGGAACAATATTGAATGCGTACATATACTAGAACATATAAAGTAAAACAATGATTGCATACACTAGCTAGTATATAGACCACACATTGGAACAATATTGAATGCATACATATACTAGAACATATAAAGTAAGACAATGATTGCATACACTAGTATATAGACCACACATTGGAACAATATTGAATGCATACATATACTAGAACATATAAAGTAAAACAATGATTGCATACACTAGCTAGTATATAGACCACACATTGGAACAATATTGAATGCATACATATACTAGAACATATAAAGTAAGACAATGATTGCATACACTAGTATATAGACCATGTTACACATTGGAACAATATTGAATGCATACATATACTAGAACATATAAAGTAAAACAATGATTGCATACACTAGCTAGTATATAGACCATATACACCAAGAAAGTTCAGTGGTACATGTGGGATATTAGAACTGCAGTTATATAAAATTAATTTTGTGAGGGGAGGGGTGATTATTTTTTTTGTGAGGCAGGGCTGAATTTTTTGTGAGGCAGGGGTGATTTTTTTTGTGAGGGGAGGGGTGATTATTTGTGAGGGTGAATTTTTTGTGAGGCAGACCTGTGTGAATTTTTTGTGAGGCAGGTGTGAATTTTTTTGTGAGGGGAGGGGTGATTTTTTTGTGAGGGGTGATTTTCTTTTGTGAGGAGTGACTTTTTTGTGAGGGGAGGGGGTGATTTTTTGCAGGGGTATTTTTTTTTGTGAGCCAGAGATGATTTTTTGTGAGGGGAGGGGTGATTTGCAAAACACATACATACCAAGTTTATAACACAACCAGTGACATAGGACCAGTTAGTTGGTTTTTCTCTTTTATGTATTAGATATCGTAGAATATTAATTTATAAAGTAATAATGAAACATCAAACCTTTCTTTTCTGCTTGTTTCCTACACAAGACAGAGAGATGAACCTGGTGACGTGTCTAGATGGTTCTCGTAGAACTTGGTGATTCCTATATTATAAATGACAGTTACTATGATAACAGCAGTCAGCTGGGATTGCTGAATCGACAGTTACTATAGTAACAGAAGTCAGCTGGGATTGCTGAATCAACAGTTACTATAGTAACAGAAGTCAGCTGGGATTGCTGAATCGACAGTTACTATAGTAACAGAAGTCAGCTGGGATTGCTGAATCAACAGTTACTATGGTAACAGCAGTCAGCTGGGATTGCTGAATCGACAGTTACTATGGTAACAGCAGTCAGCTGGGATTGCTGAAACGACAGTTACTATGGTAACAGCAGTCAGCTGGGATTGCTGAATCGACAGAATGGTAACAGCAGTCATGGGATTGTTGAATTGACAGTTACTAGTAACAGCAGTCAGCTGGATTGCTGAATCGACAGAATGGTAACAGCAGTCAGCTGAATCGACAGAATGGTAACAGCAGTCAGCTGGGATTGCTGAATCGACAGAATGGTAACAGCAGTCAGCTGGGATTGTTGAATTGACAGTTACTATGGTAACAGCAGTCAGCTGGGATTGCTGAATCGACAGAATGGTAACAGCAGTCAGCTGGGATTGCTGAATCGACAGAATGGTAACAGCAGTCAGCTGGGATTGCTGAATCGACAGAATGGTAACAGCAGTCAGCTGGGATTGTTGAATTGACAGTTACTATGGTAACAGCAGTCAGCTGGGATTGCTGAATCGACAGAATGGTAACAGCAGTCAGCTGGGATTGCTGAATCTGAACAGCCAGGACTACTTTGAGGTCATTAAGAATCGAACTGAGCACCTCTCGCCTACACACTAACCTGTAGGGTACTCTTTCATAGTGTAAATCATCTGAACTACAGAAATGGTACCTAGGACGGAGTTTATATGCAAGTTTGGAAGTGAGTTTCGAACCACCAGGAAGAGAGTCAAGATCAGCCTGATAAATAATAATTTAATAATAATAATAAGATTTAATAATAGTATTAGATCACATGACATATGAGACAGTATCTGCACCACTTTATTACCACTGATTGTATAACTTACTGCGTGACCACTTGAGATGAAAGTCATAATAATAATAATAATAGTTTATTTATAATAGTAGTAACAGTAATAATAGTTTTTTTTTTTTTTTTTTTTTTTTTTTTTTTTCAAGATTCGCCCATAAGGCAGGTGTTATACAATAGGACACGAAGTCCCCTTTAACATACATTACACCACGTCCCACCCAATAAGAAGTTTACCCAGTATACCCAACCCCTGATGAATTCCCAATATGAAAAAATTTAGTCATGACTGGTAAAGCTGCGGCTGCAGCAGGTAGTGTTTTGTTTGCTCAGGGAATGCAGCTAATATCACATCACAAGTGCACTGTGATAATCTCATGTGTCATGTGCTTACACAGAGATGAGTTGTCAGAAATGAGCAGTTATGTATTAAGTTTGCAATACATTCCCATCAGGGATATAATCACTCTATTTACAATAAGATTATACAGTGCTTACTGGTTTGGTGGTGTATTCAGTAATGTCCTGCGGCCAACACGACGTAAGCAACATGTCAACGCCCACAAACTTGTCTTCATTTGATTTATCAATAAGAGCTTCAGCATCTTCAACAGTAAAGACACTTCCATCCTATTCAATAGACATATACAAACATTATTATTATTAAACATTACTGACAGTCATTCCCTAGCTATCACATGACTTACGTACAACAAATCACTTGATAATAATTAAACTAATATTGTAATATTGAGATTTTTTTAATTTTTTTAATAAACTTTATTGGGTTAAACTACATGTAGCTACTAGATAGATAGATAGATAGATAGTTTATTATTAGTAAATACTATTGCAGCTGGATAGCTGAATTGTGTAAAAACTACTACTAAGATTACATACTAAAACAATATATATATATAACAAGAAAATACACTGAAGAAATAAATAAATTGGAAACCCAAATGGGTACGAACGGTACATGAGTACCCATGCGAGGCACCCCCCATGGAGATATAATTATGGCATGTCTGTATTGAGACACTTGGTCAAAGAGAAATGAAGTAGAGAATCATAGAAAAGCTACAACTTACTTTGAGTCCTTCAGTGTTATCAGCTCCACTGAGATATGCTATCTGTAATCCTGATGGAGTTGTTAAGATTCCTTTCCTCCCTGTGTGTATTGATTGTATATAAGAGTTATTACAGTATTATCAGCTCCACTAAGATATGCTATCTGTAATCCTGATGGAGTTGTTAAGATTCCTTTCCTCCCTGTGTATATTGATTGTATATAAGAGTTATTACAGTGATGTCATCAGTATAGGTGAACACAATGTAAATCCCCCTAGGGGGTTGGTTCTTCCTATTTCGCATGTAGGGGTGATGGGTGATCGCCATATTTTTTAGGGTTTGAAATTGGCAATCCAGTATTATTTTTTGGAGTTGGTCAAGCGAATCCATTTTTTAAAGACTGGTATTTTGTAGATAGATAGATGATAGATAGATAGACTGGTAGGATATGAAACTTGGAAAAAGCGCATTTCTAGGGTGAATTTTAGACCATGAGGTATTTTTTTAGGGTGGGAAATTTTTCTGGTATTTTTCTAGGTTTTCCGACAGTCATCCCTACCCTTTTTACATTGAATAACCCCCTCTCCTCCCCCCAGGGGGTAAACCATTGTTATGTTTACTGCAAAGTGTCAACCACAAATCTACTAAATGTTTCATACCTAAGTAAGTGATATTTTCACAAAGCTCTTTACCATCTTCTAAGAAAGATGGGTCAAAGTACTTCATTTCTACGGGATCATTCGGACCAAGAATGTACGTAATAATAGGTGCCAATGATTCACCATTGATATAAGTATCCCATTCCTTGTCATCTGTACCAAAAAAACTACCAACACACAGCAGCATCTATATGAAATAATCATCATCACCATCATCATCATCAATATTGACATCAGTAATACATGTTATCACTTAATCATCATCATAATTAATGTCATCAATCGTCATCATCATTAAATAAATTAATCATTGCTGTCATTGATCAATCATCATCATCACCATCATCATCATCAATATTGACATCAGTAATACATGTTATCAATCGTCATGCATCATCATTAAATAAATTAATCATTGCTGTCATTGATCAATCATCATCATCACCATCATCATCATCAATATTGACATCAGTAATACATGTTATCACTTAATCATCATCATAATTAATGTCATCAATCGTCATCATCATTAAATAAATTAATCATTGCTGTCATTGATCAATCATCATCATCACCATCATCATCATCAATATTGACATCAGTAATACATGTTATCACTTAATCATCATCATAATTAATGTCATCAATCGTCATCATCATTAAATAAATTAATCATTGCTGTCATTGATCAATCATCATCATCACCATCATCATCATCAATATTGACATCAGTAATACATGTTATCACTTAATCATCATCATAATTAATGTCATCAATCGTCATCATCATTAAATAAATTAATCATTGCTGTCATTGATCAATCATCATCATCACCATCATCATCATCAATATTGACATCAGTAATATTATCATCACTTAATCATCATCATAATTAATGTCATCAATCGTCATCATCATTAAATAAATTAATCATTGCTGTCATTGATCAATCATCATCATCTGCCAACTCTCCCGGTTTAGCCGGGAGTCTCCAGATTTTGGACCTCAACTCCCGGTCTCCCGGTTTGAAGACAAAATCTCCCGGCTAAACACGATTTACGGTGAAATTGCGTAATACAACGTAACGATCCTTTTCAATACCAGAATATGCGTCTTTTTATGTGAAACGCTCGTTCATTCGATTATCAGGCGTTATCAGGCGATACAAATCTCCTTGTTTATTTTATTTTAAGAAGGGGGGGGGGGGGAGAGGTTCGGAAATGTTCAGGGTTGTCCGCCATTTTGCTTTTGGTATTAAAGCACGCTAATTTAGCCTATTTTTCCCAGTCTCAAGATTTGAGGGCTCGGGGGGTTGGCAGGTCTGTCAATCATCATCATTGCCATCAATCATCATCATCATCATTGCCATCAATCATCATCATTATCATTGAAATCAATCATCAATATCACTAATTAATCATCGATCATTGTCATTACCATCATCATTAACACCACTTACAATACAATACAATACAATAACTTTTATTTAAACACGATAATATTTAAAGCTAAAGCTTGTGGGGTCGTGTAGAACATAATTGCATAATGCATAACGCATAACATAATGCATAACTTGCATCATATCACCATATCTTCTTTTAATACCTCAAAGTCCTGGTTTTTCTTTAAAATATTCTTGACCCTGTTATACATCTGATTTATCCTGCCATTAACCTCACCGCAAACAAGTCTGAAGAAAACAATCATGTCATGTCGTATTTTAGAGCAAAAGTACAAATTGAAACTTTTCCAAGACAAGTTCAACAATTTTATATGGACATTGTGTTGGAATACTTACATCTTTAACGCTGACATTATCACTTCCAAAATCTCAATAAAAATGTGAAAAACACGTCCACAAACAACACAACTGAACAGAACTAAGAACAACAAACCAAATCTGCCGCCATTTTGAATGAGCCTCGTTTTGGTACTGTTGCATGCTGGGATAAGATACGAGACACCACGTGGTTGGTTCTCTTTTCAGTGGCAGCCATGGCCGAACAAGTAAGACTTGAATACAGCTCGACTTTAAACACCAATATATACGTCTTTTGACGCCAAATAGTCGCTAATAATATCTACACAATAAATGTTATTTATTAGTCCAACTATCTATCGTAAGGATCATCTCCTAGTAGTTCATTTGATGGGTTTTGTGGCTTCTTTTTAAACATGTGTTTTTGGTCGTGATTCAACAGCCTTCGATCGGTGAGACTTTTACCACGATGTCGTTGATCGTAGCTGAGTTATTAGTTGTTTGTATCCTGGTGGTAGGTTGTACTTAGGAACCGTAGATTTCTCGTGGTATTTGCTTTTCCAAGTGTGTTTTGTTCAGTGACAGAAATAGGCCACGGGAAAAAGAGAGGTACTAGTGTATAGTAGTACTATACACTATTATTACTATACTTTCTCTAGTCTAGCCCAAATTAGTTCTTCTCATTATTTTGTTGTCATGTGATTGGAATAAGTACAAGGGGTTTAATATATGTACCACAATATACTTAGAAATGATCTACAGAAACATTTAAAACTGAGTATATAAACAAGTTCTAGCAAGGTTATAATATGGTGTGTTATATCTCTAGACAGAGAGGGCGTACCAGAAGCAGGCCCCTATCTTCCAAAACAGAAAGCGTGTACTTTCACAACCTATTAGCAAGAAGAAGGAACTTCGTTATGTTAGGAATGTTGGCTTGGGATTTAAAACTCCTAAAGACGTAAGTATGAACACTGTGCAATACTGTCTGTTATTGCTTGGGTACCATAACATTATCAGTGAACTTTATTGATTCATTACAGCTACTGTGCGCCGGGAACAAGTGTTACCACTTTTAATGTATTTGTATAGTTCTGTCTCAACCTCATTGGAATGTCTCACCATGTCAGAAGCCAATTGGCTAATAACAGTGACACAAGTATACAGATATATTAAAGTGCCTATGAAACGAAAAAACAGACCCCGTTTTTATTTGCTACTACGAAAGTTTACTATTTGCTTGTTTACGTGGCATTAATAAAAAGTGAATTGAGCTAGGGGAACATTTTTTATTTTGTGCACGAAGTTGGGCATTTTGGGTTTCAAAGTGCGACAATTCCCGCTCGGTCAAACTATAGAAATGTGACGTCAAGAGTTGTGCAAACAAAGGCATGAACAACCTCTTGACGTCACCGAGCCATTGTCAAGGGCCCAGTCTCTTGTCGCACATTTTGGTTGAAAATGATAATTTTCAAACCGCGAAAAGAAAATGTTCGCATGATCAAAGTCGATGTTTAAATACAGCAAATGTTCAGAGAAAGACCAAACAACAATAATGTACAATAAAACAAGGATCGACATTTTCGTTTCATAGGCACTTTAAAGGTGGTAATAGTTGTTTGCATCACACTGTAAAGCTCTCACAAGCACCTACCTTTGTTGACAAGGAAAGGGAGGTGTTTGCTTTCAGAGTACTTTAAGTTCATGGCTGGTTTGGCTGTATTACATGGTGATAACTTCCATTCTTTTCTACATTATGTTGTCAACCACGTTTATCACGAGCCATTGGGTAACCATGCCCTGTATCAGTGACCGTAATTAATGTAGCTAAATGAAATTTAGGCAAGGTTAAAATCGAGACAATGCTGGCCAGCGGTTCTCATATGAGGCTAATTGTGACTGTGCATATTGTGCAATGAGGGTTTATCATGTAATTTCAAAACTCATAGGACAAAAAAATGATTATCAAAACTGGAAAGAGCTCGTTGAAATTAGTAAAAATGTGAAGTTTGGAAAAGATCGCTTACCAAATTGCAAAGATATGAATTTTCAAAAATCAAAATTTTGTATGAAAACCTTTGTTCGAGGCAAGAGTTGCCTACAAGCGTAAATTTCCAAAGGTTTTCATATTTTTACTAATTTCAACGAGCTCTTTCCAGCTATGATAATCATTTTTTGTCCAATGAGTTTTGAAATTATGTGATAAACCCTCATTGCACTCTGAGAAAACAGAGTAGTGTGGACGGGGCCCGAGTGCTTGCTTGTGCATGCTGTGAATTGTATGGTATGTGATTGCTTATTGTTGTATGTATACAGGCCATAGACGGCAGCTACGTTGACAAGAAGTGTCCATTTACTGGTAACGTCAGCATTCGTGGTCGTATTCTCACTGGTGTCATTAAAAGCATGAAGATGAAGAGAACCATTGTCGTGCGACGTGATTATCTTCATTACATCAGAAAGTATAATCGTTTTGAGAAACGTCACAAGACAATTTCAGCACATCTTTCTCCTTGCTTCAGGTACATACAACACTACCTTTGTAAATGTTGTGACAGCTCTTGGTGTTCAAAGCTTAATAATTAATTATTTAAGCCTCGTTTTCACTAATGATGCAAGCATTAGTACTTGTGTCATGTGAAAATAAGTGCAACATAAGCACAAGAAATGAAATAAAAAATCCTTGCACTACTTGCATCAGGTCTGTTTTCAGTGACATACGGCCTCGTGCTTGCGCTTATGCTTGCGTCAGACCCGACGGCTTATGGTTGCATCAGGCCTGTTTTCAGTGACATACAGCCTTGTTCTTATGCTTGTGTCAGGCCTGTTTTTACAGTGACATAAGGCCCGAGTCTTGTGCTTGTGTCACTAGTGAAAACCATGTTAGAATGCACTCCCATGGTTTGTACCTCACAAAGCCACTGTCATGTAGCTGTGTACATATTGCTAATACCTACCTTGTATTCAATAGGGATGCCGCTATTGGTGATGTTGTAACCGTTGGTCAATGCCGTCCTCTTAGCAAGACCGTTAGATTCAACGTTCTCAAAGTCACCAAGGGCAAAGGTGTCCAGAAGGACAAAAAACAATTTGAAAAGTTCTAAACATGCTTAATAAATCATAATTGTGGCTGAAATACTGTGTGAAGTTGCTTTGCATGGGTAGTTGGGGTTTCAATACCTTTTGAGGTCTATATATTTATAACTAAGGTTTTTATTCACTCTATATATATTCTATTTTTTACATGGTTTTCTTGAGGCAAAAATATAGTACTTTTTCTACCAAAATACTAGCTCTATCTTATAGGCTCTGTGTAGGACTACAAAAATATGAATTACTATGATACAGTGTACACGTATTAGTATAATACATTTTTGAAGTCAATACTAAACGTCTTAACCAAAATGATCATCCTTGGAGCTGTTTTAGGGTTGTTTCCAAGCGATGATAGTCTGTGTTGCATAAATGGTCCAGGACTGACTGTATTGTCGTATTACTTAACAACATTCAGGAATTGATGTTGTAGCAGTTCACTTGCCGAAGGTCTTACATCTGGTTCCCTAGAAGATCACCATAGAAACATTAAACAACATTGATGTTAAAGTCATGGCGCACAAAGTACAACAAATGTCTGTACAGATAAAGGTGCTATTGCCATCTACAAACTCACACATCCACATAAATATAGCAGTCAACAGTTAGCCTGCTTTTCAGACTAAAAAATTTGAGTCTGAAAAGCAAGCTAGTCAACAGCTTCACACTCGCAATTTTTGATGTCGAAATACTCTGTTTTTCTACAAGGAAAGTGAGTGGTTTACTTGCACTGATGGATTATGGTAAAGTTAAATCATATGTGCAATCTTTGTTTCTGTACAGTTGGTTTGTGATATTGCTTGTATGCTGTAGTTGATTACTATACCTTGTCATACATGCTGATGTAAAGTCCCTGGCAAGTTTGGAGAAGGACTCTCCCATCTGAGGCACTGTGGAACCACTACCAATAGAGAAGATAGCTGCCATAGGCTGCATGTCAGACCATGGTGGGCTGCCTGTAGCCATCTCATAGACTGTACACCCTATGCTCCTAAACATACAGAAATCAAACATCAACAACAGACTTCTACCACCATGTTTTGACTGCTTTCTCTAGTGCAAACACAGGGAGCCCAACCATTGCTTCTGAGGCTACTTAAATTTTCTGCGGGTGCGTCTTACGGGATGCGCACAGGGAGCCCAATGGTAATACTGCGCGCACGCTCTTCCACAGGAAACCCATCGTAAAAAGACGCGCTTTTATTGCCTCAGAAGCAATGGTTGGGCTGCCTGTGGTGCAAAGTGTGAGCTAGTCACAGTTGTTCCCAATCTCCCTCTTCATTAAATATATGGAAAAGCGGGAACTGCGCTTGGCCCCACCGTTGCAATAATGGAATATAAGTTCGGTATTAGGGGATAACTCCATGCTGAATCGTTATGTCTTTTACAGAATCGTGTCACTTATCAGTACTTGCCAGATATCAGACTTGGTGCCATGTCCAGTCTCTCTGATGACCTCGGGTGCCATCCAGTACGGCGTTCCCTTGATCGAGTGCAGCATACTACTTCTACTTAGGCTTAAGTTCTGTCGAAACAAAAAGACACAATTACGCAAAAAAAATATGTATTGCATAAACCATTAACTATGAGTTGTGTATACATAAGAAACATTGCAAGAATCAAGTGTCTTACCATACACAGTCTTTTCGCGCAGCCAAAATCAATCAGCTTTATAACACCATTCGGCATCAACATGATATTGCCTCCTTTGATGTCCCTGAAATGAGTCAACGATGAGTACTTACAGTCCTCGCAGAGAAAAAGAGCGCGAAAATTATTGGCACGCGGTTAGGTAAGAGCACTGTTTGGTTGGTAATAGTCTATAATAACAACACACTCACATACTAAATTCACACATGATACATGGCTATAATTATTGGCACGCGGTTAGGTAAGAGCGCTGTTTGGTTGGTAATAGTCTATAATAACAACACACTCACATACTAAATTCACACATGATACATGGCTATAATTATTGGCACGCGGTTAGGTAAGAGCGCTGTTTGGTTGGTAATAGTCTATAATAACAACACACTCACATACTAAATTCACACATGATACATGGCTATAATTATTGGCACGCGGTTAGGTAAGAGCACTGTTTGGTTGGTAATAGTCTATAATAACAACACACTCACATACTAAATTCACACATGATACATGGCTATAATTATTGGCACACGGTTAGGTAAGAGCGCTGTTTGGTTGGTAATAGTCTATAATAACAACACACTCACATACTAAATTCACACATGATACATGGCTATAATTATTGGCACGCGGTTAGGTAAGAGCACTGTTTGGTTGGTAATAGTCTATAATAACAACACACTCACATACTAAATTCACACATGATACATGGCTATAATTATTGGCACGCGGTTAGGTAAGAGCGCTGTTTGGTTGGTAATAGTCTATAATAACAACACACTCACATACTAAATTCACACATGATACATGGCTATAATTATTGGCACGCGGTTAGGTAAGAGCGCTGTTTGGTTGGTAATAGTCTATAATAACAACACACTCACATACTAAATTCACACATGATACATGGCTATAATTATTGTACAGACGCGGCTAGGTAAGAGCGCTGTTTGGTTGGTAATAGTCTATAATAACAACACACTCACATACTAAATTCACACATGATACATGGCTACAAAAACTGCGCTGCCTGTAACCAGCGGGTCCCCTACTAGAGCAAAGCGCATTGAGACATACGGTTCGTGCCGTGTAGTGATCGTGCCGTGTCCAAGCATTCTGATTTTTGGTTGAGCAATGATTTTGCACTCTGTGATCATCACGTCGAATGGATGTCTTCGATTCCGTACAGTGAAATACTCCTAATGTTTTGCTTAATGTTTTCATATATATATTCATTAGCTGTGCACCACGTCATCACTATCATCAACATCATTACCATCACCATCATAATGAAATAGTTGGTCCATAATTGCTGAATTGCTACCAAGTGTGATGCACTACGCTCTATAACTGTACAAAATCGCTTCATACCTGTGTATAACATTGTTTGTGTGTAAGTATTCTACACCATAGAGAATCTGTTTCGTGTAACGTCGAAACACAGGTTCTACGAACGCACCAAACCTGAGAATACAAATCAAGTATTCTACACCATACAGAATCTGTTTCGTGTAACGTCCCTCCTTATATCGACCAATCACTGTAATTACACTGCAACAAACAACGATGGTCGCTCCCTCCTTATATCGACCAATCACTGTAATTACACTGCAACAACAACGATGGTCGCTCCCTCCTTATATCGACCAATCACTGTAATTACACTGCAACAACAACGATGGTCGCTCCCTCCTTATATCGACCAATCACTGTAATTACACTGCAACAACAACGATGGTCGCTTACGAGAGGTTGGACTGAACGAAACCACGTCGAGTCTTGACGCAAAATACTATCTAATAAATGGTCTTAAGGTGCGGACATACAACATTGCGTGCAACATTGCTGGCAATTTTGTTGGCCACCCATGAAACTGATTGCTCGCAATTGACTAGCGCGCGCTAATACGACGTAATTTGTTGCTCGTTGCAGAAGTAGGACTCGATTCTACTTCTGCAACATTGCGCGCAACATGTTGCAGAGGTGGACACACGCTGCAACAATACATGTTGCAGGGAATGTTGCAGGAAATGTTGCACCGTGTGTCCGCACCTTTAATAGCAGAAACTGTATAATTATCTTGATATGGACCTTTTCGTAGTTTCCCAGAATGCTTCATGATTCTGCGCGCGCAAGCGAGGTCAGGGTAAAAAAAAAAAACTATTTCTTTGCTTGAGAATTGATCTCTCTTAATATTTTCGATCTATTTTGTACCCTGACCTCGCTTGCGCGCGCAGAATCATGAGGGATTCTGGGAAACTACGAAAAGGTCCATACACAGGACAACATGTTTTAATATCTAATAAATGTAGTACACACTAGCTATAGATGTTTATACCTTTTCAACGCTTGAGCTATAGATCCTCCAGGTACATACTCCATGAAGATATTAACGACAAAGTTTTCATCTAAACACGTACCAATATACCTGAAATACAATGAATGGAACACTTAACGGTGCTTTCCATGGCGTACAGACTGGTCTATCTGTTGATACCACTCAAGCAGCCGCGGACAGGGTGCACACAAACGACTACGTGATTCGTCCATTTTCAACCCATGTGTCTCGTTGTTAGTCGAACTAAGGCCCTCTCATTCAGTCTAGTCAACATATATAGTACTAATTACTTACTAAAATAACAAAACTGTCGTGTGTAAACTTACTTGACAATATTTTCGTGACGTAGATACTTGAGAAGCGACACTTCTTCCTGTAGTTTCTCGTATTGCTGCAGATAAAGAGATCAATGGATATCTTCAATAATTAGCACTACCATCATCATCATCACTGCGATCATCATTACCACCACCCACCACCATCATCATCGCCATCATCTTCGGCACAATCACCACCACCCAACCATCATCATCATCACTGCGATCACCATCATCATTACCACCACCCACCACTGTCATCATCATCATCACCACCACCACCATCATCATCACCACCACCCACCACTATCATCATCGCAACCATCATCGCCCCCAACAAGTTGTAGTCCATTAATTGTTCACTCACCTTTTCAGCTTCATTGTCATCGTTACGATTCAACTCTACTTGTTTAACAGCAATCATTTCACCTGTGTTTACTAAACCAAGCCAAACCTAAAGTACAACACAATACCAATCAGTATATCAGTTCTTACTTCGTGTCTTTTGTTGTTTGACTTACGTCAACTGTGCCGGTACACGTAGTAAGAGCCATTATATCGATAGATGGAAAAAACATGGTTGAAAGCAGTCTCTCTTTCGCTCAGTAAAACGCGCGTGTAGAATTTCGCAACTCATGCGATTGAGTTTGGAGAAGAAAGGCGTCATTACTGCATGGCTGTGTAGGCATAACTAGAAGGAGCGAGTTGTCTTACCGTTCCAAAGCCTCCTTTGCCTAAGATGCTTCCCTTCTGCCATTGAATCTCTGCACCGCAACTTGTAGCTGATGACAAGCTGCCCGAGCTAACCTGACTACGTAACACTCGTCTATTAGACGGTACAAAGCTCGGCGCAGATACAACACTGTTATTACTGAGTGTTGACCTGCTATCACTACTATTACTACTAGTAGTTGATTGTTTGTAGATACGTTCATGTACTGTAATGTCTACAGACCCACAGGGCGTGTCTTCATCTGGGGTCATCCCGCGCGTGGAATCCTGCGAGCTCAGGACGCTATCACTGCTTTCAAAGGTCGAACAGTCTGAGACATGACGTGAGTTGGATTCACAGCTAATGTACGATGAGTCGTTGTCTGATAATGCATCGTCTAGACACACGTTATTTGATAAACTGTTGTTAAACTTGTGTGTGTTTTTGTTGCCTTCATGTTGGACGAATACTTCATCTAACTCCCCGTGCGATAAGCGACGCATTTGACTAATGTAATCCAGTGTCCATTTTTGTTTTAAGTTTTTCTTCTTGTTTTCGTGATGAGAAATGTCAGCAGACACATCACTAGTTGATTCCATCTCAGCAGACACATCACTAGTTGATTCCATTTGCTGTGTTTTATTCACTTGTTCATCTTTTACTTCGGTGCACAAACTATTCGTTTCATCATTGTCCGGTGATAAGGCAATGTCGTTGGTGTTTTGTAATATTTGTTGTAGCATATCTTCAACATCTTCATTGACTTCACTGTAAGGAGACCTTACTTCCTGGTTAGTAACAGGCTCATCCTCATTCTTGCTGCTCCTGCCGCCATCACTTGTACTGCTGCCATCCTCATCCATAGTGCTACCGTCATCATGACACTCTTTCCTTGTTGTCTCTTCTACAAGCTCTTCGTCTGAGTCATCGTTGGACGCGTTGGTGTTAAGACGTGGGATACACATACCAAACAAACGTGAAATCATTCCTCCATCAACTTCATCATATACACCATCACCATCATTATCTCCACGGTCTTGCTCTGTATCCCCATCGCTGCCAGCACTATTCTCCCTTGTCTGCGCATCATCTACATTGATTGTGCTACTTTCTACAATAAATCTATGCGAATCGTGGACCGCATTGGTCACCAAGCCCTCTGCATATTCAACAAGCAAACTGTTTTCCATAGCTTTAGCGTCGTCATGGTTACCTTGACTGTAGGGCACTTGTAAAGTGTCGTCATGGTTACCTTGACTGTAGGGCACTTGTAAGGTGTCGTCATGGTTACCTTGACTGTAGGGCACTTGTAAAGTGTCGTCATGGTTACCTTGACTGTAGGGCACTTGTAAGGTGTCGTCATGGTTACCTTGACTGTAGGGCACTTGTAAAGTGTCGTCATGGTTACCTTGACTGTAGGGCAGTTGTAAGGTGTCGTCATGGTTATCTTGACTGTAGGGCACTTGTAAGGTGTCGTCATGGTTACCTTGACTGTAGGGCAGTTGTAAAGTGTCGTCATGGTTACCTTGACTGTAGGGCAGTTGTAAAGTGTCGTCATGGTTACCTTGACTGTAGGGCAGTTGTAAAGTGTCGTCATGGTTACCTTGACTGTAGGGCACTTGTAAGGTGTCGTCATGGTTACCTTGACTGTAGGGCAGTTGTAAAGTGTCGTCATGGTTACCTTGACTGTAGGGCATTTGTAAGGTGCTACCCGGGGCTTGTGGCTGTATTTCAAGTGAGCGAGGGGTAGACGTGTTGCTATACGGTGATTCAGGAATAGGACTCAAGGCAGGACACTTCCTCATAACCATTTTACAGCTAAATGTTCTTGAGTCAATAGATAACGTTGGTGCACTATCAACATCAGGGCTGGGGACCCCCACAGAAATATCACATGACTCGGGCCCAGTCCTATCGAACGTACATGCAACATCGGCACCTGATTGGTTGACAGTTACTTCCTTGAACGATTGACTCTTCTTCTTGGATTTTCCCTTTTTGCATTTTTTCACTTGTTCTTTCCCATTTGTACTCTTACATTGTGCGCGCGTGCTCTTTTTCGTTTCTGTACAACAATTCTTTCTACCCTTCTTGCCTGAAGTCTTCCTTATTTTCGTCTTTGCAAGGTTTTCACCAAGAGGTGGCTGCACTTCCGGTTTTGCGTTGCTAGGGGGAACGGGTGACGGGAATGCGTTACATATTTGAACACCAGCATCGTTAGGTATAGGCCCATCAACCTGCTCGTCTCCTAGTGAAGGTTCCTCGGTAGTACAACGTGGTCCTGTGTCTTCTGGTAGTACTGTGTTATCAGGTAGTAGTGTGACGCCAGGTAGTCCTGTATCATTAGGTAGTACTATGTCTTCAGGTTGTACTGCGTTATCAGGTTCATTTGTGTTCTGTGCTTCATCGTCTGTGTTCACCGATTGCAGTACAATGTCTGGTTGATAACTGTGTAAATTCTCACCTAATTTCTCCTTGCCTAACATTGTAACAATACTAGATTTATCCAAACATTCGTTGCAAGTCTTTTCACTGTCATCATTATTGAGTCTTTGACTTGATCCCAGGTCGCCTTGGAAACACCTTCGTTCGTACCCAGTCTCTTCCTCTATCGAATTAGTCTCAGCTTCTTTGACAAAGGTACCCTCAGAATAAAGCTTTGTATCTTCGTGTTGACTCTCATGTAGACGTTTAGCTTCTCTGGATCGCTCCGTATGGCATGACATCGATGGCTGTGAAGTGGCGGGTAAAGACCGCGTTTTTCGTGTACAGCGGTTTTTAGTCGTAGTATGGTGTCCATAACGGATCTTTCCAGTAGCTGTTGGCGTCGCTGCTTCGCCGTCACTCGTCTCGCCATCCATTGAAATCCAAAACGTTTCTTTGAAGGACGACCTTGCTGTGCAGACTCGGCACACATGCGGGATTCGGCATGGTGACTGCATGAACAGCACTGCGCATGCTCAGTGACCTCATTTAAATCCACATAAAATGAAACGGAGGTGGTTGATTCAGTTGTTTCTCGTTTGTTCGTTTTTTCTTGCAACTCATTTTTACGTAATTCACGTGCTATTTCTGTGCCAACATTCTGAGCTGCCGCATCGAGTTCACTGTATTTCATTTTGTCATCTTTAACGTTTGGGATCCAAAAACTCGATATTTCTGCAGAGGAAAAAGTCTGCGTGTGATGAAGTACAGAAGTATCATTCATTGTTTCATTTTCCCTTTCATCCATATTTTCACTTTCTTCCTTCTTTTCATTTCCACTTTTTATTTCAGCATCCTCGCAGCTTGTGCCATGCAACAATTCCTCGTCTCCATTTCTCATCCTTGTCAACTCTTTTTCTTGTCGACTTTCGTTGTTTGCCATCACGTCGTCGTTGTTTGCCGTCACGTCGTCGTTAATTCCCGTCATGTCGTCGGGTGAAGACGGTGGTTGAAGCAGGCTACTAGCATCAGCAGCGTCAGTAGAAAGAACCAGTTTTGCCAAAGAAGTCACATAACTTGAATTATTTTGTAAAAAATCTGAAAGTATGAAGAAACGACAAAATGGTTACAATTTTGAAGCTTGATTTTAAGACCCGTATGTACTCACCTAGATCCACAACCTGTCCATTGCATTCCAGACTATTCCCTGTCCGCAATGTACTCTGGGATAGGGCTAGTTCTGGCGTCACGGACCGTTGTCCTGGTAACGGAGCGATTCTTGTAGGGATTCTATTTTTCTTTGTGTTTTGTAACAAGGCATCAAGAGGAAGTCCCCTTGTGTTTCCATAGCGACATGATCTATATGTGTTAGGCGACCCTGGTAATGACCGTGAGTGGCCTGGAGTAAGAAGACGTACGCGCTGGACGTTTGAAATCCGAGAGAACTCAGGACGAAGAGAGCTGGAAAACCAACAAGAACGAACGTTAATATCACCAAACAGTGAAAGAGTTCACAGAATAACATTATGGGTCTGTGGCAAATACATTGGAAGACTGGGTACAAGTACCATTGAGATAGCAGTTCTTAAATATTGACAACATTATCTCCAATTTTAAAAACTGTATACCTATCCAATGTGCTGGAGAAAGAACGTAGAATCCATTCAAGTGATATTTCCACTAGTCTTTCATCGAGGACAAACACCTCGAAAAACTTAACTAATTCAGCCAATGAAAACACTCGTACCCAGTCTTCCAACATTTGCAACGACCTGGAAAGAACGCGCGATCTTCAAACCTTAGAAATTACCAAGGTTTCAAGAGCACGCGTTTTTTCAGTGACAAAAGCAGCATCAGCAGTAATGAATCATACCTTGTAAACTGTAGTTCAATGTTCTTGACCGATAACTTTGGAAGTTCAAGTCTGTCTTGATTACAATACGCTGAAAAACAACAAGTTTAATTGACATTGCCATAGCAACCACACTGATGTAAGCGCATTGTATTACCAACCTGTGTCATGTGACCGTGAGCTAATTTGTCTCGTCTGGGGCCTGGACTCCGTCCTTTGGAAACCGTTGGTGGTTTTTGGTGGACTGGGTGCGAGGTTACTGGTTGCCATGGATTTGCTTCGTGTGGCTGGGTTGTGTTTCTTGCGTGGAGGACGAGGAAATGGTCTGCCATTATCAAAACAAAGATCAATTTAGACGTAGTCTACGATAGTTACCAGACCAGTTATTAGTTACCGACACTTAACCGACTATATAACGATGATTTGGCGGCCATATCCAAACCAACAGACAATATACCGACTTCTTCTTGATACCTAGCCGAACATACACCGACTACTTCCCGACACTAATACGACTATTTAGATAGATCAGTTTTTCTTACCCGTTATCAGTGATGTCTGATGCATCAAGTCTGTTCTCTATTGATACTTTCCCTGATGTAGATAGAAAATGTCTAAGTATTTATAACGATAGAAAACGTTGCTGATAGCGATGTCACTTCAGACTTACGGGGAGATGATGTCTTGTCTCTTGCTGGTGGATTCAGGATTCCCTGGGCAAGAAAACACATTATTAATTGCAATCGATATTAGATATGTTACTGTATGTATAGTTCATAGTCTTTTTCTAACATAGTTAGTAGTTTGACCATTCTTAGATCGTAAAGCGTATGTGGGCATTTATAATTGCATGGAGAATGCGCTATATTTAGTAATAAATTATCACCATTAGGACTATTTGCTTACCTGCGTTTCATCATTCAGTGTAAATGCCTGGTGCTGGGCTGGTGCTAAATATGACAAATAAAGTCAAATCAACTAACTTTCTACAAGTCAAACTACACTTCAAATGCACTATAGTTACCCGAAAGTGAACGCTTAGTTTTCAATTTCTTTCCACGAGTCTGTTCAGACCAGGCTTCTGTTCATTTCAAAGAGAATGATCATTAACAATTTAGCCTGCCTTGCTACACTGTTGCTAAGATAACTGTTGCTAAGACAACATAGTACTTTACCTTTAAGGGCTCGATGTACTCTTTTACTTGTGGTGACGTCAACTGGAGAATATCCGTTGTCATCGACTAAAGTAACATCAGCACCATTACCAAGCAGAGTACTAGAACTCCTATCATGACCATGGGATGCCTGTGGTGAGAAGACATGTGTACAATAAGTATCTTCTGTTCGAATCTTTTGCGCGCGCTTGCAATAAACGTCTTTCGAATCTTTTGCGCGCGCTTGCAACAAACGTCTTTCGAATCTTTTGCGCGCGCTTGCAACAAACATCTTTCGAATCTTTTGCGCGCGCTTGCAACAAACATCTTTCGAATGTTTTGCGCGCGTTTGCAATAAACGTCTTTCGAATCTTTTGCGCGTGCTTGCAACAAACGTCTTTCGAATCTTTTGCGCGCGCTTGCAATAAACGTCTTTCGAATCTTTTGCGCGCGCTTGCAACAAACGTCTTTCGAATCTTTTGCGCGCGCTTGCAATAAACGTCTTTCGAATCTTTTGCGCGCGCTTGCAACAAACGTCTTTCGAATCTTTTGCGCGTGCTTGCAACAAACGTCTTTCGAATCTTTTGTGCGCGCTTGCAATAAACGTCTTTCGAATCTTTTGCGCGCGCTTGCAACAAACGTCTTTCGAATCTTTTGCGCGCGATTGCAATAAACGTCTTTCGAATCTTTTGCGCGCGCTTGCAACAAACGTCTTTTGAATCTTTTGTGCGCGCTTGCAATAAACGTCTTTCGAATCTTTTGCGCGCGCTTGCAACAAACGTCTTTCGAATCTTTTGCGCGCACTTGCAACAAACGTCTTTCGAATCTTTTGGTCCATATAAGTATTTGCGCGTGCTTATATTATTTTCTTTCACTGAACGTACCGCTACGTGTAAGGGAGTCTGGCTATGATATCCACGTGCATTCACATCGGCTCCACCATTTATTAATGCAAGCAGAACAGGACAGTTGTCTTCTCTCGATGCAAAATGAATCGGTAAATAATTGAACTCGTCTGGTAATTCTGAAAATCAGTATTAAATCAAATACCTAATAAGTACCCGTACAAATAAAGCACATACTTATGTCTGTAATCTTTACTAATAAAGTAATCACAACTGACCTATACAGGAATCTCGGTCATTAATAAGCAAGTTGGCCAATTGTGCAGCAAGTCTTCCTCTATTAGAAGCAATATAATGTAAGGCACTTTTACCATCACTTGTTGTTATACTGGAATCTCTGTTGATTCATAAAAATAGTTCATTATTAGGTCAGATTATTAGAATGCACTGGTGCATCATGGGATATTTTGGGTACTATGACAGTATCATTATTTATAATGTTGATCAATTAATGTTACTGATATTAACTTACGCCTTGTGCTGCAGCAACTCTTTCACTATTTCCACAGGGTGGTACCCTCTCTCAGCGACAACCTTTTCAACTACAAATGAAGGTATCACATTTTCAATGTAAGAACATGTAAATAATGGCTTGAACAAATGCTGATTCATCTCTCTAGCATTCAGAGCTCAAACAGATAGGGGAGGGGAGGTTTTGAACATCAAGCATAAGGGGTATTGAATGGTCAAGGTGAGACTTTGTGAGACTCTGAGACAAGGCATTTTTGGCGAGCCCAAGACACTTTTTCACCGATTTCCTTAGTTTTCAAAATTCGAGACGCTGAGACTGCTTTTATCGAAAAAATGAGACTTCGAGACCCGCAAATTTTGACCGAAATTTTGCGAGACTCTGACTTTTTGCAGGGACCATTCGACACCCCTAGCATACTTTTCACAAACTTGATGGTGTAATAATTTATACTTAAATATTTGTGTCTAAGTTAAATACCAAATACAAAAGGTTTCAAACATACATACTTTTCTCAAATAAGTTAATATCTCTGGTGACAAGTAAGAGTGGTGTCATGCCATCAGCATTTTTACAATTCACATTAAGGTCTGCTTGAGAAGACTAAAATCAACAAAAAACATAAGTAAAACACTGCAGGGAATTAATCAGCGTGAGGAGACAGAACAGGAAATAACAGTGATACGTCCTGTCAACAAACTTAAACAAGTGTATCTTCATGGCACTACAAAAACAAACAATATATGACACCTGTCATGATTCACATTTATCCTATTCAACCATAAACTAAAAGCTGTTTAACCGCAAAGGTTAATAAATAATAAAAGGTTAATTAACATGGTGGTTGCTAAGCTACTAGTAGCAGCAAAATGCCCTTCAGTATTCAGAATAGGCAGTGCCTAATCAGCGTGAGGAGACAGAACAGGAAATAACAGTGATACGTCCTGTCAACAAACTTAAACAAATGTATCTTCACGGCACTACAAAAACAAACAATATATGACACCTGTCATGATTCACATTTATCCTATTCAACCATAAACCTGTTTAACCACAGAGGTTAATAAATAATAAAAGGTTAATTAACATGGTGGTTGCTAAGCCACTAGTAGCAGCAAAATGCCCTTCAGTATTCAGAATAGGCAGTGCACTGTTTGAAATAGAAATTAATAATAAAAAAACTTAATTAACTTCTCAAAAAAATATTATAACTGGGCACAAGTGCCCTGCTAATCAGGGAGACTTAAATAAAATCTAATACATCTAGTACTATAGTGTTCCTTTCATGTACTCTTCTATGATTTATCTTACCAGTAGTCTCCTCAAAACCTCCACATTACCCTGCCATGCTGCTTGTAATAAATGTCGAGGAGATACACCTATCAATAGATCAATAATTAGACATTATTATATGACACAAGCTAATTCCGGTAAAATAGCACATCCTGATTGGTTGCTTAGCATGCAAGATTCTTTGTTATTGCCTGTTTGGGATTACAGATTCTTTTGTCATGACAAAAATAACCTCACCTCAATTAAAAATGCCATATAATAAACAACTTAATAAGGTTGCTTGCTTGATCAGTACAGGAAAATATCAGACCTCGGTCTTTTTTGTACAGACCTTGCCTTTCAGCTATGTATTGTAAGGCACTGTCCCAGGGGGGGTACTCAGGGATATCAGTGACGGGGAGGTGCGAAGGCTTTTTTGGGGTTTGAAATTCGCGGCTTGGGACTTTTTTTGGGGTTTTCATTTTTCTGGTGGACTTTTTTTGATATAAAGATTTTGTCAAGGACTTTTTGGGGGTTGATAAAAATGATATCCTACCATTCTCGATTTTATGCGGAGACAAATTGGACTTTTTTGGGGTTACGATTTTGGGCCGTTGGACTTTTTTTGGGTCTTGTTTTCGCGTAATGGACTTTTTTTGGGTTAAAATGTTTGGCCTCATTCGCACCTCCCCGTCACTGATACCCCTGAGTACCCCCCCTGGGGGCACTGTCAAGACCTTGGTCTGATATTTTCCTGTACTGACTTAATTTGTGCTTGGTTATGAAATAGTGAAGAATGTCATTATGACTTACCTTGTCTTTCCACTGAGGCTGTCAAAAAAAAGATTTTTTTTAAACACAGCAATACATATAAGTGTGGAAGAGTAAGTGATTCGTACATTTTGTGTAATAAGGGGGTACTGAGCTTAAACCGTGACATAGGGGTGCAATTAACCCATAATATACATATAGTACCCAATAATACCGACATAACCAGTCAATAAGGGGGTACTGGGCTTAAACCGTGACATAGGGGTGCAATTAACCCATAATATAGTACCCAATAATACCTACAGGCTAAGACCCCAAAATATACCATGATCACTAAAATCACTGAAACCCATATTCTGTTTGTTGGCATACACATGCCCCCATATCGCTTATTGACCCCCTCTCTCCAGGCCATACAGTCACAGGAGTTGTTCTTATTATATTATTGTCATATCACTTACCAAGTAAGATGTGGCGTATTGATTCTGGTGCTAATGCTGTGACTGATTGCCCTTCATCATTGAGCAGAGTGATGTCGGCACCATAGTTTAACAGCAACTGTACAATCTATTACACAAACACTATCATTGCAAACCTAACTGCAATATAAGCTTTGAAGTTTAACCCTTATGTTATAATATATGTTATATATCGGTATATGTTATATGCTGCCTGTATCGCAGCCGGAACAGTCTCAAATAATCTAAGTGCCCAGCAATCTGAAATATTTTGAATGTGACTTTCGGTTGAAAATCTGCGAATATTTCAGACTACCGGCATTTAGATTATTTGAGACCTGCATTCCTGGCTGCATTCTGGGCAAATAGACACATACAGCATATATTATACACTAGATGAGATATTGCATTGCATGCATGTACACTAGTATATCGGATAGTATTCGTAATATGTGGTGATTACATTAATGCAGTTAATACTTTAATAATGGCCTGCGATTTTTGAACCTTTTCTGCTTGTCTTGATGTTGGCCCTTTTCATACCATATGTGACCATATATGCATGCATGCATTGGGTTATTTCCCTTGTGTAATCAACTCTTTTCAATGACAATACTTTGAACAGAGTATGTTATTCCCACGAGGTTTGAAATGGAAAATACATTAAGACAAGCGGAAAGGAGCGATTATTAAAGTATTAACTGCATTAAATCACGTACCACATAATTTATTATTATTACACATATAAACTTAATTAATGTCTATAAGGGCTGCACTCACCTCTGTATGATTCCCTAAAGCAGCTAAAACTATTGCAGTATTACCAGTCTTACTGTCCTTGTAATCAACATTAACATTCTGTCCACAACAATACAATAAATCATTGTCAATAACACAATTAGGTAGTTAACGTTATCACAAGAAATAAAGTCACTCTTTGATATAAAACTATGATATTGGTAGGTATAACTTACATTACTTCTTGATGAACGCTTAAGAAAGTTTCGTATTCTCTCAATTTCACCATTCTAGACAAACACAGAGAGATCATAAGCTTAAAATGAGTTGCTCTGCATCACATGAATCGAATGATACGATGTATAAAGCAGTCTACGTGTTGCATTCACCTACCTTTGCTGCCTTTAGGAAAAGGTTGTGTAGATATTCATTCGCTCTGAAGTAAAAGCAAACCATAAAGTATTCCTGTGTTAGTTACATTCGTACAAAACAGCAGGATATGAAACCAGGGATTTTACTACCTTCCGCTATTGTAAAACACTCTGGAAGCACACTCGTGGTAATGCGATAATAAATTAGGATTTCGATGGGATTTGACTTTGTTTTCATCGCTATTACGATGTCTGTCTTTTGCCATTTTAAACCTTGGTTAAGCAACACTAATCATCCCGACACAACGGGTCATCTTTGCACTAAAACCATTGGCCAGAATAAAGCTCGATAAACGATTCAGCTGTACATTTCTGTAATTTATTCACATGATTGTCATAACGAGTTGTATACGACCATGCAACCATGGCAACAGCCAATCAGAACACGCCGTAAGAGAATCAAGGGATTATGGAAACAGGGGATACCCATGATGAATGGTGCATGTTTTTAGCACGCTTGGGAAAAGAAAGAGAAAAAGAAAAAGAGTAGTGGAAGATAGAAAGAAAAGAGAAAGAAAGTATAATCAACATAACATAGAAAAATATAAAATGATGTCAAATAAGAACTAAAGGTATCAGACGCTGAATGAATGGATATGGATGAAGCGTGAAACTGAAAGACCGATGAAAGTCAATAGGAAAAATGAACGAAATATAGGAACACACAGCCGGAGAGGACTAATAAATACAAAAAGATAGAAAGAAAAAGACCGATGACAGTAAATAGGAAAAATGAATCGAAGAAGCGAGAAAGAAAGAAAGAACAAGGAAAGAAAATGAGAAGAGAGGAAAATAGAAGAGAAAATATTTTACTGATGAGAGCTGATCATGAAAATCGTGATATAATGTGAGGCATATAACAGTTCAACGCAACACAAGTATGGGTCATGTCAACTCTTGTATTCTGGAAACTTATTGACTCTGATCAGCAGCGCTAGCAGTGCAGTGCGTGATACTGAACAGTATAAAACAAACAAACAAACTAGTATGACAGTATATTTTTCAATAATAATTATAAACTTCAAGTCAGAGACAACACCTATATCTTGTTATTATGTTACCTGACTGTAACTTCACAATTTTTTTTAGTATGACAGTGTTTACAAATAATACTAACAACAAACTGATAATAACAAACGGAACAAACAAATACGAGTAATTCTAGAGCAAACTAGTGCCCCCTAACCGGCCCTAAATGGTTTCAATTTGGATAAAAAGTAGTCGAATTTATAAGAACTTCTGCGAATTGTTTATCTTTGTATTCGGTTATCAAAAACTTGTGAAAATATAAACTTACCGTTGACTTCGTAAGCGCAGTCTTGGTGATATCTGATTGATTGTATTATAAGTCATGAGAAAAGTCATGATAGAGGCACCAAAACGTTGTCGTCAGGCGACGCTGCTTGCTAGTGGCGGTTTTTGTCAGGTTTTTGAAAGTGTGTTTCTTTTATAATGTTTGACGGTGTTCTCTGTGATGATAAAACTCTTCGTGACAGCTACGTGTTTGTGCGTATGCAAATCGTTCTGTTTGCGTGCCATCCAAGAATTACTACTTGTAACTGTCCATTATTTGTAGTAATCTCTATTGTTCATTACCATATCGCTACGTGCTTAATCAGTAGTGGGCTAATATCGATATGTCCAGTAACAACTGAATTTAGCAGATAGAGAAAACTGTTTTGGAAAGTTTTCCTGTAAAAGTCTTATGTCCATATAAAAGTTTGTGTTTCCACCGTCCACCGCGGGACGATAAGTTTGCGGGCTCAAAAGTCTGCACCGTTTTGGTGATAGAGCAGACTTTGTATGACTTACGGACGTGCCGGACACGTGCCGTCCCGTGACCGTGATGATTTAGGATTTCGAGATGATTTCGTGCCGCGCCGTGACCGTGCCGTGTGCCGTGCTTTTTCACTGGAAGAAGTAAATCGTTGCCTAGCAAGCATTTACAAAATGATGTTCCCTTTCCTCCTTCTATCACCTTCCTCCAAACATATCCCCTTCTCACAGAACCGGGTCATCCTCGGGAACCCAGGGGGTATATTCTGTCGCTGGAACAGTGCGTTCCCCGTGGACCGGACGGTACATCAAACTCAGTGACACAACAAGTGGCTTCAACGCAGTCATCTACGAGGAAAAATCTCTTTCCCATACGTTAGTAAAACAAGCACAAGAGGCCTTCATTATTTCATTGTGAAAACGGTACGGACCGCCTGATACTACCCTGCGAGGAGGTAATAGGAGATCGACTCTGCTCACAGGGTAACCTGACACGACCACCTGACACAAGTACAAGAAGCGCAAGGAACAATTTCTGTTCATCATTTAATACTTGTACTCGCGTCGTAGTGAAAGGGTCGCTGAGAGATTTTGTCTTAAGTAAGAAAGTAAAATAGACACGACTTAGAATGTCACACACACTCCAGTTACAAACCAGTCTCAACATCCAGTCAGTGAATCGAATAATGCTCGTCTTAAAAATCCACGGGTAGCCCGGTAGCTCAATAGATCGTATTGTTTCAAATGATATTGACGTGACGTCCCTAAGCTTCGCCGAATAGACTACAAAACTCGCACCTTAATATAATATGAGTGACTAGATGGAGCAATGGTCTAATAGGGTTTATCTGAAGTTATGTCTTAGGGGCCGGATATCCCCTCCCTCACAGCTGGCCTTTTGGCTAGGACCAAGTTTTATGTAGCACCGGGATAGCGCGGGCGAGGCCGAAATCTTCACCCTTTACGTAAGTCGATTCGATGTCTCAGCTTCTTAGAATGTCTCGGAAGAATCGTCCCATTATTTTTATTTTTTATATTTTTTCGAGTTAATTGTAGTTTTCGTCTTTCCTTTGATAAGGGAGGGGTGGGACCGTGACCAATACCAAGGAGCCAAAGGTTTGGAATTCGAGTCTCAAAGGAGTCGATATTTTTTTCAGATTTTTTATCTTTCTTTTTTTAGCGCGTTTCATTTTCTCTCTTTTCTCGTCCTTTCCTTTTAGTTTTCAGTTAGTTTCATTTTTATGGGATTTGTCTTCGAGGTATTTTGAAAAAAAAGTTTAGATTTTGACAAGGCAATGCACAGGAACCCCAATAAAATATATACACCTATTCCAATTAACGTTGAGAACGGTCGATCTGAATTGGATGATCTGAAACTTTTAAATTCACGTTAACCTCCGCCATATCTCGTTCAAACACCAAGCATGATTCCAAGCTTCAGATCAAATGAATGAATTTCGCATGTTACTAACGAAAGACCCTCACTTTCCCATAATTCGTCTTGATCTCAGATCATCCATTTCAGATCGTCCATGATCAACGTTTATTGAAATAGGTGTATACAGAATGGCGCGAACAGTGTTTTACTGGTTTTACTCACTCTTAACCTAGCGTGATTTTCAGACGGCTCATGTGTCATACGCTCTCACTTCCCAAATGGAGCGAAGCATATGACACATGAGCCGTCTGAAAATCAGGCTACTCTTAACCTTGCAGTTTCCCATATTTTCTTCCATTCTTTCCTTCATTCTTTTCACTCTCTTTCTCACTCTTACTATTTTCGTTGCCCTCTTACATTCAGTTGTTTTTATTTTTTATATATCATTTCAATAATAGTTAATTATCTTGCTCTCTTGCACGCGTAGTGCACGTTCAACCGTTGTGTATCTTGTGTTACATGTAGCTTACACGATTTTTGTAGTTTTAACGCCCTGAAGATGGACGCAACAGTCCGAAAGCTTGGCACGTGGTCGAAACAAATACATGACTCCCACGTACAAAGAAATACTTAATTTAATAATAATAATAGATAATAATAAAAATAAAATAATAATGTATTATTGGTTTGGCTCCAAAGTACTTGACAGACTTACTCAGTCTTCACAAACCAACAAGAATTCTTCGTTCAAATGCCAATGACAACTTGCGGCTGTCAAGACCTACATTTAGAACGAAAAACTATGGTGGTCGTGCTTTCTCATCGTGTGCGCCACTACTCTGGAACGATCTCCCATTGGTCATGAGAAACGCACCATCTACCCAATCATTTAAACAGAGACTCAAGACTTTTTTGTTTGAACAGAACGAACCACTTACATAATTTATACTAGTCACCTTACTCCTTTGACGAGTCCCGATAATTTTCTATATTTGTCTATATTCTTCTATATATATTTTCTATATTTTTATTTTCTATATTTTCTTACTCACTTGTAAAGAGCATTGAGATTTGTATGTAATGCGCTTTTTCAAGAATTAAATTATTATTATTATATTAAATCAGTCTTTGATGTAATATATAAAATACTCAAAAAAGGTCAAATACATAAGTCACATCCTGTATTTTGTAATTAATAGACTTGAGACATCAAATCAATATGACTCAGCATATTTGTCTATATTAGTAATGTTAAGAAAGGCAAAGGCAGTCACACTTGACTGTTATGTCCCCACTTCTTTCAGCGATATATTTCGTTCAAAATATATGATTTCATTTAAAATATACATTTTCAGCATCGTCGATTTGAAGCTGGATACTTTGTTTTAAGTTCTCTTTTAAATTGTCTAAATAAATCTCTATTTCTATCATTTTCTTTCTCTTTGTTCTTGTGGAAGTTTCTTTTCAAGCCATGATGTACTAAAAATGCATTATCCAACACAGCAAAGTTGTACCCAGCAATATTGGTCTCACATACTTGACTAATTCTGTTAAAACCATACTGTGAATGGGTAAAAGTAGTTTAATTACAATATTATCATAACTCATCATCATCATCATAACTCATCATCATCATGACTCATCATCATCATCATTAGCAGCAGCAGCATCATCATCATCATCAGCAGCATCATCATCATCATCATGATCAGCATCATAACTCATCATCAATATCATAGTCATCATCAGCACCAACATCAGCAGCAGCATCATCAGCACCATCATCATAAGCATCATCATCACCATGATCAGCATCATGATCATGATCAGCATCGTCATCAGCAGCAGCATCATCAGCATCATCATCAACATCATTACTAGTACAACTACCATCTATATACCCCCAATGAATAACAGTGCACTGCATTGAAGTGGTTACCCTGCATAAATAATATTGTTATTATTTATATTATTCGTCAATACCATCATCACTATCAATACGATCATCATCATCAATAATACTATCATAATCATCAATTAATACTATCATTATCAATACTATCATCATCATCAATACTATGTAACTACTGTTATCACTAATACTAAATACCATATTATAATATAATCACTATTCTACCTTGTTAAATCTTTCATCATACAAAGGAACATCCTTTGGTCCAATGTAGAATGGTTCCCATGGGTCTGTCCATTCAACTGTGTGGGAAATCTCTACACCATTAGACTTGCTCTTGTGTCTTCAAAGAAACAATAATAATATAAATAGTAAAGCTTATATATACACTTGTGTATTTGCAATTGCTTTACATTTGTCTAATTTGTAGGTCTAGTTATCTAGGAGGATTTTTATAGGGGTAGGATTTTGGTAAGGATTTTTTTTTTGGGGGGGGGGGGGTTAAAAAGTGTTAAAGTTGGAGTTACATTCTGGACCATGGGGCTTTTCGGGGTTCAGTTAGCCCAATAATAATAATATAATAATATTTACCCAGGGTGACCTAATCAGCACAAGAGTAATGTTATCAAAAAGGGCCCTGTATTACAGCAATTGAGACTATTACACCTGAGTTCCCTAGTACCCTTCCCCTGGGGTCCAGAGGGAGACCACACCCTATCCACATGGTATTCCATGGTGATAACATTCTTGACAGAAAAACAAGACTGTGTACCTCTTCCATTGCTCATAGTTAGTTGGACGTTGGCATTTCCAACAAGCCTTGAAATAGAAAGGTTGAACCTTTCCTGAATCCCACAAAGTCATTAATGTTTCCTTCTGTGTTCCAACAGGGACATCATTTTCACTTTCGAATGCTGGTACAACAAACACCATCTTGTCTGTAGAAAGAAACAAAATAGTTCCTCTCTTAACTCTTAATGTATCAAGATTGTCTCTAGCTTAAATCAACTTCTAGCTTAAATAAACTTACCTACCTGTACCTACCTTAACTACAATTTAGTAAACTTGTATAAGATCATAGTATATTATGTAGATTAATATTTTACTCCCTACTACATTTAAAAAACTACAGTAGTAAACCAGTAGAGGATACAGGAGCATATCCAGGATTTTCCATTGGGGGAGTCACACTCCATAAAAATGATATCGTTCACCACCAAATTTTCCATCCCCCCCCCCCCCCCCCCCTCCTCAAACATATAAATTTAAAGAGTAGACCCAGAGGAAGCGGGGTCACAGGCACTCTGGGACCCCCCTCTGCCTATGTCCCTGGGATAGCATATTAAATGTAGATAAATAGTTACTCTCTACTAGTTACATTTAACTTCAGTTGTAACAGAATAACATAGAGAATATTACATGGGCACACAGTGAACGAGTGAGAGATATTTTCAACACTCGAAGATAAAATTATTGATGAAACATTTTTTTTTGTTTTGAAATAATTTTTACTTTACGATATGAAAGCTTTCGAAGAAGAGAAATATAGATATTTCATTGATAGATATCATGTAGATAAATATGTCACTTCTAAAGTATCCAATGTCACTGGTACCCACCTTTAGTGCTACCAAATAAGTGATTCTGTTCAGCAAACTTTAAGAAGCCAGAATAAAGGTTTGCATTACACATCATGTCAATGTCCACCATAAATATGTAGTCAGAATTGACTGAGTGTCTTGCAACATTCCTTAGAAGGTTATTGGGATATGGAATCTAACATAAAATATAGAAAATAACATCATTTTGATCACAAAATACATAATAGTGTTTTCATAATATTTGTGAGTTATGTCCACTTGAGTGAGAGTTGCAAAGTTACCTAGATTGTAACAATAACCGTAGCTTGTCATAGTGATTGGCTCTAAACCTTTAGTATTAAATCTTTACGTACAACAAAGTCATCATATAATGAGAACATGTTTCATCCTTAAGGTGTGGTAATATGAGCAACAAAATCGTGCAACTTGTCATGCAACATTGTTAAGATTGTTGCGTTGCAAGTTGCAGAGCAATGTAATAACCCTAGCCATTTACCACCTTCAGCAACTGGCTCATACAACGAACATACACTAACTTACTACTCCCTCATGAGTGTCAGATACGTGGGTTCAAATTCTGTAATAGTACTGTATTTAAGTATATTTACCTTTATGTTTGCATAGTTTGTGATGCCTGCTGATCCACTCTGTATACCAAGCAAAAACTCTACACAAGACTTTGGTAAAGCCTTTCTTGCACTCTTAACATGAGTCATGAGTTTGTTAACAAGTGAAGGATGCGACAGAGGGTACACTATGTGGAAAGTCACTCTTTGTTTGATTTTATTGTTACAAAGATGAAGTCCAATCACAGTCTTGTATGCTGTGATAATATTTAAACCAGGCACGACAACAGCTAAGAAAAAGAACGACAGTCATTAATACAATTTGATTGGTTGGTTGATTAACTGACTGATCGAGAATTCACCGATTCGACACTGTTGCTATTGTGGGTTACTACTTCATGTCGAGAATCCCCCATGGGATACTTGTGTATTGTTACTACTAATTACTACTAATCAATTGTGACGTAATTACGCTTGGTGTACTGATGTGTGAATAAACGAATTGTCTTGGAATCCACTTGTCTGCCTTATTACCGAGTTTTAAAGACAAAATTGCTGTGATTTTGCTATACAAACTGACTAATTTTCGTCTAAATTATTGAACTCATTTTTTGTTGGTGCCTAAAATTTTGGTATTATTACTGTTTTTAAAATAATACCCAAACCACATTCTCTATACTTTAATACCCAAAATATTTGTGCTCACATTTAGAGAACCAAGTTCGATAATTTAGACGAAAATTAGTCAGTTCGTACAGCAAAACCACAACAATGTCCAAACTTTTTCGTGACCGTAACATGAAGTAGTAACCCATGTGAGCACAAGTGTCGAATCGGTGAATATAGTGAGCAGGGGCTACCAACCTACCAACAGATATAAATCCCTGCCAGTGTTCTACCATGTTCAATAAATAGTGTAGATGGTTGGGCGTACAGTGGGTAACCATGGCAACATCATTAGCTCCTCTGATAGACTCTGCTGTACCCTTAATAAAGTTAGTCTGTATTCTATATTCTCCCAGAGAATCAATGTCTAGATTACTGAAATCCATAATAGTGTTGGAAAACAATGAGAAAATTGTCTGTGAAAAACAAAAACAAACAAAATAATATTAATAATTATTATTTATTAAAATAAAATAATTATTTAATAAAATGGTTAAATGGTTTTAAATCTTACATTTTAAAATAACTATATTAAAATATAGTTATTTACATTTAAAAATATAGTTATTTAGCAGTACTACTAGTTTGCCTATTATTATTATTTATATCTTATATAATATTATTAGAATGATCTTTACCTTAGATCCATTGCCACTAGACCCACTTGTTTGGTTGAACTTGGAGACCAAAAAGAAATTTAAAATTGCAAGTGCAAAGCCTATTGCCGCTAGGATAAGTATCACTTTACCAATGGATAAGTTCATATCGATAGTTACATCAAACGAACATCAAGAGCTCTGCTCCGCCATGTTGTATACTTCCCATAATCCACTGCGACACCAAAAGTCTAACCACAGGCAACCCAACCAGACCGTATAAATAACGGAAAACACTAGATCACAATGACCAAAACCAGGTCAAGATTTGAATAACAATAGGAACTATTGTACAACAATAGGAACTATTGTTAGATATGCCTCGTTTTCCATAAATAACTTGGTATAAAATTACATATATTTTTGAGAAATCGGGTCATTTAGCTTGTACGTTTGAGATTGGGTGTGGGATAGGGTATGGAAAATCGCATTTTTAGGTCTGGAATCGGGTCAGGGTTTTGAGGTGTCTGCGGCACACTCCTACCCGAAAACGCCCCTCCCCCCCCCCCCCCCCCAAATAAAAGATAAAATAAATAAAAAAATAGAAAAAATCCGGGCCCGTCGTACAAGCATGCAGCACTCATTTGCATTCAGTCTACCTCTATATTTAATATTGTTCAGGGAAGGGCAATGGTAAAGGGCCATGTGCGCATTCTTATTTCATTCCACCACCCATCCGTGTACCGATAAAAAGGAACAAGTGTTTTAAAAGGCTACTGATATATATACATTTACTAGATCATTAGATAACACAGCCTGTCAATACATTTTCCTTCTATAAAAACGAGGCGGTGTAGGTGTATCCATCGATGGCTTTTTTGGTGGAGAAACATCTGGAAGAGGTTTGTCATATAATTCTTCATCGTCTTTACGTGAAACCTTTGTTTCACTTTCAACAGAGTTCTTTTTTGTGTCGTGGTCAAGAAAATCAATGATATCAAAACCTGACGTCGTAGTGCAACTATTATTGTTACTTTCTTGATAACATTTTCCTCTATGGGATCGGAGCAGCTCCAAATTAGCAAACGAATAGTTTTCTCTACCATTGCTTTGTAGATGGGAAGTCTTTCCATCAAATAACAATTTCATGGAAAGATTTGATGTCTGAAAAAGAAAAGAACGTGTCACCAAGCTTTGCCATCTAAAACGTTTTTTCCTTCTTTCCCAATCATTCATTAGCTAGCATCTGCATATCTATTGAGTCATTTTCGTATGAGTGGGAAACCTACGGCACGGAGTTACGTGGTACGGAATCGAAGACATATTCAACCAATCACAGCACGCAAAATCATTGTTCAACCAATCAGAATGCTTGGGCAAGGCGCACGGCACGAACTACTTCCCACTCATACGAAAACGACTCTACTGTGTGGCACTTACATGTGTGTGCCACGCCTTTGCTATTTGAATTCTGCAAATGGCACATACTAACTCACCGTCATATCAGTACAACTAGATGCTTGAATATCTAAATGTACGTTATCGGATTCGTGTTTAGAAACTGGATATCCTTCATGGACAATATCTTGTTCTTCTGTATATGGTTGCCGCGTGACATCTATATGGTTATTTGTACTGGTTTTATCGAGATGCCAAGTATTTAAACATCTTGGATTTCCTTGTTGAGATGGAAGTAGGTTAGATGTCTCAACTTTTGGAACTGTTTCCTCTATTAATATAATAATAATAATTAATAATATATACTAATAATGATGATGATAATGACGATAAGACATTTCTTTTTAAAAATACTTTTGATACCATTTTTTAAATTGTTAATCATATACATTTAGGCATGTATATAGTATTTTATTTATTAACAAGTATTGTCATCATTATTATTATATATATATTATTGTAAAGCGCTATTGGATAAACTAGAAATAGCGCTATATAAATTGATGATGATGATGATTATTATTATTATAATCATGATGATCATAATGATGATGATGATGATGATGATGATTCAGAAGATGCTGTTTGTTTCCATGCTGCACACCCTAGACAAGCACCACGGTTTAAATAGACCGCATGAAAGGGCAGCTCCTTTGTGCAAGCCCCAGGGGGGGGGGGGGGGGGGTACTCAGGGGTATAAGTGACGGGGAGGTGCGAAGACCTTTTTTGGGTTTGAAATTTGCGGCTTGGGCCTTTTTTTGGGTTTACAATTTTCTGGTGAACTTTTTTTTGATATAAAGATTCTGGCAAGGACTTTTTTGGGGTTGATAAAAATGATATCCTACCGTTCTCGATTTTGCGTAATGGACTTTTTTGGGGTTAAAAAGTTTGGCCTCATTCGCACCTCCCCGTCACTGATACCCCTGAGTACACCCCCTGGGGTGCAAGCTCAGTTCATATATCAGTAGCAACTAAATAATTACAACAATGGCAACAAAGTTCGTTCATACCAGCCTTCCTCTTTAGACAACGTTTCTGTACCTCAGATGAGACTTGGCCATGTTTCATTTCAACAGCTAGATTAGCTGAACTGTAAAAACAGTCATGTATAATTGTTTCACTCATACGACTGTAAGTAAGAATCGACTCGACGATAAATGATCGTAAAATAGAGTGTTTTATAACACCAACCTTAGCTTGAATACTTTTAAAATTTGTTCTTTGACCTCCGTAAAGTAATCTACAATAAAAAAAGGTAAAGCTAGTGCTTTACTTCGAAACACAGGAAGTGGTTGCCCAATCTCCCGAGCCAGGGGCTCATGTATAAAGCGCTCGAAGGTGCGCCCTTTTACCCCCTCCCTCCATCAGTGCTCCATTTTACGGCCGTATTTAAAGCTACATTGAGCTACATGAAGAATCGAACCGGGTACCTCTCGCATAGAAGGCCACGCACTAACCAACTTAAGCCATCATTGCTTCTACAATCATGAACAAGTCTTTAATCTTTTAATCTTTGTCATTAATGTTAGTTAATGTTGATATATGAATGAGAACTGAACACTCACTTCTTCCATTGAATGTTTCTGCTGGATCCAGACTGCCAATCAAATGTTCAGCAAGTTCATTTAGAGGTGTCTAAAATAAAGTAGACTGGTGACATGAATATCCTTCCAACCATTCATCTCAGTATTCTGCCATCTTCAATTCCAGCCACTATCCATCCACCCCATCCTTCCATCTATATCTATCCGGCATCCATCTCATCCTTCCATTTATTTCTCCGTTTTTCTATCAATCAATTTACTATCATTCTATTTATCCATGCATCTATTAATTGCAGTCTTCTAGTCATTTATGCCCGTCGTCCTTCCCTCCCTCGATCCCTCCCTCCCTCCTCCATTCATTCATGAAGTTGATCAACAACTTTCTAAATGCTGTGTTACCTTGAAAGCAAGTCCCAGCCTTCCATGAGATGATTGACTGCAGTTACTATGATTTCCTGCTGAACCACACACACTATGAAAGCAAAGTCTCTTTCAGTAAATGACCACTTTTTCTTGCTAAATTTTTGTGATAGTTTCATCGATGTACCTTGATCGTGCAATAGAACCTTGTGAAGAGTTTAAAGAAGCTCTAGAAAAAAAATATAGCATAATATTTCTCAGTCCTTTTTCGTGTATAGTCGTACCTCCTCAAACGGACTCCTCCCGTAAGCAAACGCATGATGGATAGTACTATCCGTTGGATAAATCCTTATCCTTAAATAACTTTATTAGATAACATTACATCATCAACTTATCCACTGGATAAGGATTTATCCAACGGATAGCGCTATCCACTATTCGTACAGGCCGGGCCTGTACGTTTCTTTCTTCACTAAAACACTGCTATAACCTTCCATAAGCGGACACCTCCAGTAAGCGAATACCTACACTTGGCGTCTCAAGAGTGTCGGCTTACGGGAGGTTCCTACACTTTAGTATATCAAACACTGCAGACATGTTTTACCTTCCTGTCCTGTCAGCGTTTTCTGGATATCAGGGACATCTGCAATATAAAACACATAACTTAATTCCTAAAGGCTTTTCTAGAGAACAGAGACCCCATTTCTAAACGATTCAACAGTAAAGAGTTTGAGGAACTTACCAGAGGGCATTTCTGTATCAGAAAGTCCAGTTACACCAAGAGGTTTGATTCTGAACGATGAACAGTCTAAGACTGTAGAAAGGTCTTTTTTCATCTGCTTTTCAAGGTCTTCACAATTCTATAAAATCGTAAAAACCGCAATGCGGCGCGGCGGGCGTTACTCTGACTCCCTGTGCTGCGAGAGGCAACCCCCTTCATTTATGATGGGTAACAATGTATAGGGCAACACCCTTTCATTATGGAATGTAAAAATATATTCATTTATTTACTACTCTTCTTTACCTTTTTATACACTTTTCGTTTGTTCTGATCTGGAAAGAAAATTATAATGAAACTATGATTTGCGCTGTCTAAATACTACCACTTGCAACCAGTAAAGTATTGACTAAAACTTTCCCTGCTGACAGTATCCTTTTCTCCTCAAAATTATGAATAAAATTTTGAAAGAATGATGGAATTTTACCTCTCAATATTGTTTCGGACCTTTTAGCTTTGTTATAAATACCCAGTTTACTCTGTCAAGAAAAGAAGAAGACGAAATAAGACACGATGCTTGGAAAATCCAACAACAACTGCTAACATTTACAATTCAGCCTTACTGTGATTCTTTGTTTAGTAATAATTGAGTCCTGCTCAGTTAGTTTGTTCTTTGATGTTCCTATTTTTTCCTAATAAATAAAACGGTTTACAAACGAAGCGGTTTATAATACGGGTTAGTTTATTATCAATACAAACGATTCTTCGTTTTGACGGAATTCAACCTCAATTTTTGTATCTTTTGACGGAAATTTTAGTTTACGGGGAAAAAACTTACATTTGTCTTCTCTTCGTGATGTCTTCTTTTTCTTCGTCTTTTTCTCCTTTCTGTTCGTTCAGGTGTTTTCTCTATATCGCTTTTATCTCGACTGTTTTTCTTGAAGATTTCTCCGACTTCTCATTTGTCAAACACAAGAAAAATACAAGAAAACCATTGAGATGTGAATAGTTATGAGTTCATTTCTTATTTCCTAAAAGTGTAATTTTTAATGTCCGAAATTGTTCACTGAAAATTATGGAGATTCGTCCTACCTTTTTCAGTATTATTTCGTATCCTCATGGCCTTTAATTCATCTAACTTCTCAGCCCAACTCACAAATTCCCTCCATCTTTTAAATTTCTTCAGCTACGCGCGAAGAAACTATTCAGCGATTTCTTTTCTTTGCTTGTTTTCCGACGGTTTTTGAGTAAATTTATGCGAACATTTCCTTAGTAACAATGTTCACCAATTTTACATCTTCTTGTATACAAGAAAAATACAATAAAAACATCAAATGACAAGAAGAAACAAGCGAAACAATTTAAATTTCCCAAGACTCAAGAGTCGCGCAAAATATTTCTCTGGTTTCGTTTTCCCGCCACATGTGGAACGCGCGTCAGTTTTGGTCGCGCGTTACGCATGTCACGCAAGCCTGTTATGGGTAACGCAACAATGAATAGAGATTTTAAAATAAAAAAAATATTTCACTTTCTTTACAAATTTTAGGTGAAAGTAAATTTTATTTCACATCTATTCATTACTTCCCTTCCATTGTATTAGTTTATTTTTTGATTATTTGACAGGTCCATAATATTACATTAAAATATTTACAATGATATATATTTGGTAAATTTGTACCATTCAGGTAATACTGGTGTATGTGGAAATCGTAATCACTATCACTAAATCAAATAATTGCTGGCAATTGAGATGGAAAAAGAGAAACGAGAGAAAACACTTAATCATTTTTGATATTAACTGATATAGAAAATGTTTAGAATGCAAAACAAACAATCGAGAAGTTTGATGCATACGTAGAAGACTAGTATTTATATTAACAATGATTTGGCTGTTGGCTGAATATGCAAACCTCATTATGAGATTGGTTGATAGAATCGTCATTTCTATGACAGTCTTTTCATATTACAGGAGACAATTCTCTCCGATTTGAACCTGTCAGCATATTTTGAAGTTTCAAATATGGATATTATGTTTGTTACTATCTTCTTCTTACAATAAACCAAGCAACAAAGAACACAAACAAGCAAAATAACATTAAATAACACATAATCTTATAATGTCCTTTCTTCGTAAGGGCTTGTAATCTTCCCATTGTTGCTGATAGTAACGAACCACCAGAATCAAAGTCATTATCCTGTAAGACAAAGATAGTCATCAATCAGGCAAGCTGAGGAATGGGCAGACCTGCCAACTCTCCCGGTTTAGCTGGGAGTCTCCAGATTTAGGACCTCGACTCCCAGTCTCCCGGTTTGAAGACAAAATCTCCAGGCTAATCACGCCACGATTTGCGGTGAAATTGGGTAACACAAAGTAACAATCATTTTCGATATTAGAATATGTGAATGCTCGTTTATCAGGCGGGTAACACAACGTTTTACAGTCTCAAGATTTGAGGACTCGGGGGGTTGGCAGGTATGAATGAGTACCTTACAGTATAAATTGTTTGGTATCTTGAATCTCATTATTTAGCTTCACTAAGGGGCAAACACTTCCATAGGCAGTCTGCCGAGTAATAAATTGCATTTTAACGTGCCAAGTGTTTATAGCAGTACTGCTAGTGGGGACATGACTCTCACACTCACTTCTTACTACATTCAATAGAGCAGATTTCGTATGACTGTGAAAAACCATGGCGCACGGCACGGCACGGTCACGGCACGGATTCATTCGAAATCCTAAATCATCACGGTAAGTTTTTCACAGTCATTCGAAATCTGCTCTATTCTGTACACCCAACACTCATCTCACTAACCTTTTTTTACTGAGGGGAGGGGAGATACATTTGTACTGGGGGGGGGGGGGGGGGGGGGCACAGGAGTACCTGGAGAAAGCCCCTCGAAGCAAGGGAGACAACAAACTGACAAACTGAACTCACATGAAACGCCCAGTTCGTCAATTAAACCAGGCACCATGCACAGCGGTGGCAGGCGATTGCTCTCACCACTCTCCCACCCTTGCATCTCCCATCATCATCATTAGTATCATCATCATATCCACATATCAAGAAACTAAGATTATTGTCTTACCATTTCATTTAATAATTGATTCTGGGTTCTAACTTCATGTCCTATATCGATTGAAAGCTACCAAAAATAAATGAAATATTAAATGTAACATAACGTATAACAGTGGCTTAAACGAAATAATTGAAATAAAAAGAATGAACAAAAATATAGTTACCGATTTTAAGGCATGTACTTTATTTGATAGATTATGTTGCAGTCGTTCATTTTCATCTTCTTCCAGTATTTGATCGCTTCTATGTTGTGGTTGCATTCCGTTGCCAATGTCTATAAAGTATAAAATGGTGACTGTTATCTGCTATAATTCCAGTGATTGGGAAGGCTGAAAACAGTGGTGGGCCAATGGCCCATCAATAGGCCATATGCACTAACGGGTCACGTGACCCAACTTTCTCAAATCAAGCAGCAGTGTCAAAATGAACTCCAGAAATGAAAAGAGCAGCTCGATATTAGTAAAAAGGCGAAATTTCAGCTTATAATGTTTAACACAGCAGAAATGGCATGAAATATAAAATTGCAAATTTTATTAAGATTCGTATGGAAAAATGTGCTGGATGGCAAAAAATGCCATCCAATGCATTTTCCAAACAAATTATTAGAAAACACTCGATTTTATATTTCATGTCATTTCTCCTGTGTCAGACGTTATGACCTGAAATTTCGCCTTCTTACTAATATCGAGCTGCTCTTTTCATTTCTGGAGTTCATTTTGACACTGCTGCTTGATTTGAGAAAGTTGGGCCACGTGACCCGTTAGTGCATATGGCCTATTGCTACATTTATTGGCCATAAATTTTCTAAAGGGGCCATCGCTCTTAAAACCGGAAGTCAAAATGACCCAAAAAACTTTTTTTTCGAAATAGTATCCATGTTTTCCCTTTTTGATATCTAAAATAGCTTTCTGAACATGTTTTCGATTTTCAACTGCTTTTTGATGTTGAAAAGCGCAAAAAGCAGCGGTTTTTAAAGAAACGAACTCTCATTATAGTACCCAGTCTCCCCTGAGAATTAGAAATGGCGGCCAAATTTTCGATTTTTACGGCAAAATATCTCCGAAACGAAGACGTGGACCCACGTTTTTTTGAAATTGTAATGCGTCCCTAAGGCCCAAAGAAAATTTTTTTTTGCGCCGTACGATCTAAAAACGTGCCAATGGCGCATGGCGCAAGTCCTTCCCTATCACTGTAATTCCCTCTCTAAACATCAAAAAAACAAATATTCTAACTATCAAAGGTTCGTACTTACTATGTGCTCGTCGCATTCTTTAAAATACGTAGAAAGAAAGCCTTACAAGGCGGATTTTATCTTAATTTTCGATGACCTTCTTTTGTAAACGTGTAATTTTTATTTTGACTTCTCATGGGTAATACCGCTGATCACTTTCCGGAGAAAAAGTCGGAAGGTTTCGAAATCAATCGGAATAAATTCGGAATAGAATCGGGATTTTTTTTTCGATAACTGAGTAGTATAAAATTTATTTAATTTCGTTGATTTTTGTGAAATACGGGCTGTAAACCCTTTCGATCATGTCACTGCTAGCGCCAAGACTTTCTCAATTACTCTATAGCTCACAAGGTTAGCAAATAGTACAGATATTGTACACATTTTCACTGAATGAAATGATTTATAGTGATTCATCAATAATGTGTTGCTCAGTTCTTGAAGTTAAAAACAAGCAAAACCTTTCTGATGTCATTATTTCAAGATTTGATTGTTTGTATTGTGATGTGAAGTGCTTGTGTATACTGTATAGCAGTTATAACATTGTTGTAACAAACGTTAATGTGCACATGTCTACAATGCGTTACATAATATATTGCATAATTTCATTTCATGATGCTCTTCTTTCTAAGAGAGATGGTTAATCAGTTTGAGTATATATGAAATGTTTTACTTCTTATTTGAACAGCTCATCTAAGAATACCATTAAGATATGCAAGTAGTAGTTCAGTAGCCTTCAAGAAAATATTGGATGATCAACTGAATGGGATTAAAGAAGCGGGGACATGGAAAACTGAAAGAATTATCACAACAAAGCAATCCCCTTCAGTGGGTATCGAAGGCAAACAGGACCATATACTGAACTTCTGTGCCAACAATTACTTGGGTTTTTCTGTAAGTTATCTTATTTCCACCACAGGGAGCCCAAACACTGAAGTTGGGCTCCCTGCGGTATTACTTAGGAATCATTCTTGGATACAATCAATACCAACAGGCTAAAATGAGCTTGTAAGTTATATGGTAATTTGTCGCTTGGTAATTGTTAGTAATGTAGTTCGTAAGGTTTTCTAATGAGCTTATCTGTATTATCATCATCATCATCATCATCATCATCATCATCATCATCATCATCACAACTTTTATTGTTGTTTTTATTCTATTGATTGTTACAGTATTTCCATAGTCACATCCAGATATAATCCAGGCATCAAAGGATACACTAGACAAATATGGCAATGGACTAAGTTCTGTTAGATTTATTTGTGGAACACAGGTATATATTCTATTATAAGAAATTGGTACTCATTCATTCACAATTTCATTCATTTACTCATTCATTCATTTACCCTCACTCCCTTCATTTTTTCATTCATTCATTTATTTATTTATTCATTTCCACTTCCCTCCATCCATTCATTTTTTTCATTCACTCACTCACTCATTTACCCTTCCATCCATCCATTCAGTCAATCAGTCAGTCATTCATTCAGTGATTTATTTATCCATCCACCCATTTGTTTTTTCATTCACTCTTTCAGTCAGTCAGTCAGTCACTCATTCATTTACCCTTCCATCCATTCAGTCAATCAGTCAGTCAGTCAGTCATTCAGTGATTTATTTATCCATCCACCCATTTGTTTTTTCATTCATTCATTCACTCTTTCAGTCAGTCAGTCAGTCACTCATTCATTTACCCCCTTCCATCCATCCATTCAGTCAATCAGTCAGTCAGTCATTCAGTGATTTATTTATCCATCCACCCATTTGTTTTTTCATTCATTCATTCACTCTTTCAGTCAGTCAGTCAGTCACTCATTCATTTACCCTTCCATCCATCCATTCAGTCAATTAGTCAGTCAGTCATTCAGTGATTTATTTATCCATCCACCCATTCTTTTTTTCATTCATTCATTCACTCTTTCAGTCAGTCAGTCATTCATTCATTTACCCTTCCATCCATCCATTCAGTCAATCAGTCAGTCAGTCATTCAGTGATTTATTTATCCATCCACCCATTTGTTTTTTCATTCATTCATTCACTCTTTCAGTCAGTCAGTCAGTCACTCATTCATTTACCCTTCCATCCATCCATTCAGTCAATCAGTCAGTCAGTCATTCAGTGATTTATTTATCCATCCACCCATTTGTTTTTTCATTCATTCATTCACTCTTTCAGTCAGTCAGTCAGTCACTCATTCATTTACCCTTCCATCCATCCATTCAGTCAATCAGTCATTCAGTGATTTATTTATCCATCCACCCATTCTTTTTTTCATTCATTCATTCACTCTTTCAGTCAGTCAGTCATTCATTCATTTACCCTTCCATCCATCCATTCATTCACTCTTTCAGTCATTCATTCATTCATTTGTTTACCCTTCCATCCATCCATCTTCCCAACCACTACTATACTGTACATGTTCCTATCTTATTCAATGTACAAGATAAAGGCAAAAACGTTGTTCTAAAGAGTTTTTTAAATTCATTGCAGGATATTCACAAGCAACTGGAGGGCAAAATCTCCCAGTTTCATGAGACAGAAGATGCAGTCCTGTATGCATGTTGCTTTGATGCAAATACAGGGTTGTTTGAAGCTATTCTCAGCCCTGAAGATGCACTATTTAGTGACGAGACCAACCATGCCTCCATAATAGATGGCATCAGACTCTGTAAAGCAAAAAAGTTTAAATATAAGCATGTGGACATGAAGGGTAAATATAGGCAGGCTTTCATTTATTACACCAGGGGGAGGGGGTTGGCAAGATCGTGATTGTGGGGGGAGGGGGTTATGGAAAATATTGTTACACCTTTCAATTTTGTATACACGCTCATCACGCTAAATGTTTTCAGATCCCATGTTTTTGTAAGTAGATTGTTATTCTTAATTGTTGTGTTTGTAGATTTAGAAGCAAAGCTTCAAGAAGCTGAAGGAGCAAGAATCAAACTCATTGTGACAGATGGTGTATTTAGTATGGACGGCACAATAGCTCCTTTAGAGTAAGTTGAGTATACTACCAGTCCATAATAATTATATTCACTTTTGTCTTCTTCTTTGTTACTCCGGGCCCAGGCCTAAGGCCGGGCCGAGGTTATAATTACAGTTGGTATTTTTTTGTTTTTGTTTTGTTACTCTTATCGGAGTCATGAATCTGCAATCGAGTGGGACTGGGAACGAGACCACGAGACTTATCAACACGCATCTCAACACGACAACCTCTTTCTTCGCAAACCCACAAGAAAGATTACAAAGCACAAACCAATCAGGGGAAGCACCTGAGGTCAAGGGGCAAAAATCTAAATATATTCTTGTCTATATTTAGATTGAAACAAGACGCTCTAGTAGCGTGAAGTCGAGCTATTAACGTTTTTACTGATATACTGTAAAGTTCCGAAAGTTAGCCTCCTCCGCAGGCTAGTCTATAGCTCGGAATACTGAATATTGGTCCACAGGCCGGCCATACCAAACGTTATGACAATGACAATGACAGTTGCGTGACGAGGGAGACTGTTTGTCGGTGAGTCATAGATAAACGTCTCCAATCAGACGTATTTGGATGGTATTTGGTACGTCTTGAGGTTGCATCGGGTCAGATGGTTCTGATAACTTCCATCGTTTGTTTTTGTTTAAGATATTTAAGCTTTCAAAGGCTTCAATAGCACTATACACATACTGAAGTAATTCTATGCTCAAACGGGTCAAATAGTTCGCTCTTGTTTATGTTGGTGCCCATGCATCTCTCATTATGAACTTCATTTCAGAACGCAATTGCACCAGGGCATGAGTGAACGCTCAATGAATAAATTATTATTTATTATTATTAATTATTATTATTATTATCATTATTATTATTATCACATATATTATATTGTATTATAAACACATATATTATATTCTTAGTTATATTATGTATTAGTGTCCCAGATTAGTGGAGCACTTGTGCTTTGCTAGGCCGAAGGCCAGCGCACGAGTCTAAGATTCGAGACCATATTTTTTATATATTTTTTCGTGGTACCGGTCGCGATATGGCAAAAGGAGACAAAAAGTCTGGCCACAAGAGAGATTACAAAGCACAAACCAATCAGGAAGCACCGGATGTCAAGGGGCAAAAATCTAAGTGTATTCTCGTCTAAATTTAGATTGAACTCGACGATTCGTAGATCTCTATCTTTGCTCACCAACACACACCATTGGTAGAACATGCCAAAGCCACAGCTACATGTATCTCAAAATTGACAGATGAAGAGAAGAGACTATAGAGTCATTCTTCCGTGATAATCTCCGATACTTGACCCTGTTTTTTGATCATACGTTCAATGCACGTTATGACAATGACAATGACAGTTGCGTGACGAGGGAGACTATTTGTCGGTGAGCATAGATAAAGATCTCCGAATCAGTACGTACTTGGTACGTCTTGAGGTTGCATAGGTCAGATGGTTCTTATTAAATCCATCTCAGAACGCAATCACACCAGAGCACGAGTGAACGCTGAGCGTCTTGTTATTATTATTATTATTATTATAATTATTGTTATTATTATTATTATTGTTATTATTATTATTATTATTATTATTATTATTGTTATTATTATTATTATTATTATTATTATTATTATTATTATTATTATTATTATTATTATTATTATTATTATTATTATTATTATTATTATCTATTAGTTTTTGACTGAATGAGTAGATGCCTTTCAAGCCTCACTTTCGTGTTTATGGTCACCAAGCTGGCTGCTGTTTTGCAAAGCACAGATAACTTATGAGTACTTGTAAGTTATGAGTGACTTTTACAGATACACTGAAGCTCTCATAAATTACATATAAGATTTGCAAGTACTTGTAAGTTACAAAGGCTGTTGTCCATTATGAATTTGGCAAATACATCATACAAATGCAATAATGTCATTCTTTGTTTTATAATGTCTATATTTATTTCCAGTGAGATTTGTGATTTGGCTGACAAGTATGGTGCTTTGACAATGGTTGATGAGTGTCATGCAACTGGTTTTATGGGGAAAACTGGCAGGTAAAAATATTATTGACCACAATGGTCAACCACAATATCATCCATCCTTAAATCCATTCATCTGTTTATCAATTCTACTATCCATTCATTCCTTTTCTGTCCATCGTTTGTATTTTACATAAATTTGTCTGTCCATTTCTTCCGTCTGTCTGTTATTACATACCATAAATCATCTATTTCATTAATTAATTCTTCTATCCATTCATATCTCCATCCATTATTACATCAATTATCTCATTCACTCATCCATCCATTGTACTTTCTATCTCTTTCCCATCCATCCATTTATTCCATGTATGTTTTCTGATTAGAGGAACAGATGAGTATATGGGTGTTAAAGGGAAAATTGACATTATCAACTCTACTCTTGGAAAAGCCCTTGGTGGAGCTGCTGGTATGATAGGACTTTTATTTATTTATTTTTCAAGCGCACGGTATATGAATCCTTCAATTTGATGGGTTCGTTTAGTGGACCGTATTTTCCTATCTCTGCCCTTGGTCCACGGCATCCATTATGTAGGTGCTGAATCAGTCAATTATTTATTTCTTCTCAACTGATAATAAACACCATAATGTTTGGGAAATACTCCAGTAAAATATAAATTTGATGTTTTTCATTGTTTAAAAATAATAATTTATAGGAGGATACACAACTGGTCCAAAACAGCTGATTCAAATACTTCGACAAAAGTCTCGTCCATATCTATACTCCAACACACTCCCCCCATCAGTTGTGGGCAGTGCCATTAAAGTAAGTGTATCAATATATGTATGGAATATCCTAATGGTGATGCATGCAGCAAGGCTTGATTCAAATATTATCTGTAATATGCAACAAATCTTCCCCCTGGCAAATCTAGCCTGCGTAGCTCGGCGGCGGTCTGGAAGGGGATTGGAAGGGGGAGGGGGAGGAGGAAAAAGAAGTAGGAGGGGAGGGGGTTGGGGAAGAGAAGGGGAAGGGAGAGGGGATTGGGGAGGAGGAGGAGGAAAACACCGCCTGCCCGAAGACTATGGGTTTTTGAATTGCCCGTCCGCTGGAGAACGGGGAATACTGATTGGCTAAAAAGTGACGTGTCTGTCAACGCGTACGGGTGTCAAACAACACTTTATAATATTATTCAAGAATTTTCACGATTACCAGAAAGAGAAGACGAAGACGCGTGTATTGAAAAAGCCTTAGAACTTTTAAAGAATTCTAACAGAGATTTCACTTTAAAACAAGAGCAAAGGCAGGCTGTCGAAGATTTGCTTCGAGGAGAAGATGTTTTGGCATTATATTTATAGTCTTTTTCTACTGGCAAGAAAGTACTTGGAACAGCAACAGGACGATACACATTCATGCACAGTCGTTGTGATTTCTCCCTTGAAGAGTATAATAATTGACCAGATTGCAGATATACAATCTATGAACTGTTCTGCAGTTGAACTCTGCAGCGAAAATATCGATGGGATTATCAGTTCTCCTCCAGAGTTCATATACTCGATAGCGCTGAGAAAGCAATCGAGCAGCCTTTCGATTCGTTTTAAAAACACGCTGTAAGCCAAAGGTCAAATCGTATGATTGGTTATTTTAATTGGATTAGCAAAGAGGCGGTATTCAAAAACCCATAGTCTTCGGGCAGGCGGTGTTTCCTCCTCCTCCTCCCCAATCACCTCTCCCTTCCCCTTCTCCTCCCCAACCCCCTCTCCTCCTTCTTTTTCCTCCTCCCCCTCCCCCTTCCCAATCCCCTTCCAGACCGCCGCCGAGCTACGCAGGCTATGGCAAATCATGCACAATTTTTTTTATACACTGAGGAAATTGTTCAAAGAAATCTTTTTTTTGCTTTTCTTCTAGTCTTTCTGTATTAGCTTTGTTTGTTAGTATATTGATGTTGCTATTGCACTTTAGGCGAGACTTTGCGAGACTCCGAGACAAGGCATATTATTGCAAGCCCGAGACGCTTTTTCACCGATTTCCTTTGTTTTCAAAATTCGAGACTCTGAGACGGCTTTTTTTTTTAAAACGAGGCTTCGAGACCTGCAAATTTTGACACGAATTTTGAGAGACTCTGACTTTTTGCAGGGGCCATTCGACACCCCTGCTTAACACCAGATTAATCCTTATGCAGTGGATTATTGTTACTTATTATCTAATAAAGTTATCTACTGGATAAGGATTTATTATCCAACGGATAGTGCTATCCATCTATCCTACAACCAGGGCCTTGTGCCAAACATTGTGGCATGCCTTAACTACATAATGGATATTTTCAGGATTCCAGACCTTTCTTGATTTTCTGAGAATTAGTGGTTGTAATAATACAGAGCGATGATTTAGGATGGTATATTGGTCTATTTTTAGGATGGTATATATTGGTCTATTTTTAGGATGGTATATATTGGTCTATTTTTAGGATGGTATATATTGGTCTATTTTTAGGATGGTATATATTGGTCTATTTTTAGGATGGTATATTGGTCTATTTTTAGGATGGTATATTGGTCTATTTTTAGGATGGTATATTGGTCTATTTTTAGGATGGTATATTGGTCTATTTTTAGGATGGTATATTGGTCTATTTTTAGGATGGTATATTGGTCTATTTTTAGGATGGTGTATTTTCTGTCTATTTTTAGGATGGTGTATTGGTCTATTTTTAGGATGGTATATTGGTCTATTTTTAGGATGGTATATTGGTCTATTTTTAGGATGGTATATTGGTCTATTTTTTAGGATGGTATATTGGTCTATTTTTAGGATGGGATATATTGGTCTATTTTTAGGATGGTATATTGGTCTATTTTTAGGATGGTATATTGGTCTATTTATAGGATGGTATATTGGTCTATTTATAGGATGGTATATTGGTCTATTTTTAGGTGTTTGATTTGCTGATGGCAGGATCACCCCTCATCAAGACAATCATGGATAATACTAAACTATTTAGAACTAAAATGACTCAGGCTGGCTTCAATGTCAAGGTAACTTAGATTATTATTATTATTATTATTATATGGCCTTATTCTTACTTATATATAATTTATATTATTTAAATGTGGCTAAATGTAATTTAGGCGAGGTTAAACTTGAGGCGTTTGCCTGCTGCGGAGCTGCGTGAATCGCTGGCCAGAAGTTGTGTGTGTAACTTGAGGCCGTTTAGGGAAAACACTAGATCCCAATGATCAAAACCAGGTCAAGATTTGAATAACAATAGCTGCCTCATTCTACAAAGACATGTCCTGAATATGTCTTTGTAGAACGAGGCATATCTAACAATACATGTTGTAGTTCCTATTGTTGTACAATAGTTCCTATTGTTATTCAAATCTTGACCTGGTTTTGGTCATTGGGATCTAGTGTTTTCCGCCGTTTAGCTGTAGAAGTCTGGTCAGCGGTTGTGTGTGTGCGGGGGGCACCCTCGAGCTTTACAGGGGTTGCACGTGAGCACGTGTGTGGAAGTTTTCTGCTTTGCTGCTTTTGTATTGTTCCTTTGTGGTTTTGTTTTATTGCTGTGATAGTCTGAATGATGCCACAATCGACGATCAATAGTTTGTCTTCGAATTGGCCTGCTGGTGAAGCGTCCGCGTCGGGAACTGCGACTACGAACTCGGTGGCGTCCGATCCTACGGTGTGTGCTCCGACCAATAGCTGGATCAAGGGAAGAGACCTTGTGACATTTTCATATTTTTAGGGTTTGGTAAAGGTGCAGTAATACGGGCAACAAAATCGTGCAACTTGTCGCGCAACACATTTTCGTGTTGCATGTTGCAATTTAACTTTGTTGCGCAAAGTAGAAGCTCTTTCTACTTCATGCAACAAAGTTTTGCAACCTGTAACACCAGAAATTTAATTTGTTGTGCGACAAGTTGCGCGATCGATGGTAATACAAGAAGCATTGCTCTGCAACTTGCAACGCAACAATCTGAACAATGTTGCGCGACAAGTTGCACGATTTTGTTGCTCGTATTACCGCACCTTAAAGGTGGTCGTAACTAGAGCTGGTCACTTACGAGAGTGGTCGCAAGGAGAGCTTCGGCTTTATTTGACAATGTCCCTTGCAATTGAAGCAGCATTAATCTTCCTCCTCTTAGTAGTAATCTCTTCTAATGTGTCTTAATTCATTTAGGGTGGAGTTGACGGTCACCCCATTGTTCCCATAATGCTTGGAGAGGAAAGGCTGGCTGTTGAGTTTGCAACAGAAATGTTTGGTATGATGTTTTACTTCTTTCTTATACAGTAGTCTACTTATCATCGCCACCAGGATCATCGTTATTATGATCTTAATTTATCATCACTACCATCATTTGCATCATCATCATTGCAATCATCATCATATTTATTAATGCTCTGTTTTCTCAGACCATGGTATTTATGTCATTGGAATGACATTCCCTACTGTACAAAGAGGTATGTGGTTTGGATTCAACTGATTCATCTTATAAAATGGACAATTGAAGGGCTCTCTGCAAGAACAGCGTAAGTGATCTCTAATCAAAATTTAAATTCTCCTCAAGATTCTTTGAATTTCACAGGAGAATTTCGGTTTTGATCACAAGTCACTTACGCTGTTCTTGCAGGGAGCTCTTCAATTATTACTATCTATCTAGGGAAAGAAAGGAGATGGTGTACTACTGTGTACTTGAAATTATGTCTAGTTAAACTATGGTTTTAACAGTCAGTGTATGGATCTTTGTTTCAGGAACGGCTCGTATCAGAGTTCAAATCTCAGCGGCACACACAGCAGAGCAGATTGAGAGATGTGTAGATGCATTTGTCAGTGTCGGAAAGGCTAAGGGAGTCATCAATTGAGTTATTATATTGCTGAATATGTTAGGGTTCAACAATTAATCTTGCTTGAATAAATCAAGCATACTGTGAAGTGCTATATGCATGCATGAATCTTGCAAACAATTGAAGGGGTCCTTGTAAAACAAAGTAAATGGTCAACACAAAACCCAAATTCTCCTTTGAATGTCAAAGAATCTTGAGGAGAATTTGGAGTTTGATCAGAGATCACTTACGTTATTCCTGCAGGGAGCCCTTCAATTAGTTTTTGGAGTTATTTATGACAGGGCGCTAAACTAATAATAAGTAGAGTTCTCATATAGCGAGCCCCATCAAATTGTGGTGCGTTTACGACAATAATGTCCGTAAGAATATTTAAAATAAAATCATGAGTTGTATGAAAATTGTGCAAAGTATTAAAATTAATTATAAATTAAAAATATTTTTTAGCTTCATTTTAAAAGGTATTCCTGGGGTTTCGATCCAGAGAGAAGTGCAAAAGAACGAGTATCGCATGTTTCAAACTTACAGTTACTATAGTGACGTCTGAATTAATTATGCGATAATAAGACAATTAATGACTACCGGGGCCCTTGTCAGGCTTAGATTGTTACATTATTTGTGTTTGAACAAATGCTTTTGTAGCAGAGCAAGAAACTCACCACAACCATCTTAAACGATTTCTGGTAGCTGATGTCCCTGCATACTGGATTCCAACAGTAATGGATTTCTGATTCTAAATAAAACCAACAATAAGCTGCGTACAATAAGCCTTGCGCCAGAATACATTAACAACACATGAATAAATATTGTACTTTTGATTTGCATATTTCCAACTGGTCCAAACACAGGGAGCCCAAGCATAAATTCAGTAAAAAAATAAAATTCGAAATAAAGTATTTTTTTCCGCTATACACCTTTGTTGTCTGTTAACTTAACCTGCCTGGTGATTTTTTTTTACAACAAAGGTGTATAGCGGAAAAAAATACTTTATTTCGAATTTTATTTTTTTACTGAATTTATGCTTGGGCTCCCTGTGGTCCAAACCACTATACCTCACGCTGTGAGCGCTTACTGATGCATGTGAAATTTGAAATAACGGCACGCAATATTGTACACCATCACAACGTACAATCATTGTAACATACCCCTATTATAGACTAGATCACAACAAATATATATCACTTGTATTGTATTTCATTGACTTGAAAAGAAGGTTTGATCAAAGAATTCTAGAACGAAAGTACCATACCTTTAGCTGGATAAATAGGTAACTCGCTGTCATGTTTGTTTACGACAGAAGTTGGGTTGAAGCGGGTTGTTATTCAATACAACCAATATGTCTGAAGGAAAGAACAAAAAGACTGTCGTCTCTGATCAAGTGTTCTAGATTAATTGTTCTAATAATGTTGACGTAGATAACACAGTTACAAGGAGTAACTCGCACGACGCTACACGCTCATCACGTTTTAAATCATTCAACAGCTTGAAACGCATCTGTACATCGCGAATATGGATTGCACTGGAAACTGGACCATTATCGATCCACTGGGTCTCGTTCAGCGGCCATGACATACATGTATGTGTTCTTTCGTCATGCGGAGGCGAGTTTAATCATTCTGAGAGCGTTTTCAAGTGCGTTTGTTTACGTGATATATAGTCGTGCGTCGTGCAAACACGAGGAAACTCCATGAAATTAAAATGATTGAGTTCTGAAACGAAAAATAAAACGCATTCATTTTCATTTCAAAACTCCACATTAAGTGATTGTGTTCTCAAACCATTAGCGACTTTCTTGAATCTGCGTGTTTTCGCCGCCTCTAATTAATTGTTTTTTAATTATTTGTGAGACACCTGCGTGATTTTGGAAGCTCAACACTCAACAAGTAGCGGACGGTCCCTGCATCCAGAAACGCCTCGATCTAGGTGCCGCCATGCATGTACTATGTGGATTAATATTTTCTACGGGTTTATAAGGATAGAGTTATGTGCTTAGGTTGGTTTTCAACGATTTTATAGCTGAAAGGATTATTAATTATGAATTCAAAGTGAAACAATGTCCTAAAAGTCTTGAAGCAATGACAAAATATGAATCATAAACACAATAAACTTTGATTTTATTTTACATTGTACAAAGTTTATTTCAGGCTAAAAGATAAACTATGAGTTTATAATGTTTCTATTATTTCATAAATCAAGTCTTTTATTGGGACATCCATTTTCGATGACTCCATATTGAACTACCACACCTACATTTTCAAGCCTGTCAGCAGGATTGAACTGCATGTAGCGCCAGTCATGCAGGTGAATCCTTCAGTTTGTCCGTGTAAGCGTTACTAAACATATACAAGAATCAATCGAAATCAAAGTGCAGAAATAGCGCGTCGACCGCTTCGCTTCAGTTATAAGAAGTCAAACTGCTCTCTAGAGGTTCGCGTACTATCAGTGAAATTGTGAAGTGTTTCAATAGTCGATGAAGACTTCACCATTTTTCCTGATAATATATACCTATATATCATTGAAGTCTGCTCTTTAGACATCAACAATGCTTGCACTGCCACTCCCCTCTCATCTATTCATATTTTCTTGTAATGTTCGAAATCTCATTAACATTTTAGCGTTGTAAAGGCTTGTAAAGCGATGGGACCAGCGATGGCGGATTTACGCTTGGTGGCAGCGTTGGGATAGCGGGAGGCGGATAAGCAAATTAAACTCTGCATCTTTAGAAAATACGTTTGTTCGCGATTTTGTTCCGGTACTCTACTGGTAATGTCTGGCTTTGGTGTTGTGTAGATAAATTTACAACAAGCTTTACAAGTTCTACTAGTCCCGAGAGCTCCTGGAAGGATATTCCCGTTCTCCTAGAATCAAATTGATTATATTATATAAACGAAAAAGTTTGTACTTTATTTGTTGATCGATCGTCGAAGGCTTTTCTATGGTGTGTTTACATACTGCGTGACAATACGCATGCTTACTTGACCCACGTGCGTCTATTGTTTATGTCAATGACATGACCTGTCTGTTATCGATTCATTCAATCGAACGCGCGCGTCACAGAGCTGCAGTCACTTGTACATGTATTGTATGTATGCCCGTCTTGGCGATCGAGCCAAGTTCGGATTATTCTGACGGCTTATGTGAGGCAAAATATGAGCTGAAATGACAATAGTTGAACATCTTAAATCAGGTACGTATTTTAACGAGATAAACAGGGAAATTCATTCTTTAATTTCGGTGAAAACACCGAGAGATTTATCAAAACGACGTACCGCTGTCCTTCACAGAGACGTCATATAATAGCGAAAAAAACTCATTCATACAAAGATCTGCTGATTGATGGTATGTTTTTACAACTCTATAGACAGTGATGTACTGAAACTGATCGTTTTATCGGTTGGAGCCGTTGGATTGTGTATTTTAGTTGTTTGGCTTGTAGCGACAAAATTGAGTGCTTGGCGAAGGAGTCCGCAAAGAAAGCCAAGGCAGCTCCAACGACCATTCATCACATCCAACAAAATCTCCCCCGCACCAAAGGATGGATCGCCTACCTTCAGATACGTAAGTCAAACAGTGACTTTATTGCTTAAAAACATCTGTGTCAACGAGGAACGGAAAGAACCAGAAATCATTTGCATATCGAAAGAGAAACGAAGCGAGGAAATACTCGACATCGCGCCAAGAAACAGGTCGAAACAGGGATGTATTTTTAGATGACAACGTACATATATTAGATGATAGAGTTTGATAAGAGGTAATCGTTTTCTCTACAGGAAAGGCTCATCTTATAATGAAGCTAAACACTGCAGGAAGCTAAAACTTCCAAACACACACACAGCTATGAATATTCACTCACTCTGAGTTTATCGAATGACACTGCAATAAACTGACAGAATGTGACTTTTCGCAGCGTGCTTCCATCAATACAACTCAGTTGTATATCAACCCAAGGATTAATATAGTGTTAGACCTTCTAGAAGTGTCATTTACTGACGTTACTACAATATTTGATGCATCTTTTGTATATGTAGACTTAAGTGCATAGCTACATATAGCCAAGCTAGCAAGCCACAGAAACCACAAAGGTTCACATCCAAGGATTTATGTATTAGGAAAAATATATATTACGGACGTATTCGCTTCATTAGGTCCCAGATTTCAAAATCGTTGGAGTATTTTCATTTGATTACTTTCATGTCAGCACCTGTTCTAGTCACTTTTTTGAGCTTTTGTTTTCAATGTAGATCTGTTAGATTTGCAAGGATTAGATTGTTTTTGTGGAACAATTCACCACACTTCTACACACTTTTTAAAGTGTGTAGTAAATTCTAGTAAATTCTAAACAAATGCATGTTTTAAATTAGCCCGTTTTTCAGTGTAATACTCACGGCATCTAGTGCTTTTTATTCGGCAAACAAACCAATTACATTGACATTTTAGAACAGTTTAATGGTTCGGGCTCTTTAGAAGGAATTCAGAGATGAACAGCTCAATATCTCGTTTCTTCACGGTACTATAAACTATTAATAATAGATAACATGTACATATGTCACTTAGTTAAAAGAGAATTTCAATGGCCTATCAATTACTGCCTGGGTAAGGAAAGGCTTATTGATTTCAATAAACTACTCGGACCGCTATTTGAAGATGCTTTGCGCAACGATTGCCTGATGACGTGCTATATTGCCGTGATTTCGATTACGTGAGGTATTTGACTGTTATTTGGATAACATAACCGTGTCAAACGAGCCAGAAACGTTCATCGGAGCACAAAATAAAGCAACATATTTTGACGTTCTTATATATCATACAAGCAGTAAAAGGGACAGTGTATATCATTCAATAATACCAATATTTACCCTTGACACGCGAATTAGTATTCACAATACATGAATACTTCCTTCCGCTATAATATTACCATGGTGATGTCAATCATTTTAGATTAGAAAGTAAATGAATTTTTTGCAATGTTGACCTAAAGATATGTATTTGCAAAGCACTTGCTTGAATTATATTATGTAAACTTTGCTCAAGTGTCATTTTGCACATTTTTATGGCTTGGTTGCAAGAGTTACATGTATTACGTTACTGAAGGCAATTTTACACACATTTCCCAGAGAAATCATTCTAATTTTTGAATTGCAAATACTCCACGTTGCCATGACTAGTATCTATTGTTTGAATTGGGCAGTTATGATAGCTGTGTTTTTTTATACTTTTACTATGACGAAAATAAAATATTTTGCATTTTTGAAGTGAAAAATGTTGCCATTTTATAACTGGCTGAGTAATATATACAGCTTATTAGATGTTTTCTCGGGTATTACGGGCTGATATTTTACGAGTTGCGAATGTATTTTTCCGAGCCCGCAGGGCGAGGAAAAATGCGAGCAACGAGTAAAATGTCAGCCCGTAATACCCGAGAAAACATCTAATGAGGGATTTATTATATAACTGTGCCGTAATTTTATCAGAATATTGTATTTTGAGTTTTTTGAGTTGTGAACAGGGCATTACGGAGTTCTACAGGGCATTAACGTCTCATATCGGCCCTCAAAAATGACCAAATTTGGTAAAATTACGTCACAGCTATATAATAAAATATTTTTATAGCACTTGAATTAATATAACTTCATTGTATTTGTATTCAAATATATCATCAATTTTCTTTTAATTCAGGAATATATTTGATAAATTCTTATTGATATTATTCCATATACATATATGGCCTAGGGGCACATAATGAGAGATAAAATAATACTGACGTAGTACTGGTATTTTCTATTCACTGTAGTCAGCTGGTACTGCATAAAGTTGTTTACTAGGTTGTAGCTTAATTATTTGTGCTGGGCTTTATTAAAAATTAGTAAACATTTCACACCTTGATATTAGATTCTCATCATCATGTAATATTCATGAGCTATTTATTACTTCAGAAAACTAAGTTCTACCTTAATTGCTTCGTAGGTTAAAATGCCAATGTAAAAATTCTAGACACTTATATTTATTTGACCAGAATCCGTGACCTATTGACAGGTTAAACATTAGTAATATAGCGATTATCTTCAGAATTCATTCTTTTTATTACTGTTTCTGATGAAAGAACAGTTGACAAATTTTAACATCCTAATAATTTGTTTCTGTGTTTCTACAAGCAGGTTTCTAACACCTTGTCAGTAATAATAGATCTGTCAAAGTCTGAACTAATCAATATTCAGGTTCCCCAAAAATACCAAAGTAAAAAGATGAAGATTGTACGTAAATTTTCTCTGTAGAATCAGCTTCTTTCAAATGTTTTTTTCATCTTGCTAATTAATATGGGTAATGTTTTTCAAGGTATCAAGGGAGATTATATAGTACTCAGAGTATTAACCAGCTGATTGACATATGTGTAATTAAGTTATATTGTACAAATATTTTTGTTTAATTGCATATTTTTTGCATTGTTTTCATTTCTACATTCAGTAGAAGGCTTTGCCTGTTGATAATGGCTTGCCTTGTGGCTACTAACGGGTCTACTTGATTACAATCAATAACTTTTCTTGTTCTTTCTGTCTTTTATGATAAACTAAAACTAAAGGTTTGTTGATTTAAACCTACTAGAGCATTAATGATAGCTAACTTTATTACAAGCAATAATATTCTCACTTATCATCTCAGATCATGGTACCGTATCTTAGTAGTATATAGTGTTTTTAGTCTAACACTAGTGTATAGTACCAGTATGATAGAAGTGAATGGAAAAGAAAAAAAAAACATTTGACTTTCAGAAATGGAAATAGCTTAATTTCTCAATTAAGTTCCCCTCCCTTTGTAGACATAGAAATGAATCAATAATTTAGCCCTCATCTCTATTTCTAGTACTATACTCCCTTTCCCTCCTTAAGCTTCCCTCTCCCCTCCCTTCCCCTCCCTCTCCCCTCCCTTCCCCTCCCTCTCCCCTCCCTTCCCCTCCCTCTCCCCTCCCTCTCCCCTCCCTTCGCCTCCCTCTCCCCTCCCTTCCCCTCTCTCTTCCCTCCCTTCCCCTCCCTCTCCCCTCCCAATTCCCCTCCCCTCCCTTAAGTAACCTTAATTTCATTGCTACAACAGTGTAATAACTATGTTTACTTACCTGTTTGTCTTGTTACTTTACAGTCACCTTTCAACCATTGGTCTCCAATTAACTGGTCACCATCTCCATCACCCACTAATAGCTATACCAGTACAGCTCCAAGCTCAGTTGTAACACCAACCAGACTATTAACATACTCGCCACCTACTGAACAACAAAGATACAACCAAAGCCCAAGGTTTCTAAGTCAAGTTATTTCATCTATTAATCAAACTGATATGAAATCCTCTGGACGTTATTCACCACCAAGAAGTTTACTATCAAACAGGCAAAGTCCTACTAAAGATTATACCAGCCCATTCATTTTGGACCACAGTACAACTGATGACTCTACGTTACCTAGTCTACTGCTATCATCAGATAGCAGTACAGAGAGCATTACAGATAAAAGTGTAACTAACGATAAAACAGTAACTAAGGTTACAATGGATAAAGCTGTTAATACCGAGACTGAAGATAAAACTATTAACAATAATCAGACAATAACCACAGATAAAGAACCTTTCATGGAGATTAAGAATAATAGATTTCCAATCAGACACAAAAGGGATAACTTTACACGTCATCTATGGTCTCACAAGTGTCCCTTGCCATGCGTCTATGAGTTACGAGTACCAGGCAGCCCGACATGGAGCAATCATAGTAGTCATAGCGATGTACATCCTGAAGTACACCCTGACGATAGTGGAAGTGAAGCTTATAAGCACATTAAAGCTTTGGGGGGAGAAGTTGGTTCAATGGATTCAAAAAGCTTTGCTGGAAAGCAAGGAGATTCAACAAGAAAGTGTGCTTCTGATGTTTGTGTTCAAACAGAGTTTTCTGGAGACATTAAACCCGACATTACAACAGGTCAAAGTGACTGCAAAATGTCACCTTTATGCAGCTCTGATAGCACTCTAAGAGACACTGATCAAACTATGCAATGTTGTTGTGGTTCAAAAGCAAATCATAAAACCAGAAAACAGAGTAAACCACAGAAAAAGTTAAAGAAGAGTTCGCTGGTGAGAAGTCTTGAAAGGAAACTTCCTGATAAACTTGAAATCCCAGAAAATGAAGTTTCCATTATGGATAAAACATCATTCATTCCACCTAAAACCTGGTATAGCCTTGGCTCACTGTGCGATGAGGATGAAAACTGTGATACATGTGGTAGTAACTGGAAATATGACGCTCATCGTAATTACCACATGCGCATGTATGATAGTGACACTAAGTTAAACTTATCATCAGCTGATGCAGTAAGTTATAATGATACAGGGTATACCAGTACTGAAGAAGACAACAGTAGTAACAATAGTGCCGATTCAAAGGGTGTGTCATCATGTGGTCATCAAAGTAGTCCAGGAAATGGTAGTTATGATGGTGATTATGAGAGTGATGATGATATATTCCATTGCCGCCTTGTTAGTAGTGATGACATGGTGTATAAACCACTGCCTTCAATTAGTGAACCATTTGCTATTGGAACTTATGCAGCAAAGGAATGGACAGGCAACACACCTACTGCAAAGGCTATTAGAGAGGTGAGATATATTGTACATGTATAATGATTGCAGCTACTGCAAAGGCTATTAGAGAGGTGAGATATATTGTACATGTATAATGATTGCACCTACTGTATTAGAGAGGTGAGATATATTGTACATGTATAATGATTGCACCTACTGCAAAGACTATTAGAGAGGTGAGTATATATAATGATTGTACACTGTATAAGAAGTGATTGCAGCTTGATTGCCCTACTCAAAGGCTATTAGAGAGTGTTTTACGCTTATTGCACCTACTGAAAGGCTTTAGTTACATGTTGATTTAATGATGCAGCTACTGCAAAGGCTTTAGAGAGCACTACCAAATTACTACTATTAGCTGTCAGGATGCAAAGGAACAGAAAACAAAAGAGTATGCAAATTGTAGGAAGTTTGTAATGCACAAGGTTTGTTGGAATCGTTTTTGTAGCTAAAAGGCTACTGAGCTTGTATATTTTTCCGCAATGATCGCACTCAAAGGCCTGCGAGCAGAGATTTTGTTGTATAATGATTGCAGGCAAAGTATTAGAGTAGAGTACATGTAGCGACCAAAGTATTAGAGAAAAAAATGTATAATGCTTGCAGGGAATTACCTCACTCCCAAATCCCATTGTACTGCAGTGTGATAAAAACAAGAGAGGCTGCAATTTCTGGCTGTATTTGGGGATTTAAAACAAAGATTGCTCTCTATCAACGATGATAAAAATACGCTCTTACCTTTGTTCACGAAGGAAAAATGCTTTTCTTGTTAATAAAAATAGCGAAAACCCAACGTACCATAGTTTAATACTTTTCCTCACTGACTTTTCGACAAGTTTCGCGCATGAGCGTTTGGTCTTTTTGGCGCGTGCCACATCCCCTAACGGGGGAGGGGTAGAAACATTTTCTTAACGATGTGCTTTTAACAGGAAAATAATAAAGAAAGGAACCATTATGCTCTTGGATTGTATTTATTTTTATCTATTCTTTTAGGGTTACGCTGCAATACCAAGTCAGGTGAGCTGTCACCAAATACGTCAAATTCGTGGCGATAACTACTGTGCAATCAGAGCCACTTTATTCCAAGCACTTCTTAATGGGATCCCTGTGTTGGATAAACTACCTGAAGAAGGCATACCTCAGGTGAACACATTCACAAACATTATCCCTTGTTTTAGTTGAAACAAGAAAAGTAAAAACTAAATAAAAGAAAACGCAATGAATGACAAACTTCTATAGTTAACTATGTTATCTTACAACTTTTATCGTTAAAATGAATTCCTCAAAATTCTAAAGTCTTCAGAAAATTGACAGCTGTCATTCAAACCAGCTGCTATCTGATGAGCTAGAAAAGGAATGTCACTCATTTTACCATCGTGTTCATAGGTCCTACGTACGGTTCTGTCTTCTACCAACAACATGCTTCAAGAATGGAGTTTTGGTGGTCGAATCTCAGTGGACAAGTCTGACGTCATTTCGACACTGGAAGAAATCCTAGCGTACTTTGTGGATGAGGTAAAGTTAGCGTTAATACTGAACTAATTGATTCCTGAATCGGCCCCTTTGTTATACTGACATAAATTGCTCTCTTATCCTAATACTCACGATTGTTGATTCTATACGTGCATATCGTTCTTGCTCTTGATACGTGGGATACTCGAAATCTTCTTATTCAATGATTATGCATTCGTTACGCGTTAAGCGATCCATGGCGTTATGCCTCTAGGAAGGAAGGAAGAAATATACTTTATTTAAACACGGTAAACCTACGAATTACTGTGCGCATTTCGTTATCACGTGTTATGCATCTATGAATTACCATGCGCATTTCGTTATCACGTGTTATGCATCTATGAATTACTGTGCACGTTTCGTTATTACGTGTTATGCATCTAAGAATTAGCGTGCACGTTTCATTATCACGCGTTATGCATTTACGAATTACCGTGCGCGTTTCGTTATCACGCGGTATGCATCTACATGTACGAATTACTGTGCGTCTTCGAATTAACGTGCGCATTTCGTTATCACGCGTTATGCATCGAAGAAATATCGTGCATCTGCGTATTACTGTGCTCGTTTCGTTATCACGCGTTATGCGTCTTCGAATTACCGTGCGTGTTTCGTTATCACGCGTTATGCATCGAAGAAATATCGTGCAGCTACGAATTACCGTGCACGTTTCGTTATCACGTGGTATGCATCTACGAATTACTGTGCGTCTTCGAATTAACGTGCGCGTTTCGTTATCACGCGTTATGCATCGAAGAAATATCATGCATCTGCGTATTACTGTGCTCGTTTCGTTATCACGCGTTATGCGTCTTCGAATTACCGTGCGCGTTTCGTTATCACGCGTTATGCATCGAAGAAATATCGTGCATCTGCGTATTACTGTGCTCGTTTCGTTATCACGCGTTATCGCGCATCTACGAATTACCGTGCGCGTTTCGTTATCACGCGTTATGCATCGAAGAAATATCGTGCATCTACGAATTACCGTGCACGTTTCGTTATCACGCATTATGCATCTACGAATTACCGTGCGTCTTCGAATTAGTGTCCGCGTTTCGTTATCACGCGTTATGCATCGAAGAAGTATCGTGTGTCTATGAATTACCGTGCACGTTTCGTTATCACGCGTGTTATTCACCATGTTTTATTACCATTACAGGTACACAGATGTCAGGACATTCATTCCATGGAAGCAAGAACTGATCATTTATTGTCACTGTTCAATGAAGAAACAGGGAACAGGGAGTTTAAACTTCTAGAAGCCGTCAAGCTGATCATGTTATATCATGCTGTCTTGTTGTATGACGAAATGAACCGTGGAGGGGAGGTGCCAGTCCTTGGTTGGTTACTCTTTGCACGAGACACGTCCAGTGATCCACGCGGACTGTTACACAACCATTTGAACAGTGTCGGTGATACTGGAGGCCTTGAACAGGTAACAATGGACGCATATCTAATTACAACAATCTATGTAGTTTCAGTCTATGCATTTGGGCTGACATCATGGAAATGATGAGCTTTAGTCTGTACGACTACTATTCTAGATGTGTTTCACTGTATACTGCAGATGAGGCTCACATCTTCGTCCCACACCTAAATTTTATTCAACATTCCATAATAGTATGTCTTCTAGCCTTGCATTTCAGCCTCCTCTGCGGGTCATCTCGTTCTTAAATCCTCTTAGCGAAAATGGCTGAAATATTCACTACTTGTCTCCACTTTTCCTCCACTTTTCTCAAATTTTGTAGTTTCATGATTTTTCGCTTTGTGTTGTCCAGGTTGAGATGTGTCTAATGGGATATTCACTGGGTGTGGTCATCCAGGTCTTCCGTCCATCACAAGCATCAAAACCTGACTTTATTGCTAATTATCCTTACTTAGAAGATATGCCACCATTCTCGCCAACAGTGTCGTTAGTCGCAGAGGACGACAGACATTACAACATCGTGGTAGAATAACACGACTAGATTGTGTTCGAGTGACGTGACACTCCCACGTTTGTCCCATGACATGACAAATCGTTGGCGTAAGATCTATTTTATAAATTTTATACAAAGTTAACTATTTAAAACATACTTAGGCCTAGTTCAGACTTCGTGCTAATCATGAGCCGTTCTCATTTAAAACAATAAATAATGAGGCGGCTTCTTTTGAAGTAATTAAGAACGGCTCTTGGAAAGTACGGCGTTTGAACTAGGCCTTAGGGTTCCAGAGACTGTCAGTTATTCACTGGTCAGCAAATAACTTAAACTACATGGCATGGGATTTGCAGGTGTACACATGCTGATATCCTAGTGCGGACAATGTCGAGTGAGGTGTGGTATTGCAGTAAAATTATGCAAGCTCAATTTATTAGCCTCCTTTGCAGACGTTCTTTGTTTCGGGATCCCTGTGCTCCCTCCCTCCCTCCCTTGTGGAGAGGGAGCACAGGGATCCCGAAACAAAGAACGGCCGCAAAGGAGGCTATCAATTTATTAGAAAATGACGAATGATGATGATACTTTTTCTGCAATCCCACACCTTAGTGGCTTCACTGATCTTGAAAGACTAAACTCTAATACTCAAGAGTATTTAAATTAATTATCAGTAGAAAAATTGACAATATTTAAGTCACCAATTTGAAAGATTCTTCCGACGTAAAAGAACATTTTAATTTAAACATCCAACTAAGGATTTTGTCCACATTTTTTATGTGATTTTTATTTGCAAATCATCCATACCACGTCTAACTTAAGGGAAGTAGTTGGGGAACATAAGGATATTTATATCCCTCTCCTTCCCCAGTATTTAAAGTCGTACACTGTCTTGTCATATTTATAAAGTAACAAAATGGACGATAGCAATACACATGGTTTGTATGTTTGGCATGGAATTATGGGACTGTTTGATTGGTTATGTATCAGAAATGAAGCAAGTTTTGTTTACCCATTTTGTACAGTAAACATTGATGGTGTGTTCTAAATCTCATAATTCTCTATGCAACCTGCTAGCTGTGACCAGGGGTGCTTACCATTTACTCGGAAAAACCAGAGACGCGTCTACGGACACGAAAAGAGCGGGAAAAGTGGATTACTTCAATCGCTAGACCACAACAGGCAGCCCAAGCAATGGACTTCTCAGAGGACATTCTGGAGGCCTTTTATGAAGAAAATTTTTATTTCAATAAATTCTATTAAAACTTATCTGAGTTGTTTATTTACGAAGTTTTTCAATATCTGCTCCTCTCCACATGAATATGTGGAAGGCTGGAGACTCCGACTCATCTCAACCGCTATATTCGCCAGAAAAAAAACAAAATATGCCCATTTCAACGCTTGTCTCGCTACAATACCTACAGATATGTTTAGACCGATAATCCCTCCATCAGGCAGTGATTTCAAATTGTCATCAAACCAAATATTCCTCGAGAAATCCATGGTTTTAAACCGAAGTTTTGAAATCTTTTGAGGCCTGTGATCGCTGGGGTTCAAGCAGGTTCAAGTGGGAGTGAATTGCACGTAGCTGATTGGACAGAATTATCACCTGATTAGTGCGAAAAGTACGCTCCCCTCTGGCCACAGAATAATACCCTTGGTAAGTCTAATGTATGTGGTACAAAATTATTCTGTGGCCAGAGGGGAGCGTGCTTTTCGCACTAATCAGGTGATAATTCTGTCCAATCAGCTACGTGCAATTCACTCCCACTTGAACCTGCTTGAACCCCAGCGATCACAAGCCTCAAAAGATTTCAAAACTTCGGTTTAAAACCATGGATTTCTCGAGGAATATTTGGTTTGATGACAATTTGAAATCACTGCCTGATGGAGGGATTATCGGTCTAAACATATCTGTAGGTATTGTAGCGAGACAAGCGTTGAAATGGGCATATATATATATTTTCCTGGCGAATATAGCGGTTGAGATGAGTCGGAGTCTCCAGCCTTCCACATATTCATGTGGAGAGGAGCAGATATTGAAAATCTTCGTAAATAGGCCTCGGATCGAGCTGAAACTGTACAGGATGATAAAGTAAGACACAATAAACAACTCAGATAAGTTTTAATAGAATTTATTGAAATAAAAATTTTCTTCATAAAAGGCCTCCAGAAGTCTATTGCTTGGGCTGCCTGTGCTCCAGCCTTCCACATACTATTCATGTGGAGAGGAGCAGATATTGAAAAACTTCGTAAATAGGCCTCGGATCGAGCTGAAACTTTACAGGATGATAAAGTAAGACACAATAAACAACTCAGATAAGTTTTAATAGAATTTATTGAAATAAAAATTTCTTCATAAAAGGCCTCCAGAATGTCCTCAGAAGTCCATTGCTTGGGCTGCCTGTGGCTAGACCAAGTTTTCCGAAACTTTCCGATCCAGAATGACACACATCATTTGTTTTTCCAACTGGAATTTCCGGTTTTTCCGAGTAAATGGTAAGCACCCCAGTTTTCTAAGAAATCAACTGTAAAATTTAGCTTGCCAATATTACTCTAGATAGTGCTCATTGCCAAAAGTGATTTTCATAAATCTGTGAAACAAAGTGTAATTTTTAGAGTGCAACAGTCAAGTGACAACAAAAGAACACAATGGAATTAGAGTGTATTAGTGCTAAATACGCTAAAGTGTGATTCACAGATTTATGAAAATCACTCTAATGCAATATTCTACTGTACAAAAGCTGGACACTCAACTTTTGCAGAGCTCGTCTACACTCCCCCACTACTCATCAACCTTTTATAACTCTTATCCTCTCTTTTACCACATCCATCGATAACTCTTTAGAAGATATTTATGAACACATCACTTTATTACAGTTTTATGTTAAAGAAATAAAATAATAATTGCTAAACTGTATTCCATCTTTTGATGCGCCAAAACATTGCATTTGCCAGTTCTGTCAATCCTATTGGGTAATCTAGAGTAACAAGACACTATAAGCATTCACTCGCTGAGCTTCAGCAATGAGCCTTCATCCTCAGTGGCACAGAGCACATTTGCCTTGGTATCCAGTTGGCAATTTGTGGCCAAAAGAAAAAGCCCATTTTTCAACTCTGTATGCCACAGGCAGCCCACCTAAATCTATCATCTTGACCAAAGAAAACTTATTTATTGGACTGATTACATATCAAAATAATACATTGTAAGTTGAAATTAATGTCAACTATCTTAAGATTTGATTGCCAGATTTTGGTGAATGACAGAGAGCATTACAAACAGGTTGTCACAACTACATTTTAAAGTTGCTTCCCTCACCGACAACTACTGGGCATGTAGTGCTCTTTCGCTCGGACAGACTGACTTCCGAAATGTCAATAAGTTTAGTGGATTCATGTACAGTCGGTGGTTTCATATCGTAACATTTGAACAAACAAAACTGATTGTGAACGGTAGGAACTGGGAAAATGGCTAAATAGAGACAAACAATGAATTGAAGAAACTATGATTTTATTTTTTGGTATTAACGATATCGTCTGAGTTGGAGTGTATTATGCTTCTTCCAATTGGCACGTCTTGAGCTGCCAATCACCTTGTTGTAACCATGACCCTTGCGCATACCACGGTTCTTACGACCAGCAGCAGTTAAACCACGTAACTCACGGTGCTTGTGAACTGGTCGGCAAATCCAGTTGATACGAGGATCACGGCGGACTGCCTTGTGGAAAGGATCGACCATTATGACTTCAAAGTACTTGTACACAGAGTCGTGACCAATCCAGTATGAGTTAAGCACTCTCAGTCCACCACAGTATCGACCAGCACGCTCCTACACACAGAAAACATGTATTATTGCTACATGTATAAGCTCCATCACTATATAATATCTAAAGCAGCGGCACAGGAAGAGGGTTGTCAGGAAGGGGGAAGGTACTCACAGGTCCCCGACTATATATCAACTTAATAAGTCAACTATTGTTGAAACAGATACCCAGAACAATATGAGGGTTGACAACAATTTTGTATCTTCAACCTTAGTTTTAATAAAAAAACTGCCAAGCTACAAACCGACATTAAATACGAGGGTTGTTAAAAAGATTCTTAGTACCCCTCTTCTCGCCACCCTTTCTTCACTTTTCACCTGATAAGTTTGGCTTTTCCCCCACAAATTGCAGCTGCCAGCCAAATTGCCAGTCACTGGCGCATGTGACAACAATGCACTAGCTGGGAGAGTATGAGTGAAGAGGAATGGGAGAAGGCAAGAAGTGGAGAAAGAATAGTAGGAACTGCAGTAAAACTACTAATAATACAGGATAAGAGTTTCAACTTACCTCGGCAACTGATCGCAAGCTTCTTTGGAACTTAAGCTGGTTTATGCCCATGTTCGTTGGTTTACCATACGTAGCTCCCTTAGGAACAGGCCTCTTACGACCACCACGACGTACACGTATACGATAGATAACATAGCCCTGCTTGGCTTTATACCCAAGACGACGAGCCTTGTCTGGACGGGTAGGTCTTGAGGCACGATGGATGGCACTCAGTTGACGATATTGCCAACACCTGATTCTCAGTAAGAATCTAAGCAGATCAGACTGCTTCTTCTTATGCAACTCTTCAAGATATTTGTAGGCTCCCATGGTTTATTGGTCTGGTGAAAACATACAATATTAGTCGTCCATCTGACATTTAAACATCCTGTAATTTGTATTCATATCCATGGAATAGTTGAGATGAATGTCATGACTGGTAAGACTGCATTCCACTTCTGTCCATCATAAGTACTGCTATTCTGCTGTTGACAGACACCTCCAAAGCAGACACCTTTGATTGCTACCCAACAATGTCCATTTGGGAGGTTTTTGGATCAAAACGCAACAGGTGTCCTCAATTAGTTTACACTTGTGGAAGCTAGGTAATTTGACACGTTAATAAAGGTTATTATTATTATTATTTATCTGGACCACACTCTCTCAAAGTCAGATACCCTTAGGACAACTTTTCCTGTCTGGTTTAGCAAATGAGCAAGAGCTAGTTCTTGATAAAACATTGCAGCAGGGACTAGACTAAGGTGTCTGTCTTCAAGAGGTGTTTGTTTAGACAAGCTACAAGTACAAAGATGCAGCAGCCATGTTGGTGGTGTTTAGACAACGAGGAAAGCTTTGTCTTCGGGCACTAACATGGCCACCATGATATCAAATGCAATTTTATTGACAGAAGTCTGTTGCATTTATCTGTTTAAAAATATGCCACTGTGAGTGTGAGCATATTATTATTAGTGTTTTAGATATGAGATTTTACTGTAGCCAAACAGTGTAGCAGGGTCTTCTGAATGAAGGCATTAAGATGACATTCAACACAATATATGTCATAATAAATATAACTCTTATTATTCACTATTTACTGTTGTTTCATGGTTACATGTACTTGTATAATAGGTGGAAAAGCCTGGAAAAACCTCAAATTTCCCCAGGTTCTTGATATACTATACAATGTACCTAGAGTCTAGACTATCAACTCTAGCGGCTATATAACGAATGACTGGGGATTTATATCTTCAGATATTCTCAACAGGTACTATACTATTGTATATACTAATGTTTCGTGGCATTTAGAATGTAAGATGACTACAAAAACATCATAGATTGAACGGATTTTATTTTACACTCACCAGCCTTGAACAAAGATGGAGAAAGAAAGAACGAGGGAAAAAACAGCCTCGCTTTGAAGTTGGTGCGTCAGCGGTAATTTCCATTGATCATGCGCAATAGCTGAGATAATCCACCATTTTGGATCTGTTTTTGTTGTTGATGAAAGATTTGTCAGTTTTTGACAAAAAGTCTTTAAAACCCTTACTTTATTTAGGATATTTTGAATACAGATTGAAAGCTGGCATCCCTGTTTTCGTCCTTTATCGTAAGAATGAGCTTTCCTGACAAAGCTGAGGACGTGAGTCGGGAAGAATGGATGGAAAGATTAAGTAAAATTCGTTTCCCACGAGCAGAAATGAATCGTTTGATTATGGACTATCTGGTCACTGAAGGCTACAAAGAAGCAGCAGAGAAATTCAGGATTGAATCAGGAACACAGCCATCTATTCCTCTCGATAGTTTGGACAACAGAATCAAGATCAGGGAAGCAATACAAAGAGGTGACCTTGAAGAAGCAGTGTCTCTCACCAACAAGCTAAACCCTGAGATTCTTGATACAAACCAGTTGTTATATTTCCATTTACAACAACAGCGATTAATAGAGTTGATTCGTGAAAAAGATATCGTATCAGCTGTTGAGTTTGCGCAGAATCAGCTCGCCGAGCAAGGCCAGGAATCCAGTAACTTCCTTGAGGAACTTGAACAAACCATGGCTTTGCTTGCCTTTGAAAACCCCGAGGATTCGCCATTTGGTGACCTTCTCCATCCATCACAGAGGCAAAAAGTTGCTAGTGAACTGAATGCAGCCATCTTAGAGGCTGAGTACAGGAAAACTCAACCTAAGTTGGCTAATATCCTCAAGCTTTTGCTGTGGACTCAGGATGAACTTGATAAAAAGAAAGCAAAGTTTCCCAAGATGGCAGACATGGCTACGGGTACATTTGAAGAACCAAAGTAACATGAACTTAGCTCATTGCAAACTCTAAAACCTCATTTCCCTAGTCTTAATTCGCTGGATACAATAGGTTTTCATTGCTGAAAACATGCTCTCGGCACTTCTTGTTTCAAGAGCAAGGGAACTAATGAATGCTGTCAGTGAGACAGCTGTCCTCTCAGGCTAGGATCACATCTAGTTAACCACTCCAAATGTCGCAGAATACTCAAAAGTCTTAGGCTACTTAATTAGTGATTTGCTGGATTACAAACATCTCTGAGTCAATGTTGTCCTACTTTGTCCCTTCCTATTTTGAAAGATGATTTCCGATAAACTTTATGAAAAATATAAAAACAAGGAAATGTCTGCATGCTATGTGCAGTTACGTAGGACACAGAGATTGAGCAGAAGTGTAGAGATGTATTCTCACACGATGTTCTGGCTATTCACAGAATTTATTTTTGAAAACTCATATATAGCAATCATCTGAAGTAATGAGAAATTTAAGTAAAATCAAACACATTATTTTCAATTGTGAAATACAGGAAAGTACTTTCATTGACACTGAAAAACAAACTCAGAGAGAAGAGATAATATATTTAATTACCATAAATGCTCACAGATAAATGTAAGCTGCGCTGCTAGATAAGCTACACTCCAAATTTCAGATGATTTCACATACTGAAGGTACAGCTTGCAGTACCACATTTTTTCATTTCTACAAGGGTACAAGAAAGTTAGGACTGGTAAGTTTGCAAGACTTCTGTACATCTGAATGCAGGTGTTCTTTGATGTCTAAGTCTTTTGCAAAATATCAGTTCTGACATTTCTCTCCAGTGGTATTGTGGATTATATTAACGTGTGGTAAATAAATTTGACTTTTACTTAGAGAAGGCATAGACTGCTGCTTGTACAGAATTAAGTTAATCAATTAAAGCATTAGTTTAAATGAAATTGCTTAGATTGGTCATATATGATTGTATGTTGTTATTGACACTGTCATTGCCAAAGAAAGTGCTAGACCATTTGGAAGTAGTGAGTCTCCTCGCACCCATTTTTAGTGTTGTCACGCAACGCTCTCCAAAACGGCTGCGAGGAAGACTAACCTGTTGCAATTCCAACTTGAGTAATACAGTGATAAGCTGGTGAATCAGAAAATTCCAATTTATTTCATCTTTGAAGTAACAAACCCATATTAAAAAATACTACTATTGGGAATAGAACTTGTAGTCTGCTCTCTCTCGTCAGACCGCTGTAAAGGTGATGGCATGGTGCAACAGTACACGCAATCATTGCTGGCAATCGCATGGTTTCATGTTGCACACATTGCAGAACTAGTGGGATCACTGCAATCATATATTGCCAGCAATATTGCATACACACCTTTGTCTGGTCTCTACAGTATTGTTAAGATCTATCTATTATAGATTCCCTCTACATGTATAGGGTGGGTGTCTTGTGGGAGTCCAGTCTGGTTATCAGATAGCATGGAAGGGAGAGCCAGTGGTCGTTTTTGTTCCATGCTTTTAATTTTTTTAAAGAATGCATTACAATGTCGTCTCTTCAAGGTCTGACCAATCAAAACAGTTTAGGATAATTAGCAATCTCCTCCACACTATATTCATGAAGTCTTTTAGGAATAGACGCTGGAGATTCTAACTTTGAGAAGATATTCTCTGCATATGGGTGACTCTCGTCTTCAAACAAATACAATCTCTTCATCCATATAGGTCTTAGATTGTTTTTAGGTAACATTCCATTGACTGCTCTCCACAGTACCCGTGTAGCATCCTTTCTATGTAGGTCCTTTGCCTTGATCTCTTTCAGTCCCCCTGGGTATCCTGTATGATGACGGTATAGTTTATCTTTCCATTTACTCCCAGATAGAACGATCTCTTTAGTGTTAACTACGACCAGGTAGTCCCCTACATCAATAGCATGGTGGTATATGGGCTTGGTTTTGCCTTGTAGTATCTGGCCTATGTAACCTGCTAAACGACCACAAACCTGGTCCCTTGCATCTATTAAATACCACAGTCTTGCATGGGTCACGAAACTCTGTGATGCACGATTAGTGAAGGCCATCTTATAAACCACGTATTTTATCCACTCATTAGTAAATTATAGCAATTAATAAGCGTCTAAATGCAAGAAATTCTCAACACTTTTTTTCCACACTTGCTCAAGATGGCGGCGATGGTGATCATTTGATGTTACTTGCACCATTATTATACCGCTGTACAAAAGTATTTTGTCTCCTAATTTGGAATTCTATTGTTCATTCTGGAATTCTATTGGTTGCTTTAGTGGTTTAAATTGACGTTGCCTCTTGTTCGATCATCGAAAGGAAAATCGCCGAAATCTTATTGATGTTCTCGTTATTTTAGCTCAATATTCCCTTCAAATACCATGGATCTCAGTAAGACTTCTTACATTGATTGTCTAAGCTATTGCTTTACCGTCCAAAGTTGTTAATTTGTCGTTATTTTGCCAGGTTATTGTGATCAGAGCATGATGAGTCCCACCAGCACTAGTTATCTACCGGGCTATCTTCTTGGCGGGAACACACAATCAACTATGCCCATGGTTAGTTTTATTCACTACAAACTTGCCTGTCAGCTCATCTACCAAGCATTCATGGTCATTTATATACGCAAATGGGGTTATAAAGATCTACACGAAAATGAATTGAACAAATTCTCATTGAAATGAGAATGTAAGCTTACTTCATAGCAGTTCAAGCATATTTCTAGTTCATTTTGAATTTTGTCCTGGTTTTCTTCCATCCTTTTTCTGTCCTTTCTCTCTTTTCACATTTCTTTATTTCCATTCCTCTCTTCACATTCTTTCTCACTTCCTTTCTCCTTCACCTGAATTCCATAAATTTCCATCTTGTTTCTCCTCCAGCTCTGCTTGCACTATTTTTTAAGATTATATTTATATTTTTAGATTAGAAGGGCCATAAGTTTTTCAGCTCAAGCTGTAATATGTTTTTTCCCTTGTAAAATAAAGTTTATTATTATTATTATTATTATTATAACAATAATAAGCTTAGTTGACAATTACTTTTTATAGCAACAGCCTATGAATAGAAACTGGTCGTCATCACAGAAAAGTGCATCTCCAAGAAATCAGTTTAACTCATCGCCTGCTAGAGGTTTTGGATCAGCAAACACAAACTCCACAACAACAGTTTATAACAAAACCCAAAACTACAACAAAGTTCTCTGAGGTATTGCTGAAGCAACTTACTTACTTACTTACTTTAATACTTACTTACTTACTTACTCACTTACTTACTTACTTACTCACTCACTCACTCACTCACTCACTCACTCACTCACTCACTTTACTTACTTACTTACTTACTTACTTACTTACTTACTTACTTACTTACTTACTTACTTACTTACTTACTTACTTACTTACTTACTTACTTACTTACTTACTTACTTACTTACTTACTTACTTACTTACTTACTTACTTACTTACTTACTTACTTACTTACTTACTTACTTACTTACTTACTTTCTTACTTACTTACTTACTTACTTACTTACTTACTTACTTACTTAGGCCTATGGCAAACGTTGAACTAACCATGAACTTAATTCAGTCGAACCTATTAATTTTGAAATAGGTTCAAGCCAAGTCGGATATTACGACTCTGGAGTGAATTTGCCACAATCGGCATGGCAAACGCCTTTTCAAACACAAAACGTTGTTCTAACCACAAGCTTTAGTTACTTACTTAGGATCAATCTTGATTTCTCTTGACTGGTCCCTAATATATAAATAGACACACAGCATAGTCGGAATATTTAAGAAAGAGAAAACATGTGTGCATGCTCTGTGCAATTATAGAGCACACAGGGACTGAGTAGAACATGAGAGGCACAATGCGTAGCACGCATGCTCTGACAGTGCTCTCAATAGAGCATGTGGCATACGTATCCTTTGGCCAATCAGAGAGCATGGTATATCATTACGTGACTGTTTATTTGTTGTTATACAGAGGAACACCCACAATTAGTCGAACACCCAAAGATTCTATTGGTGCTCCTCCGGTCGAAGGACTTTATGACTCATTACCATTGACTGAGAGAAAACAGGTAAGCAATCAAGTATTGTTATTTTGTCATCCTGACAACTTAGCTAGTGAGCAGGCTCAGAGGAAGAGAGTGGGGTGGGCCAGGGGTGGTAGAGCAAGCTGAAGAAGAGGAAGGGGGAAGGGGTGTTCCAGGGGTGGTAGAGGAAGCTGAAGAAGGGGAGGGGGAGGGAGGGAAGAGTGATGATTCTAGTACCTATTTCCTTTCCTCTCACCCATTTCTCTCTGGCTCCTCCATCGTGTTACAGGAGGAATACAAATTGTCGATCTATACAATACATGTAGATAATAATAAGTAATTTAATACTTACAGTGTATACTGTAGTACAATAGATGATGTTAGAATATGTTCACAGCAGTTGTTTTTGATCTTCGTTTGAAAGGAATACAATATTTACAATACAATGAATGACATCTATTGTGCTCCTGTACATTGTACATGGAGGAGGAACCATTCCTTTCTAATCGAGGGTCTGTCCTCAGGTTCATAGTTACATTATTAGTGCTAAGAGGTTCCTTGATCCAATGAATGTAGCTGTAGTTTACCGGCCATGCAATAGGAAAGTGTATGGAAAACATACCTTTGGCTTATTAGAAGAATGCCCCATTAGAAGAACAACCAAAAAGAGTTCTTCTAAATAATTATTATTTAGAAGAACTCTTTCAGCTGAAGAGGCATAATGACCTTTGTCTTTTCTATTTTCAGTTGAATTCTGCATCCAGTGTCCAGGGTACCCCTGGGACATCTATTAGGTCTTCTATGATTACAGAATCACATGGTCTTCATTCCCCTCCCTCCCCTGCTCAGGTGGACCCATTTTACACACAAGGGTAAGTTTCTGCTGAAGCCACATTCAACATATCTAATGACAAAAATCTATTGCAAAATTTCGAGTAGATTTTTATTAAAGTGGTCACATGGTAATGCAAACAGGGATAAGATGGTAATATGTTTCTTTCAGTGAAAGTTTATCCAGCACTGATGTTCTGCATGACTGTTGGGTCACTGTGTTTGGGTAAGTAAGGCTCACCAAGTTGAATCACATTTCCATAATAATAATAATAATACCGTATTTCCTCATATAAATGCCCAGCCTCAAATAAACGCATCCCTCCAATAAATGCATCCCTCCAATAAACGCCCCCCCCCCCCCCCCCCCCCTTCAGGAGAAAAACCGTTTTATATTAAAATATATGCCTCCCTCTTTTAAACGCCCCCTTCTAATAAATGCCCCCCCCCCCCCCCCCCCTCACCATAGAGGGGCGTTTATTAGAGACACCCACTCGAAAGGGGGCGTTTATTAGAATATATTCTTTAAATGTCTACAACTGACTCATTACCGCTTATGTTTTTCATAGTATTGTTGATGACTCGGGAAACGTTTCAGAGTCAAAATTTGGAGTTTCAAAATATATGACCCCTCTTTTAAACGCCTCCCTCTAATAAACGCCCCCTCTAAAACTTCAAATTTTAAAATACAGTAATAATAATAACATTTTCAGAAGCTAGAACCAATAAAAATTGACATGGAGTACAAATAAGAATCTGGTTTCTCAATAGAAACCAGCACAATTAAGCGGCAGAATCTGACACCTGTCAAGACAAGAGTAGCTGTCTGTTTTGACCAAACAATTTGCCTTTGTGTGTCAACTAAGAATGTCATCAAACTCCACAAGTGTTTTCATTGCGAGCTAGTGCATTACACATTATCTACATTTATCGAATTCATGAATAATTAATAAGGGAAATACAATAGAAATCATAAGCGTAGCAGACATTTGTAAATCGGATACAGAATCGTCCTCATTTGCATTCAACTTTAACTTGGATTTTCTCGGCCAAACTGTTTCCTATCATCCAAATTATAGTAAAACATCCACTTATACATCATTGGATTCGATAAGTCAGATCTATTACGTACTGTTCACGTTCAAAGTTTTGGGCGGCTGTATCAACATCTACCAAGAACCCTAAAGAAGATTACTCATTATATTTGTTGTCAATCTTAATTCTGTCATTAATCATTCTTAGATTCCCACCTGCGGCATCATCCTACATACTAGAGCAGTTTTCACAATATGGAAATATAATGAGACATGAGGTACTGTACATATATTTTTAATGATAAATCCTACATGTATGATGATAGTACTGCAAGAGATAGGATAAAGGGAAGTAGAGTGGACGGCTCTGGGGACCAGAAGCACCCTTGTCAGTTGATTTCTCCAAAAAAAAAATTCTCAAATGTATTTTTCTTCTTTACTAGCTATAATATAGCTGATATTGAAGTTACACTTCTCTGAACAACGTTTTTTAATTTGCAGCTGTTGATATTACTGGTATCCAGTGCTTTTCAACAAGCTTTATGATTTGTATTACTTTTGATTTGCATGGGTATTTGTTGGGTGTATTTGTTGTTCACTATCATTCCATATGTAAGTTAATTTATTTGATCTCTTTGAAATACAGGTTATGACCAACAGAAATTGGATGCATATACAGTATCAATCTAAACTACAGGCCAAAAAGGTAGTGGTGATGTTACCATAGTTACCATTGTTTGCTGTACTAACATTCTTCACTAACACTGCATGCATTATTTTCTCTCCAGGCTCTTAGCAAACATGGGAAAGTGTTTGGTGGTAACTTGATGATAGCCGTGATTCCCTGCATAGAGAAGAGATGTTTCATAGAGAATCAAGGCAAAGAAAACACCATTTTATTGAATGACCAAACTATTACTGATGTATCAATGAAGACAATGAATGCTACTCCATCTAGAGCACCTATCAGACCACTGACTGCAGCATACCAAGCTGTTAGTAGTAGTCACCAGGTACTGTTTTGTTAGAGTACCTATCAGACCACTGACTGCAGCATACCAAGCTGTTAGCAGTAGTCACCAGGTACTGTTTTGTTAGAGCACCTATCAGAACACTGACTGCAGCATACCAAGCTGTTAGCAGTAGTCACCAGGTACTGTTTTGTTAGAGCACCTATCAGACCACTGACTGCAGCATACCAAGCTGTTAGCAGTAGTCACCAGGTACTGTTTTGTTAGAGTACCTATCAGACCACTGACTGCAGCATACCAAGCTGTTAGTAGTAGTCACCAGGTACTGTTTTGTTAGAGCACCTATCAGACCACTGACTGCAGCATACCAAGCTGTTAGCAGTAGTCACCAGGTACTGTTTTGTTAGAGCACCTATCAGACCACTGACTGCAGCATACCAAGCTGTTAGTAGTAGTCACCAGGTACTGTTTTGTTAGAGCACCTATCAGAACACTGACTGCAGCATACCAAGCTGTTTAGCAGTAGTCACCAGGTACTGTTTTGTTAGAGCACCTATCAGACCACTGACTGCAGCATACCAAGCTGTTAGCAGTAGTCACCAGGTACTGTTTTGTTAGAGTACCTATCAGACCACTGACTGCAGCATACCAAGCTGTTAGTAGTAGTCACCAGGTACTGTTTTGTTAGAGCACCTATCAGACCACTGACTGCAGCATACCAAGCTGTTAGCAGTAGTCACCAGGTACTGTTTTGTTAGAGTACCTATCAGACCACTGACTGCAGCATACCAAGCTGTTAGCAGTAGTCACCAGGTACTGTTTTGTTAGAGCACCTATCAGACCACTGACTGCAGCATACCAAGCTGTTAGTAGTAGTCACCAGGTACTGTTTTGTTAGAGTACCTATCAGACCACAGACCACTGACTGCAGCATACCAAGCTGTTAGCAGTAGTCACCAAGGTACTGTTTTGTTAGAGCACCTATCAGACCACTGACTGCAGCATACCAAGCTGTTAGTAGTAGTCACCAGGTACTGTTTTGTTAGAGCACCTATCAGACCACTGACTGCAGCATACCAAGCTGTTAGTAGTAGTCACCAGGTACTGTTTTGTTAGAGCAACTATCAGACCACTGACTGCAGCATACCAAGCTGAAGGTACTGTTTTGTTAGAGTACAGGGAACAGGGTCTCAAACCCTGAAAATGCTGGTTAAAAAAACAACAAATCAATCAAAAAGAAACAAACATCTTTACCAAACATTTAGGGGGCACATGACCCCCCCCCCCCCCCCCCCCCTGCAGCATACCCCTGTTAGCAGTAGTCCCCCCCAGACCACTGACTGCAGCATACCAAGCCCACCAGGTACCCCTATCAGACCACTGACTGCAGCATACCAAGGCCTCGCCCACCCTATGCTCTACTGGTGATAACTTAGGAATTGGGATTTGAGAGAGATGTGTTATTGTAATGTTCTTTATGCTTTTACAGGTTGTTCCACAAGATGGTAAAACACCACAGAAAAGTGACACAATAATGTCTAAAGCTATGGAGTACATGTTTGGGTGGTAGAGTTCTATCAAGACCGATAAATTGAATTAATTCCTGGTCTTAGTAACATTGAAAGACCAACAGTAGTAATTATTATAGTCAGCTGAAGAGAGCTTTGTCAGGGCATGGAACTATGACTCCTTCCCTTTTTTCTTCCTCGATCTACTAAGCCTAAGCTACTGTAGTCTCCTTCGCAGCCATTTTTAGTCTCTAAAGCTACAGGTGCATGAGACCATCTAAACATGTATACAACCTGGCCCGGTTAAGTGGGTTAATGCTAACCCAGGGTTAAATATGGCTAACTAGGGTTAATTCTTAGGTTAGAGAATTTAACCCCAGGTTAGCGTTAACCCGCTTTCAAACAACTGGGTCCAGTAGTACAACATATCTACAATCAGTAGTACAACATATCTACAATCAGTAGTACAACATATCTACAATCAGTAGTACAACATATCTACAATCAGTAGTACAACATATCTACAATCAGTAGTACAACATATCTACAATCAGTAGTACAACATATCTACAATCAGTAGTACAACATATCTACAATCAGTAGTACAACATATCTACAATCAGTAGTACAACATATCTACAATCAGTAGTACAACATATCTACAATCAGTAGTACAACATATCTACAATCAGTAGTACAACATATCTACAATCAGTAGTACAACATATCTACAATCAGTAGTACAACATATCTACAATCAGTAGTACAATCAGTAGTACAACATATCTACAATCAGTAGTACAACATTGTTGAGACATCATCCCTTTTGTGACCTAACAAACACACTGTAGCATTAATTGGATGAAATATTAATTATATGGCATATTTAGCTTCAAATCCCCCCCCCCCCCCCCCCCCTCCAATGTTGAAGACAAATTATTGCCCGAAAGAGCACAACACCTCAATGCCAGGGTCAACATTAAATTAATTAATATGTTGGGGAGGGGGGGGGGGGGGGGGGGAAGGCCAATCGCACCATCTCTGGGTGGGGATACAGATTTTCAGTGATCTGCAAATGTAAATAGTGTGTCAACTAATTTTGAGGCTGCGAGAGCTGCAGGCCACAATCTTTCCCCAAACAGGAATGATAAAATGAAACCTTGTAGCAGGATAAAGTTGAAATTGGCTACAAATACCATTGTCTATTTGCTGCTGTCAAGGCCCAGACACGCGATGCAACTTTTCTTGTAACGTTGCGCGCAATATTAAACGTTTTTTGGGGTGTCACACGATGCAACGTTGCGCGCAACGATTGGAGAAGTAGAACTCGATCCTATTTCTGCAACTGTTGCGCGCAACGTTGGAAGAAAAGTTGCACCGTAGTCCGGGCGGCCTTCAGAGGTGCCCTGTCAGAATACTGCATCTCTTGTATTTTGGTAGTATAAAATACATCACTTCATAATTTTCATATGTACACAGTATTTTGAAATAAAATATGTTGAAATGTTTACCATAATATCCTACTCTACATACTCTGGTTTTGTAATAACATGTAATTATTGTCGTTCACTAAGCCTGTTTTTGTAGGTCAGTGCCTCTGGACCAGGGTAGCCTGTTTTACACTACAACGCAAGCATAAACAAAACTTATGTGTTGTGAAAACGGGCAGACACAAGCATAACAGCAATCGCAAGCAAATGAGAGAAAAAAAGATCCTTAATTGTGTTTGAGTCGAGACCATTGTCATGCTAAAATCTGATATATTTTTGCATGATAGCCAACCACTAATTGATTGTGGTTGATGAATGAATAAACCTTTTGTTCCTTCAGTGTATAACTCGGTAGTGATAACTCGGTAACTATTGGATTTCGCGCTGTAAAATGTGGACAGAAAAAATATTTGCAGGGGTTTGAGCAAGGATTTTGAGTGAAAGAACATTTCGGAAAAAAATTGTCGACTGAGTCTCATTTTCGACTGGATTTACTATTTCACAATTCGGTATGTTTCGCAATTTTTCTGATTTCTTTCTTTCTCTCCCTTTCTATCTCACTATTCTTTTTAGTCGTCTTCTTTCGTTTCATATTTCATCCTTTTAATTTTTCTCAGATCAATATTCGCATCTGCCCCGGCCATTTGCATTGAACTCCCACTACTACCGCCCTCGCACGACTCCTGCTTATAATTTATCGCATAACATATCCTCCAACAGACAGGAACGATTCTTGTGGGCCCAAAACAACCGTAATTTCGGTCAAATTTCGCGGGTCTCGAAGTCTCGTTTTTTCGCAAAAAGCCGTCTCAAAGTCTCGGATTTTGAAAACAAAGGAAATCGGTGAAAATAGCGCCTTGGGCTCGCAAAAATATGCCTTTTCTCGGAGTCTCGTAAAGTCTCGCACCCCTAGTACACCGCTGGCATGTTTCACGACCAGCGCTCCGCGTCTCAGCGAAGCCGCGGCTTATTTTCTCTCGTTTATCAACGCGCCCTCATTTGTTACATACACTTAATGGTTGGCCTTGAGCCCGTGATACTGATTCCGGCTATTTTATCATTTCTAATTCAACATTATTCAACAGCGGGTAGTCGACATAGAACAACGAAACAACATATAATATTAATTACTCATCCGAAGTACCTCCGCATTTCTATGTTTTTCACTGAAAAAATGTTCGATCGAGTTCAGTTAAAATTTTTTGCGAATTTTCCTCCCAAAAAAACAGCCAAAACGCGCGAGACTGGGGTCTAGTATGATATGAAACAATAGGAGTGGGCGAATATATTGGTTAGCCTGGCTGCTGATTGGTGGAGAGGATTTATGACACGAATCCTTCAAAAGCGCTTTTATGTCGACCCAGCTGTCAGAGCGTGAAAGCAAGTCTGTACTTATGCCTTCATTTCAACACAGATTCACTTCCTACTGCAGTTAGACGTTCTATCAGGTACTGATTCGTGCTGGAATGACCATGGATTTACTTGTGTACTTGGCCAAATCATCGAGATCCGCTCAACAGCATCTTGTTAGTATAATATAATGGTGGTCATCAGTTTAAACAATATGTCGGCCTGCCTAACATGGTAATACCCCCCAAATAGCGTCAGACATTTGAGACGACCAGGCTTCGATGACCAGACCGAGCATAATATGGCACGAGGAGCAATAACTCCAGAAGGGTATGTATATCATAGTATTGAAGAGTATTGGAGTGTTATTGGATACTCATGACGATAAGTTGATAGATGTGCTATATATGCAATTTCTAGGATTTTTTTCAGTAAAAATTCAGAGTGAATACTAATGAAGGCTGCATAAATCATCACAGACAGCTCCATGTTGTATTGCACAATATACAACGAGTACCATCACTCACTGAAAAAAAACCGGAATAAAAACGACAGAAAGGAGGCTAGTTCGATGTTTTCTCAAGTAAACAAGTTTTGGCATTTTGGAAGCGTAAAGTAACTATGTTTACTGAACCATTTTACGTCATTGGTGGCCAGCTGTTTGCGCTACCTACGTCAAAGACGATAACACAAGAACATTACAGAAATCAACTTATCGAATGAGTTATGCATTGATGTTTGACGAGTAAGTGCGAGGAATTAGCATATTGCGAAATGACTTTTTGGTTTCTATGGTAACCTCTAATATTTTTTTGAAGGATTCCCTGGTTAATTAAAGAAATATTCTTCACAAAAAGTGCAACTATGGCTTTCTACAAAAGGTAAATTAAATCTTAAAATATATGACTTATTTTTATTCACTTATGTAAACTAATATACTTTATAGAGAGCTTGAGACCGATCCGTAGTAATGATACCGTAAAATAAAATAAAAAATTACACTTTTATGAGAGAACTAAGTTTTGCCATTCAAATCCTCTTTATAGTCTATAGTCTCGTGCCGCTAACGAATAAATGTGAAACAACTTTCTGCCATTTATCAGTGGCGATCATGACACGTTGATATTTGACATAATCACGTGTTTATAAACCTCTTCTCGTCCAATCAACAACCAGAAAATCGAAACTAAACCGTGACGTCAAATCCCAAGGGTCGCGTTGATCGATGGGATCGAGTGAAGGCTCGTAGAATTTGTGATTAACGTAGAACGAAGGATTTGCTTTGAGATCTGGCTGTGTTTCTTTACTGCATACGAGCTTAGTTTACAACCTTTTCAAGTTCTTTTTACGTGACGGTATTACCTATGACTACTATCGCAACTAAAGGTAATGATTTGGGGTTTTTCACGTAAAGAGTGAGTGTGTGCAGTGGGTTTGTGACGGGGGTTGAGTAGAATAAACTAGTACAACGTTGTTGTTGGCTAACTTCTCCTCGATAAACTGCTGTATACTCACTTGTTTTTCACTGAAATTACTTTGTTTTTGTTCCAGCCAACTCACTGAAGCATTCAGCAAGAACCACGATGGAAGTAAGTAAGGTTTCATTGATAGAATGTCCACACGTCGAGTCAATATGTTTGGCAGCGTTCAGTTCATTGTTGATCACAAAAATCTTCGTGTTTGTTCGTTTAGAAAAACGTACTGAACATCGATCCTTGATTAATACTCTTCCTTCGTGTATATCTTGTAGTTCTATCCAGAACCGAAGAAGAAACGGACTTTAGAGGATTTTAACACGTTTTGTAGTCTGATTTTGGCCTACGAAGCTCGACAAGAGGTGAGGCGTCTTGGTTCAAACCTTGAATTACCATAAAACTGTTTTACTTTATCTCAACACATTTATCTTTTACCTTTAAATTTACTTCCCTCAACCCATCCTTAACGAGAATGTGTGTTTTTGGTGCTGTAGCAGTGTTTGAAGTACGTTTAATCGGTCACAGAGCTACCCAACCATCAAGGTTATGTATCGATCTAATCCTGTTCGCTTCTACTCCTAGGAACTCAAACGTAAAAATAAGTCAAACTCGGAAGATAGTGTTTCCTCTAGTACAGATTCTGCTTACAGCGAGATCGCTTCTTCACCTTCAAGTAGTCGAGGAGATAGAGAGGAACGACTGTTAGACGATGTAGACGAAGAGTATGACTCTGGTAAGCTATGGGCTGGCTGCTTCTGAAACCCTGCTTCTTCTTGGTTTGCATGTCGTTTATTCACAAACACGTTCTCGTCTCCTCCGCTCGTTCTATTCAGTTTACTTCTAGAACGTTTAATCAACAAGTTTTCTTTTAATATTGTTGTAGATGATGAAGCTTGGGATGTGACCACATGTTATTGCAGTAAACCCTTCGCAGGTAAGTCGTTTATATGACGTCTTTTTATTTCAAAACAAAAGAAAAATTGTTGATCTTAAAGTTGAACCCGTTCGTATGTGCATCTTTCTCCCTTTCTCTCTTTGAGTTTGATTTGAAGCGTTTGCTGTACTTTATGTGCAACGCTTTATCGGCGAGTTCTGATGTCACGGTGTTCCTTTTTGACATACGAATTCCTCGATGCCTGAGTCGTCACGAATTTATCCCTCGCTAGCAAACAGCAAGAACACATCCCTTTTTAAACTGTGTTTTCAACTGTCTTCTCGATAAACACTTGAAATAGTTGCGTGCTGTATTTTCAGTAGTAAAGGATTGGATTCCATTTCCAGTGGGTTTTTGTGATGTTGAATAATTTTACCACTGTACTGTAATATATCCTTGGCAGATCAAAACTACTTTCTTGTCTGATTGTTGCTATTTTATCATCGCTAAAGTAGAGTCGTACCATTTCTAGTTAATCTAAGTCTGTTGTGTAATGGCACTACTCTACCGCTTGTTTGCCATGTTAGTTCGTACAACTTAGCGTCTTGTCTACTTATATCAATACAGTGCCTTGCTGATCGTGCTTCGATGTTGTGTTTAGTTGATTTCAATGCGTTTTGTGAACATGGGCGAAGAATTGGTCTCTTTCTCGGTATATCAACAAGAATTGAGCGTTGATTTCAAGCATATCAATCAAATAAATACATTTGCCGGTCACATCGTACGCGTATGTCAGTGAAAAATTGGTTCATGAAAAATATAGTCTTGAGAGAAGTACATCTTGTTTTTTTATTGAATCATATTTAGTTTTAACATCTTAGCTTAATACTCCTAGTCGGTTTATAAGAGTAGTAATTGTCTTTTCACACCATAACCATGGCTTCCAAAGAAACCCTCGTATGGTGTACTGATAGACGTTTTGTTTGTGTGTAGGTCGACCCATGATCGAGTGTTCGGAATGCTTAACGTGGATTCATCTCTCTTGTGCAAAAATACGCCGATCAAACGTTCCAGACACGTTCGTTTGCCAGAAGTGTAAAGACGCAAAACACACCATTCGAAGATCTAATCGTGTTCGAACGCACTCGAAAAGCCGCGGAGGTACAGAGTTAGCGTAATACACACAACACACTTCCAATCGACAAGGCACAATGGAAGAGAATTCAATGTAAATTTTTGTATGAAAATCGAGTTGTTTAGTTGGTTGATAAGCGAGTGTTTACAGTCGAGTTATATTTGGTTGTTCGTCATTATAGTTCAAATGGTAAGAAGCTATGGTATTCTCTGTACATAAGAGATTTTAATAAAGAATACATTATATTTTAATAAGGAACTGTACAAAATAACCTTCTTCAATACGAAGTTCATACTAAACGTTAGTCCTATCGACTAGGACACAATCGTTCACGTTTGTATAATAAATACTGTTAACATATGTTGTGTGTAGTTTATTGCTTGATGTTCAGTGATCACATTGACAAAAATCTGATGATGATTGTGAAGATTGTTACTAAAGTGACTTGTGTATTACTTTATGAGTTGTCCAGTACATGTTGTCAACACAATGGTAGAACAGTAAGGATGATTTAGATAATGAAGAGGAAATGTCACTTCTTAGCTAAAGGATATATTTAATGCAAATGTATTTCTTTGAGCACAAAATCTTGTTTGAAAAGGTCTTCCATATTGGTTGCTTACTGATTCATATAACTTACAATGAGTGGTTTGTATCAGAGATGTCTGGAATGAGAAAGAACTCGATTGATGAATACTTTGTAACATGCTAAAGTTACATTCAACCTTTATTTATTGTGTGACATTCGGCAGGAGCCAGTTAATTCAGTTTCTCTCTTCCAATAATATCAGTATAAAAACCCAGAAGTTTCTACCATTCAATGACAGTGTTACTGTATATCCATGCTTGACAGTGTTACTGTATATCCATGCTTGACAGTGTTACTGTATATCCATGCTATTCATAGCATTTTATGTCATGCTTATCAAGATGATGTAAATAATGAGATTTTCTCATCAGGATACCATTAAACCTCAGTAGGGGTTGGGTGGGGATATGCATTTGTATGTAGTTTACCTAAACAGGGGTAGGGTAGGGTATATTTCAAAAACCATTAATGATGGTGATCTGAAACCAATGACCTTTGCCACACCAAGCATGACTGAAACCAATGAATACTCAGTGTTGAGTCGTTAGGCCCCATTGGGGACTCCCTTGTGAACAGGATGGGGATGATCATTGCATTCTGGGTGAAGCTCAAGCATTCTAAACCAGAAATATTACAGATTTCCTGCCCAATTTATATTTCTTCGCAGTTGGTGTACGGATGTCTAATGACCGCTACCAACTCAGTAGATGCAACCCTAAATAATGCCTTGATGGCTAAAAACATTGGTGTTTTGTCGTGAATGCCCTATAAGTGATACCAAATCCCTTAATTGATACCCCTAAAAGAGACGATGATCATCTCCACCCCCTTCAGTCACGAAGGACCCAGGTGTTAGAAGGACCCGGGTGTTAGGGTCTGCTGTACTTGTGACACCTATTTGATGGAGGCTTCAATCCAGGGAATAACCGTGGAATTACAGTTTCCACAATGTCATTGGTATTTGTGCATAATTTACACATGTCTTAGTTTAGGTGTCTCCAATTAGTGGTCCACTTGTGGACTGCTAGAAGATTAGACACGTTTATAAAGTTTTATTATTATTTTGAGTGCCAGTAGGTGTCCAAACAACTAAAAACTGGAGGAATTTGCTGCTTTAAAAAAACCTCAATCTCACATATTACTGTTTCCCCCCATTTTTATCACTGAAACTAAGAGCTCATCAACTTGTAAAATGAAATATTTCCCATTTTTCAGTGAAAGAGAATTGGGTTCCCTGTGGTAGAGCACGCAGAATATTGGGTTCCCTGTGGTAGAACACACAGAATATTGGGTTCACTGTGGTAGAACACAGAATATTGGGTTCCCTGTGGTAGAGCACGCAGAATATTGGGTTCCCTGTGGTAGAGCACACAGAATATTGGGTTCCCTGTGGTAAAGCACACAGAATATTGGGTTCCCTGTGGTAGAACACACAGAATATTGGGTTCACTGTGGTAGAGCACGCAGAATATTGGGTTCACTGTGGTAGAGCACGCAGAATATTGGGTTCCCTGTGGTAGAGCACGCAGAATATTGGGTTCCCTGTGGTAGAACACACAGAATATTGGGTTCACTGTGGTAGAACACAGAATATTGGGTTCCCTGTGGTAGAGCACGCAGAATATTGGGTTCCCTGTGGTAGAGCACACAGAATATTGGGTTCCCTGTGGTAAAGCACACAGAATATTGGGTTCCCTGTGGTAGAACACACAGAATATTGGGTTCACTGTGGTAGAGCACGCAGAATATTGGGTTCACTGTGGTAGAGCACGCAGAATATTGGGTTCCCTGTGGTAGAGCACGCAGAATATTGGGTTCCCTGTGGTAGAGCACACAGAATATTGGGTTCCCTGTGGTAGAGCACGCAGAATATTGGGTTCCCTGTGGTAGAGCACGCAGAATATTGGGTTCCCTGTGGTAGAGCACACAGAATATTGGGTTCCCTGTGGTAGAACACACAGAATATTGGGTTCACTGTGGTATAGCACGCAGAATATTGGGTTCCCTGTGGTAGCACACAGAATATTGGGTTCCCTGTGGTAGAGCACGCAGAATATTGGGTTCCCTGTGGTAGAGCACACAGAATTTTGGGTTCACTGTGGTAGAGCACGCAGAATATTGGGTTCCCTGTGGTAGAGCACACAGAATTTTGGGTTCACTGTGGTATAGCACGCAGAATATTGGGTTCCCTGTGGTAGAGCACACAGAATTTTGGGTTCACTGTGGTAGAGCACACAGAATTTTGGGTTCACTGTGGTAGAGCACACAGAATATTGGGTTCCCTGTGGTAGAGCACACAGAATTTTGGGTTCCCTGTGGTAGAGCACACAGAATATTGGGTTCCCTGTGGTAGAGCACGCAGAATATTGGGTTCCCTGTGGTAGAACACACAGAATATTGGGTTCACTGTGGTAGAACACAGAATATTGGGTTCCCTGTGGTAGAGCACGCAGAATATTGGGTTCCCTGTGGTAGAGCACACAGAATATTGGGTTCCCTGTGGTAAAGCACACACACAGAATATTGGGTTCCCTGTGGTAGAACACACAGAATATTGGGTTCACTGTGGTAGAGCACGCAGAATATTGGGTTCACTGTGGTAGAGCACGCAGAATATTGGGTTCCCTGTGGTAGAGCACGCAGAATATTGGGTTCCCTGTGGTAGAGCACACAGAATATTGGGTTCCCTGTGGTAGAGCACGCAGAATATTGGGTTCCCTGTGGTAGAGCACGCAGAATATTGGGTTCCCTGTGGTAGAGCACACAGAATATTGGGTTCCCTGTGGTAGAACACACAGAATATTGGGTTCACTGTGGTATAGCACGCAGAATATTGGGTTCCCTGTGGTAGCACACAGAATATTGGGTTCCCTGTGGTAGAGCACGCAGAATATTGGGTTCCCTGTGGTAGAGCACACAGAATTTTGGGTTCACTGTGGTAGAGCACGCAGAATATTGGGTTCCCTGTGGTAGAGCACACAGAATTTTGGGTTCACTGTGGTATAGCACGCAGAATATTGGGTTCCCTGTGGTAGAGCACACAGAATTTTGGGTTCACTGTGGTAGAGCACACAGAATTTTGGGTTCACTGTGGTAGAGCACACAGAATATTGGGTTCCCTGTGGTAGAGCACACAGAATTTTGGGTTCCCTGTGGTAGAGCACACAGAATATTGGGTTCCCTGTGGTAGAGCACGCAGATTATCACATGAAAGTGTACGGCCCTGCTCGCGCGCTCTTAATAAAACCTTAGGGAAAAGTCACGTGATGGGGGCCGGACGGCTTTGCTCGAGCGGGCCGGAAAAACCCGTCCGGCCCTACTCGATGTTTCATCGTTTGCGCGCGCTATATTTATTAGTTTTTGTAGGGTTTTTTCATCCCTTTTTGAAACAAAAAACTGTGGGTCATATGATACGGCCCTCCCACTCAGACATAATACGTACTTATTAGGCAGCCCATCCATTAGGCTACTAAATAATCAAATAAAATGATATTTGCGTCTTTTTTTGATGGGTTTCCTGTGGTAGAGCGCGCTCGCGCGCAATACGTCTATGTTGGGCTCCCTGTGCTGAGTAACGTCCTATGATGGGATCCCTGTGTGTGTCCCGCAAGAAGCGCCCGCAGCAATGTACATAGTGTTTTTGTCACGTGACCGAGTTTCATACCTTGTTTCGATATACCAGATTGGGTTGTAATACGTATTCCATATATGATAAAAGCGTGTAAGCGAATAGCGGCCCCTAACAAGCGTATAGCGGCCCCTAACAAGCGAATAGCGGCCCCCAATTTGGCTAATAGGTATTTGCAATGCAAAATATTTTCAAAAGCTAGAAAAAATGCAGAGTTTGGCAGCGTAATCCCTCGTGGTCAAGTTAGAGGTTTAGGGTTAGAGGCTATAAAGTGATTAATTTGATGATTCGAGTTTCAGATTTGATATACAGTTATAAAAGGTTAAGAAGTTTTAATAATTGGATGAAAAAAAATTCTAAGTCCAATCCTAGAAAATAAAAAAATGGGTCGTCATTCGCTTGTTAAGTGCTTCTATTCGCATGTTAGGGGCCGCTATACGCTCATACCATATATGGAATACGTATCACAACCCCGGCTCAATATACACTGTACTGCGGGACGCACACAGATATCCCAACATCATACATTTCTATGCACAGGGAACCCAACATAATACGTATTGCGCGCGCGCTCTACCACAGGAAACCCATCAAAAAAAGACGCAAATATCATTTTACTTGATTACTGTATTTAGTAGCTAGCCTCAAAAGCAATGGTTGGGCTGCTCGAGCAAAGCCGTCCGGTCCCCATCACGTGACTTTTTCCGAAGGTTTTATTAAGAGCGCGCGAGCAGGGCCGTACGGATCATATGATAATATTGGGTACGTTCCCTGTGGTAGAGCACACAGAATATTGGGTTCCCTGTGGTAGAGCACACAGAATATTGGGTTTCCTGTGGTAGAGCACGCAGAATATTGGGTTCCCTGTGGTAGAGCACGCAGAATATTGGGTTTCCTGTGGTAGAGGGGTCGCAGAATATTGGGTTCCCTGTGGTAGAGCACACAGAATATTGGGTTTCCTGTGGTAGAGCACGCAGAATATTGGGTTCCCTGTGGTAGAGGGGTCGCAGAATATTGGGTTCCCTGTGGTAGAGCACACAGAATATTGGGTTCACTGTGGTAGAGTTCAGTTTGTCTGTTGATATAATATATCTATATTGCGTGTAATTCTCATTCAAGCGACGGAATCATAGTTAATCGATGGAATTAGTTGATTATTTCTCGTGTGTTTATATGTCACTATTAATACACGTTTAGCAATAAACGATCAGGCGAATAATACAAAAACTATTGATTGGTTTATAAGTGCATAACGTCGTTTATCCTGTGGTGTCAGTAATTGTTGATAAAGTTGTCAGTACATGGATGACATCATTTTACAGTTTTGTTCAAAGACCCGCCATTGACTGGTTTCAGCGTGACTCTGACCATTGGTCAATCTGGAGGCCAAGAAACAGTGCAAATACCTAGTTTATTATACAAGAGATCTATCAGTGAATGGTGGATTTAGTAGTGAACTTTCACGTCTAGTACAACTACATAACGTTGCGTAAAGACATGGCGATACAAGGAATGTTCGGGATAGTTTTGAAAAACACCAAGCGTAAACTCCCCACGCTTAATTCAGTGTTCGTTGCTGTCGTCATTCTAGGTAAGTTCGTTGTTGCATCGTGAATATGTGTTGCTTTGATGAAAAAGGACATCAGGACCATCACGAATAATATATTTAACGTCGTACAAACATAACACATTAAACTTGTCTTTTGCCAGGTATTTCTTGGAACTGTGTGTTATCCAAAAGTCTTAAGTCTGCTTGCTCGCAAGTCGGTAAACCAGAAGAGAATGTGACATTAATGTACGGTATGCACAACCCTAGCGTAAAACATGACTTAATTGGACATGTCAAGAGTCTAAAGGACTGCGTGAAACTTGCGTGTCGACGAGAAAACGTATCTCTCGCTTACACTTCACGATTTGATTGCTATAGTGTCACGTGTACAGGCGAAGAGGAATTATGCTGGTTTTTACCAAGTTTTAACCATCCATCGCTACTTTTCGCGAGATTGGAGAGAGGAAAAAATCAAAAATTCAACGAAGCGAAGCACGCTACAGGTTAGTGTTTATACAAGACTAACACTAGTTCCAAAGTCTTTGTTTGGTGTGTACCTGTACGAGTTCATGGCGGGTCAATCAGTCGGCGATGACCCTTCAAAGTATATTTTTGTTGCTCCAACACAATACAAATAAAATACACTTTAGAAGCCAATGTATCGTTTTCACTTGTGGAGGGAACGCCCAAACGTTTGGATATAAATATTTCAAATCAAAAGTAGAAACGGTCTGCGATAAAGAAATCCCTGGCCATAAGAACCGGAGGCTCATGGAGCGAGATTTCGAGAGATTGTGTAAGAGCCACGTGACACAACCCTCTCAAATCAAACAGCGGTGTCAAAATGAACTCCAAAAATGAAAAGAGCAGCTCGCTCGATATTCGTAAGAAGGCGAAATTTCAGCTCATAATGTCTGACACAGCAGAAATGACATGAAATATAAAATTGTAAATTTTATTAAAGTTCTACTATGACGAAATTCGTACCATTGCTAAATAAATGATTAATTCTTAAAATAGTCTTTTAAGCTCCAAGATAGCAGTTTTAGTTGTTTTTAAGTCGATATAAGAATAAAGGAGTGAAATAGTGGGCTTGCTCGCTGCACTGTATTTTTAGTTTAATTATGATTAAAACATTTGAACAAGAAACAGTGTCTTGAATCGCCAAAAAATCGCAGTGTAAATTAGCCATGCGACGAACTTGCGACGAACGGTGTTGAGAAACTGTCACTTCTATTGTACAATTAGTCAACGGCCAGGAACCAGTTTGAATAATGGCGGGCTCGAAATTTGTACACAATTTGTATATTTTGTGGAAGTTATTTTTATCGTAACGAAAAACGGTCTGGATATATTAATAAACATACTACCAGGATACTAAAAATGCAAAAACAACAACTTCGCAAAATTTCATCGTAGTAGCACTTTAAGATATGGAAAAACGTGCTGGATGGCATCCAAACCTTCTTCTTATGTGGGGGAACACATTGGCAGCTACTATTGAAGGGACTAAAAGTGGTCCAAATGAGCTGAAACCGCTACCAGGGCAAAAGAACACAATAAGCAACACTCCATGTGAGTTTCAAAGCTTTTACTTTTAGATTACTCTCAAAGATGCAGTTTATATATTTTCACATACATTTCTTTATAACGGCCACAAGAACAGAGCTTGGGCTTCCTGTGGTTTATCCAATGCCATCCAATGCATTTTCCATACAATTAAATTCTTAGAAAACACTCGATTTTATATTTCATGTCATTTCTACTGTCAAATATTATGACCTGAAACTCCGCCCTTTTACTAATTCCAAGCTGCTCTTTTCATTTCTGGAGTTCATTTTGACACTGCTACTTGATTTATGGGGTTGGGATCACGTGACATGTTTGTGTATATTTACGTGTTATTTTAACAAAATAAAAAAGGGCTACTGCGCATGCTCTGACAAAAACAACTGGTCAATGAAATGATTGGTGTGTTATTTTCAGCTGCTACTAAAACCAAGAACAAGAAAGGCAAGAAACAACATTAAATCATAGAGTAACTTGGGCTCGGTATTTTTTTCCGAGTCTTTTTACGCTTGACGAAACCATACGAACTCCTTTACGAACATTAAATCCACTACAGCTAGTCACGCTCGACCATTTCAGCAAGACATTATGGAAGGGACTGGGAACAAGCTCAGTTCCAGCCTCGAGTCAGTGTAAATTATTGCCATACTTAACGACTTAGTCTAACAGTGAATATAGGAGTCTTCTGTCAAGGAGTACAGCGGCGTCAAAACAACTCGAAACTGGAGTATTCGAGTGACTAGGGAACTGGGTAGTCACGTGATAGGAGAGCTTGAATATTATTCTTTGAATAAAGTGCATAATAGTGTGATTATGGTCAAGGAGCGACAAGGGACCAGTTTGTAAATTAGATGAGTGTGAGAGCAATTGAGTAAATAAAGATTACGTTAGTTAGATTCGCTGAAAACTGGTAACTACCGTAAAGTTCCGAAAGTAGCGAGGTCGTTACTTTCGGATTTAGCAACCTTAGGTAACTGTTACTTTCGGGGGGTCGCTACTTTCGGGTGGTCGCTACTTTCGGGTGGTCGCTACTTTCGGGGTGCTAAAATCGTTACTGACTTTTAGGAGGAATACCGTGTACCTTAAACGACATCGTGTACGGTATTTTAACAAATAAAAATTATTCACAGGCCGGGGTAGAATGTATTTTATTACGACTATTGCTTTTGTTACATTTGTATATATAGCAGTAAATATTCTGGCTCTTTACGTGCTGTTCGTCATCTAATCGTTGCTCTAGAGGGGGGATCGCTACTTTCGGAGGGATCGCTATTTTCGGGGGTTTCGGGATTTGTTAGCAAGCATCAATTTTTACTGTTACTTTCGGGGGATCGCTACTTTCGGAACTTTACGGTAGTTTTTCTCGCGAGCGATTATGGGACTGTTTTACGGGATGCTCATTCTCGTACCCAGAGCCCTCTCCTTGACCAACCAAATGACGAGTGGGCACTGGGTACGAGAATGACAGGATGCTTCACTTGCAATTCTTGCAATATTAAAGTTAGTAAAAGTGGAAAGTTTGAATGAAAGTAATTAAATTATGTTGGAGGGCAACAGCTTGCCCTCTAAACGAAAAACCCATACAAATTATTGTCAAAGCGGGAAACTTTGAAAGTCTTTATCTTTTGTCTTATTTGCTTGATTCCTTTGAAATGTTCAACTTTTACTAATTTATCATGCACAACCTAGCCTGCATAGCAAGCGTTTACTCGCGCGGAAGTTTTTTTCGTTTTTTGGCCGCGCGAAAGTTGGGGCGAGAGCAAAAACATTACGGCAATAATTCGTAATAATACGTTGTTAAAAGCAGCGAATAACACAATGCCATATTTATAAAATATTCTGATTTAATTGATAGATATATAAAAAAGTAGTTATAAACCAGCAGTATGTCAACACTACCCACTCCTCCCCCCACGGTCAACTTTTTATAGACCACACAAGAGGGAGGAGTAAGCAGCTTAGGCCGGATTAAGTCATTGTTTTTTGTAGCGGTCTCAGCTCTAATTAGTTGGGCACGTGTAGAGTTGGGCCTGGTGTCTAGCGACGCATGGATAAGCAACTTGCACAACAACATACATTTACGTAATAAGATCCTATGCTCTAGACCAATCACAAGATGCTTTATGTCACTGGCCCGACGGACGCCCGACGGACGCCCGACTGAAAGCATAAGGATTTCTTGCACCTATACTTGCGTCGTTTTCACAGTACACAGTGTTATGCTTGTGTGTCTAGTGTAAATATTTCTTATCCCTATATACTGTATAAAAATTTCCTTTCTCCCCGTTAATTACATATTTCGCTTAGATGTCCAAGCATACATACAAGTGCAAATGGGAAACCACCGTTTTCCCGAAGCAACGTAGTGGTACCCCTGTGGTAGGAGAACGAGGAGGACTGGTGACTATAAAACACAGTTCTCCTCTTCTCTCTCAACACAGGGAGACCGAATTATAATTGTACGAAAAACCTATTGGATGTCCATGGTACGAAACGCAGTGACGAAGCTAAAGATTGTACACAAATAACTACCATTCAAAGACACGACAAGGCAACGTCCACTACGGGACTCCTGCATCGTTCAATTTGTGTGTCGAAGCGAGCAACAAAACGATTTTGAACCAACAACGCCTAAGACACAACAATGCAACACGTCGTAAGTTGTTGTACAAAATCGTCTACATATCGTACGTAACGTAGATACATTGGACCACCATGGTCTCAGAATAGCAGGTCGTTGTCATACATTAGACCACCATGGTCTCAGAATAGCAGGTCGTTGTCATACATTAGACCACCATGGTCTCAGAATAGCTGGTCGTCATACATTAAACGGTTGCTTCTCGTCGTCTCTGTGAAATTTAGACAAAAAGTAAAATACTGGAAAGTATGGAAGGGAGGATGGATGGAAGGGAGAATGGATGGATGGGAGGATGGAAGGGAGGATGGGTGAAAGGATGGAAGGAAGGATGAAAAGAAGAGGGAGGGAAAGAAAAGGAACAGAGGAAAGAGCAAAAGAAAAGTAGAAATCATCCTACCTTGTAAACCTCGTGGTAGGCATTTCTCAGCAGTGCGTAAGGAAAACAAGATTCAAGAACGTCCATGGTAAGATAAGGTGACTGTTGTACGATCTGTCAATAACATAGAACTCCCTAATTAGAACGACTATCAAGTAATACGTTATACACAAGATTCAAGAACGTCCATGGTAAGATAAGGTGACTGTTGTACGATCTGTCAATACGATAGAACTCCCTAATTAGAACGACTATCAAGTAATACGTTATACACAAGATTCAAGAACGTCCATGGTAAGATAAGGTGACTGTTGTACGATCTGTCAATAACATAGAACTCCCTAATTAGAACGACTATCAAGTAATACCAAGAGAAAATGAGGTAAGAGAAGGAATCCCTGGTACCCCATCATGTGCCCCGTTAATTCTATTTTTAGATCGAAGCTAATTTTAGCTTTAGTTACCATGTACGCGCAACCACTCTTGACTTGTAGAATTTTAAAATACTCAACCTTACCTTGGTTTTTCCTTTCAAAACTTTTTATTTTAAAAAGAAAAGCAAAAGACTACACAGCTTCTGCTCCAAGATAACAAAGCAGTGGTCGCACGATTTCTATGATGTTTACATGCAAAGTCTGCACTGAATAAAAATACAAAACTGAGCGAAACAATATCGTCAACTCTAAGACTCATTGAAGGATTTTACGAATACTCAGGCGAATTGAGCAAAATTAAGGTGCTACAAATATAAACTACACAATTTATACGATCAAAGTCAAAGCAATCACGAAAACAAACTCTAAAGTTAAAGTGGTCTTACCGGCACTTGTATTCAACAATTACGAAGTCCAAGCGTTATTCTCAGGTTGGAAAACACGAAGGAAACTTTACAAGAGCCAACATCACCAAAACCTTGAAGCACCAGCCATATTGTGGACATGAAAATTTAATTCAACCATCTGCAGTCCTACAAGACGCCGGCTACAACAAAACGACTCCTTGCACTTTTTAATATCGGTTTTCTCTGTCGAAGGACATGGCAAACTGAAGTTATTTTCCTCTATTTAGAATCGTCTCAAGTGTCCCAAATTCACAATAATTTCAGTCAAATCCCAAAAGGATGATTTGGTAAAATCCTTTATTGAGTTTTCGAAGTAAAAATTTTTAAAATGTTCCGGAGAAATTTGAGAAGATTTTCTTCGCTCACTTCGCTCAATTTTGACTTTTCATATCAAAGCCGTGCGTAACGGCCTGCGCGACCTCGCCTTATATGATCTGACCAATCACGTTCCGTTCTAAAGATAGATTGATTCTAAAAATAGAATTAACGGGGCACATGATGGGTCAAGAGCCCAATACCAAGGATTCCTTCTCTTACCTCATTTTCTCTTGGTAATACGCTATACACAATATCTTACCAGGTCCAACAGTAGATACGTAGATTCTCTGGATTTAAGATCTTTTTCGGTTTCCATGCCAAGCTTTAGCAGACTCGACGATGCGATCTAAATATCATTAATAAAATATCACGGTTTGTTCAGAAATAAACGGGCTGAAAACACTTCTATCGAGCATGCGCTGAATCTTGAAATCATTTGATGAAAACGTCATTTTATACAGGAAGAAATGTGCGTACTTTAGACATAACCTTATGGTCACCCTGTGGTGTACACATAACCTAATGGTCACCCTGTGCTGACATTTATAATCTTATGGTCACCCTGTGGTGTCCACATAACCTTATGGTCACCCTGTGGTGTCCACATAACCTTATGGTCACCCTGTGGTGTCCACATAACCTTATGGTCACCCTGTGGTATGAATACTTACAGCAAGGAATTCACGTAGTCTGTCTTCTGGGTTATCACCATTGTTATGACACAGGGATCCCGCAAGATGATTGATGGCAATACCAATGCAGTGTGCATTATTCTCCATTGCTGTGATAAAACAATACAATACCTGGTTAACTGATTGGACCAGATAAACGTTTCTCTAATCTGATTGGTTGACAAGTGTTATATCTGATTGGACCAGATAAACGTTCCTCTAATCTGATTGGTTGACAAGTGTTATATCTGATTGGACCAAATAAACGTTCCTCTAATCTGATTGGTTGACAAGTGTTATATCTGATTGGACCAGATAAACGTTTCTCTAATCTGATTGGTTGACAAGTGGTATATCTGATTGGACCAGATAAACGTTTTTCTCTAATCTGATTGGTTGACAAGTGTTATATCTGATTGGACCAGATAAACGTTCCTCTAATCTGATTGGTTGACAAGTGTTATATCTGATTGGACCAGATAAACGTTTCTCTAATCTGATTGGTTGACAAGTGTTATATCTGATTGGACCAGATAAACGTTTCTCTAATCTGATTGGTTGACAAGTGTTATATCTGATTGGACCAGATAAACGTTTCTCTAATCTGATTGGTTGACAAGGGTGATATCTGATTGGACCAAATAAACGTTTCTCTAATCTGATTGGTTGACAAGTGTTATATCTGATTGGACCAGATAAACGTTTCTCTAATCTGATTGGTTGACAAGTGTTATATCTGATTGGACCAATAAACGTTCCTCTAATCTGATTGGTTGACAAGGGTGATATCTGATTGGACCAAATAAACGTTTCTCTAATCTGATTGGTTGACAAGTGTTATATCTGATTGGACCAGATAAACGTTTCTCTAATCTGATTGGTTGACAAGTGTTATATCTGATTGGACCAAATAAACGTTTCTCTAATCTGATTGGTTGACAAGTGTTATATCTGATTGGACCAGATAAACGGGTGTTCTCTCTAATCTGATTGGTTGACAAGGGTGATATCTGATTGGACCAAATAAACGTTTCTCTAATCTGATTGGTTGACAAGTGTTATATCTGATTGGACCAGATAAACGTTTCTCTAATCTGATTGGTTGACAAGTGTCATATCTGATTGGACCAGATAAACGTTTCTCTAATCTGATTGGTTGACAAGTGTTATATCTGATTGGACCAGATAAACGTTTCTCTAATCAAGTGATTGGGACCAGATAAACGTTTCTCTAATCTGATTGGTTGACAAGTGTTATATCTGATTGGACCAGATAAACGTTTCTCTAATCTGATTGGTTGACAAGTGTTATATCTGATTGGACCAGATAAACGTTTCTCTAATCTGATTGGTTGACAAGTGTTATATCTGATTGGACCAGATAAACGTTTCTCTAATCTGATTGGTTGACAAGTGTTATATCTGATTGGACCAGATAAACGTTTCTCTAATCTGATTGGTTGACAGACATACCTTCGACTTCACACAAATACGCTGTGGGTTCTTTGTAAGCGAGAGAAGGAAGGGCTACAGCAATGAACACCTAACGACAAAAGAAACGGCAATTAATAAACAATCATGTGAAACTATTCAATGAATTTACACCATCCCAATACCTCATAACAAATATCCATATTTGGCAATCAAACTCCATAATTGGTAATCAATTTCTATATTTGGTAATGAAATTCCATATTTGGTAATCATATTCCATATTTGGTAATCAATTTCTATATTTGGTAATGAAATTCCATATTTGGTAATCATATTCCATATTTGGTAATCAAAGTCCATATTTGACAATCATATTCCATATTTGGTAATCATATTCCATATTTGGCAATCAAATTCCATATTTGGTAATCAATTTCTATATTTGGTAATGAAATTCCATATTTGGTAATCATATTCCATATTTGGTAATCAAAGTCCATATTTGGCAATCATATTCCATATTTGGTAATCATATTCCATATTTGGCAATCAAATTCCATATTTGGTCATCATATTGCATATTTGGTCATCATATTCCATATTTGGCAATCAGATTCCATATTTGGTCATATTCCATATTTGGTCATCATATTCCATATTTGGCAATCAAATTCCATATTTGGTCATATACCATATTTGGTCATCATATTCCATATTTGGTAATCATATTCCATATTTGGCAATCAAATTCTATATTTGGTCATTATATTCCATATTTGGTAATCATATTCCATATTTGGCAAATTCCATATTTGGTCATATTCCATATTTGGTCATATTCCATATTTGGTCATCATATTCCATATTTGGTCATCATATTCCATATTTGGCAATCAAATTCCATATTTGGTCATATTCCACATTTGGTAATCATATTCCATATTTGGTAATCATATTCCATATTTGGCAATCATATTCCATATTTGGTAAGTGTGAGGCTGCTGATTATATTGTCTTATTTCACAAGGAATTGCTACTGGCATTGTTACCTGAAGTAGAGACCATATAAGAATATCATCGTCCGATTTTCTTTCTGTTAAACATAAAACTAATGAATATTAATGACATTAAATGGCGTCCACACCACAGGAATCCCAAACCTTTTAACGGCCTCAATGCTGCGCACAATAAAGGTTCAACAGGACATTCTTGACCAGCAGCTGTGGCCATGTCATCAATAACCTGATGAAAATGATTATTTCAGTCAATACTATAGTAACCATGGAAACTGATTACCATGACAACCAACAAACCTGACGATCGTTGGAACTATGTGTAAATATTTCTTTCAAGTCGGTGATGCAACTCATTAAGTATGGAACACGAATTTCGAGTCGCTATGGAAACAACAAATAAACAAAAATTACGGTAATCAGTTCAAAGAATTGCCAAGCGATTTCAGTCACGTGACAGTTATTTATTTCATGGACGATGATGGCGTAGACTCATACCTACATAATGATGTTCAGCAGCGGCCATGTTGGTGGTACAAACAAGATAATCTAATGACTGCCGTGACGTTACATGCAAACCAACAACAACAACAACAACAACAACAACAACAACAACAACAACAACAACAACAACAACAACAACGGAGAAAATGCTGACTTTTCAACTTTTTACTCGGGCTCTTCCGAAGGAAGCCCGAGTTATAAAATGCGTTTTTCGGTAGTAGTAGTAGTAGTTTTGTTCGGCTCAAGAATGACGAAAGTATGCGACGTATTTAATCGTATCGAGTTTCAAGATTACTCAGCAGATAAGAAAAGACAAACGACACACAGGACTCAAGTAGATTATGAATCTTAGTTTTGAAAGCAACATGTCGTTAATAACCCGTTACTGAGCAGCTTCGTATTATGTCTCTGAAGCTAGAGAGCAAGGGTTTGATTTTTCAGTAGATTTTGTTTAGATAGTTAATATCGCTTTGCTTGCTGCCTGACTGTCGTCACGCGCCGTGAAAAACCGTTTAAAAAGTATCCGGCAATAAAACGAAACACATTTCTCAGATATATAATGATGGATGTTTATTCGATTCGACGTTTGAAAAATTCAGAAGGAAAAGAAATCGTAGAAATCATACTTCAAAACTTCATCAATTAAAGCAAAGCTAAACAAGCTCAATGTCCGAAATTTGGGGTCATGCCAAAGTTGTTTTAATAGCCTATTTATATACTTGCACAATACAAAAGCGCATTAATTTTAGAACCGCGGCACAGCGCTATTTAAAGCAGAATTTCCACGCTGAAAACAAGTCAGTGAACGGCAAAAATACAATCAAAATCAAAACGTCATTAGAGATTAGGGATCTGTTGAAGAAGAAGACGCTCAATGAGCGTATAGTCGGGTATTTAATATGACAATGAGAGTTGCGTGACGAGAAACAATTTATGTCGATGACTCATAAAGATTCGTGTAGGTACGTCTGTATTACATATTTAAACGTACTTGAGGTCACTTGAGGTTGCATATTGATATCGCCACAAACGTGTCAAATAGTTATTGTTCGCTCAGCTATACATAGTCTCCCTCGTCACGCAACTGTCAGTCATTGTCAGGTCTCTCCTCACGCAACTGACATTGTCCTTGTCATAAGCCCGAGTGTACGCTCATTGAGCGTCTTGTTCTAAGAGAAAATACGACATAGAAATTGTGCTCCAGTTTGCATAGAAATTAACCAATCAGAGCGCAAGACATTTCTTGTAAAAAGTATAATGCAAGGTGTTCTTATAAGTAATGATGATGGTATCATATGATGATGATGATTGTAATGACTTACTGTCTGTAGAGCCTGCTGTGTTAGATGTCTAAAGCTAAGTATGACACCAATGATTATTACTCGTAACGTCACGTCTTCCATATCTGTACAAACAGAAAATAACCCACTATTACAAGGTATCCACCATCTGCCTACATAGATAGCACACCCCCTCCCTCTCCTCCCCTTTCACCATTCATGGTGCTATTTATAATACTTACTTCTTAATCGTCTTATCAACTCGATACATTCATCTCGTTTATCAAAACTGGACCTCAAACCAAGTAAGACATCTTTGTTGCTGATAACAAGTTTCTAACAAGAAAATAATTGAAATACAAATATACTTAACATAAGCGTGGCAGAGCTTGTATTTTGGATACAAAATCGTCTTCATTTGCTTCACTTTCTGATTTTCTCACCCATCCCTACCATTCATATATTCATTCATTCACCCATCCCTACCATTCATTCATTCAACCATCCCTACCATTCATATATTCATTCATTCACCCATCCCTACCATTCATTCATTCAACCATCCCTACCATTCATTCATTCAACCATCCCTACCATTCATTCATTCACCCATCCCTACCATTTATTCATTCAACCATCCCTACCATTCATATATTCACCCATCCCTACCATTCATATATTCATTCATTCACCCATCCCTACCATTCATTCATTCAACCATCCCTACCATTCATTCATTCAACCATCCCTACCATTCATTCATTCACCCATCCCTACCATTCATTCATTCAACCATCCCTACCATTTATTCATTCAACCATCCCTACCATTCATATATTCATTCATTCACCCATCCCTACCATTCATTCATTCAACCATCCCTACCATTTATTCATTCAACCATCCCCATACCATTTATTCATTCAACCATCCCTACCATTCATTCATTCAACCATCCCTACCATTCATTCATTCACCCATCCCTACCATTCATTCATTCAACCATCCCTACCATTTATTCATTCAACCATCCCTACCATTCATATATTCATTCATTCACCCCCATCCCTACCATTCATTCATTCAACCATCCCTACCATTTATTCATTCAACCATCCCTACCATTCATTCATTCACCCATCCCTACCATTCATATATTCATTCATTCACCCATCCCTACCATTCATTCATTCAACCATCCCTACCATTTATTCATTCAACCATCCCTACCATTCATATATTCATTCATTCACCCATCCCTACCATTCATTCATTCAACCATCCCTACCATTTATTCATTCAACCATCCCTACCATTCATTCATTCACCCATCCCTACCATTCATATATTCATTCATTCATTCACCCATCCCTACCATTCATTCATTCAACCATCCCTCCATTCATTCATTCACCCATCCCTACCATTATTCATTCAACCATCCCTACCATTCATTCATTCAACCATCCCTACCATTCATTCATTCACCCATCCCTACCATTCATTCATTCAACCATCCCTACCATTCATATATTCATTCATTCATTCATCCCTCCCTACCATTCATTCATTCTTCATCCCCTACCATTCATTCATTCATTCAACCATCCCTACCATTCATATATTCATTCATTCATCCATCCCTACCATTCATTCATTCAACCATCCCTACCATTCACTCATTCAACCATCCCTACCATTCATTCATTCAACCATCCCTACCATTCATTTATTCACCCATCCCTACCATTCATATATTCATTCATTCACCCATCCCTACCATTCATTCATTCAACCATCCCTACCATTCATTCATTCAACCATCCCTACCATTCATTCATTCAACCATCCCTACCATTCATTCATTCACCCATCCCTACCATTCATTCATTCAACCATCCCTACCATTCATATATTCATTCATTCACCCATCCCTACCATTCATTCATTCAACCAACCCTACCATTCATATATTCATTCATTCACCCATCCCTACCATTCATTCATTCAACCATCCCTACCATTCATATATTCATTCATTCACCCATCCCTACCATTCATTCATTCAACCATCCCTACCATTCATTCATTCAACCATCCCTACCATTCATATATTCATTCATTCAACCATCCCTACCATTCATTCATTCACCCATCCCTACCATTCATTCATTCATTCACCCATCCCTACCATTCATTCATTCACCCATCCCTACCATTCATTCATTCAACCATCCCTACCATTCATATATTCATTCATTCATTCACCCATCCCTACCATTCATTCATTCACCCATCCCTACCATTCATTCATTCACCCATCCCTACCATTCATTTATTCACCCATCCCTACCATTCATATATTCAACCATCCCTACCATTCATTCATTCACCCATCCCTACCATTCATTCATTCAACCATCCCTACCATTCATTCATTCATTCAACCATCCCTACCATTCATATATCCCTCATTCATTCAACCATCCTTGCCATTCATTCATTCAACCATCCCTACCATTCATTCATTCATTCACCCATCCCTACCATTCATTTATTCACCCATCCCTACCATTCATTCATTCAACCATCCCTACCATTCATATATTCATGGCTACGCGCACGGTGTTGGTGACCACCAGCTTTGCATTAAATTTGCAACTACATCGAGCATCGAGACCGTGCATCAAACGTGCACCATTATCGAGCATCGAGGCACGCTCCGATCATCGTGCACAGACCGTGCATGTTTCAAATTAGATCGAGCCTTGATCGTGCCTACATCGAGCCTACATCGAGCCTTGATCGTGCTTACATCGAGCCTTCATCGAGCCTTGATCGTGCTTACATCGAGCCTACATCGAGCCTTCAGATCGAGCCTACATCGAGCCTTCAGATCGAGCCTACATCGAGCCTCCATCGAGCCTTGATCGTGCTCACATCGAGCCTACTTTTCGCCTACATCGAGCATTGCATCGAGCCTTCAGATTGAGCATTCATTGAGCCTTGATCGTGCCTCGTTCATGACATTTTTTAATTCCAGCCAACCGTGCCGAGCATCGAGCCTGCCAGACCGAGCATCGGGCCTTCATATCGAGCATAACCATTAAATTAAAGCTTTCTGTTGTTTATTTTATAAACAAATGTGTTTTGCAGTCGAATCCTCATCTGGAACGGTATTTTACCGGCGAATCGGAAAGATTAGAACAATGCAAAATTCAAACTTGCCTTCTGAACGAACGATTATAAAAAAATGAAAGACAACAAAGACCAAAACAATTTCCCGTCGAGTACGCAGGCACGGTGGCCATCTTGATAACTATACCACAGGAAGCCCAGGGAATTGAAACTTTTGTCACAGGAAGCCCAACAGTCGTGCAGGAAGCCATAAATGGCCACTGCTAATTAGCATAATAGTTGAAAATTTTATTGAATAAGGCTGGGGTACATTATTATGGGTTATTTGTTGTTTAAAAGCTGGGGGACGCGTTCGCCCGACTGTTTGCTACTGGTGTCACCATGGCATTACAAACAATTTTTTTTTCCATTGCCACATCCATTGACATGGACGTATTTGAAAAGCTGTAAAATGTGAAAAAATGAGACCAAATAAATGTCAAATTTGTATTCATTTTGTATAGTAGTCCAACATATTATGAACTACCTGTTCGAAGGGATAACTCGTGTTCATCTCCAAATGTACAGTATATATTTCAATCGAAATTAAAATCGAGCAGTTTTTGGTTGCACGCTGGTATGTATCGTGCTTATCGAGCCCACACCGCAGACATGTGTCCTGCCCGCATCGCTATAGACATGTATCGTGCTCGCATCGAGCCTACAATCGCTAGATCAGTGTGTGTCGTGCTCGCATCGAGTTTAGAACTTTAATATTATTATATACGGCCTCTGGAAGAGCACGGATTTTGAAGAGACACCGTATTTAACATAAAGATTATCATCATCATCACAACCGCTAGACATGTATCGTGCTCGCATCGAGTCAACAACCGCTAGACATGTATCATGCTCGCATTCTCCTCGCATCGAGCCTACATCGAGCTCACATCGAGCCTACGTATCGTGCTCGTATCGAGCCTACATCGAGCCCACATCGAGCCTACGTATCGTGCTCGCATCGAGCCTACATCGATCCTACGTATCGTGCTCGCATCGAGCCAATACATCGAGCCTACATCGAGCCTTCATCGTGCTTGCGTCGAGCCAGCATCGAGCCTACATCGAGCCTGCATCGAGCCTACATCGTGCCTACATCGTGCCTACATCGAGCCTTCATCGTGCCAAAACATCAAGGCTCGATGGAAATCTTGAAGGGCACGATATTCGTGCATCGGAGCTCGATGCTCGATGCGGTCATGAGGGCACGATGGGTGAAAATGGCGACATTTTGACAGTCTAACGCTACAAATGATTGGTTTGTTTGAGATCGTCGCAACAAAAACGAAAATTGTCAGAGAGAAAAGAAACTACAATTAATGTGCACCATACTTCACTTAGGTATTTATAATTTCATGACGTTTATTTTTCACAAACCTCAATTTAGATATTTAGATCAGTGTCCAAAAACGCAAAAAAATGAGCAAAATTACAAAGATTGATTTTGGAAATTCGTCATAATTAGTATCTTATCGTTCTCTTTTTGTAATTTTGAGTCGTTAACCTTAATGCACATTAACTTATGTGCATATGGTTAAGAATTAAGCTTATTCCCGTTTATATTCAATAAATTGTGGAGCTTGATATAGCGTTAGACCATAAAATTAGAAAACATGGTCACCAACACCGTGCGCATGGCCTCATTCATTCACCCATCCCTACCATTCATTCATTCACCCATCCCTACTATCTCGTTTATCAAAACTGGACCTCAAACCAAGTAAGACATCTTTGTTGCTGATAACAAGTTTTTAACAAGAAAATAATTGAAATACAAATATACTTAACATAAGCGTGGCAGAGCTTGTATTTTGGATACAAAATCGTCTTCATTTGCTTCACTTACTGATTTTCTCACCCATCCCTACCATTCATTCATTCACCCATCCCTACCATTCATTCATTCAACCATCCCTACCATTCATTCATTCAACCATCCCTACCATTCATTCATTCAACCATCCCTACCATTCATATATTCAACCATCCCTACCATTCATTCATTCACCCATCCCTACCATTCATTCATTCAACCAACCCTACCATTTATTCATTCAACCATCCCTACCATTCATATATTCATTCATTCACCCATCCCTACCATTCATTCATTCAACCATCCCTACCATTCATATATTCATTCATTCACCCATCCCTACCATTCATTTATTCACCCATCCCTACCATTCATTCATTCATTCACCCATCCCTACCATTCATTCATTCAACCAACCCTACCATTTATTCATTCAACCATCCCTACCATTTATTCATTCAACCATCCCTACCATTCATATATTCATTCATTCACCCATCCCTACCATTCATTCATTCAACCATCCCTACCATTCATTCATTCAACCAACCCTACCATTCATTCATTCAACCATCCCTACCATTCATATATTCATTCATTCACCCATCCCTACCATTCATTCATTCAACCATCCCTACCATTCATATATTCATTCATTCACCATCCCTACCATTCATTCATTCAACCATCCCTACCATTCATTCATTCACCCATCCCTACCATTCATTCATTCAACCATCCCTACCATTCATTCATTCAACCATCCCTACCATTCATATATTCATTCATTCACCCATCCCTACCATTCATTCATTCAACCATCCCTACCATTCATATATTCAACCATCCCTACCATTCATATATTCATTCATTCACCCATCCCTACCATTCATTCATTCATTCATTCACCATCCCTACCATTCATTCATTCACCCATCCCTACCATTCATTCATTCACCATCCCCTACCATTCATTCATTCATTCACCATCCCTACCATTTATTCATTCAACCATCCCTACCATTCATATATTCATTCATTCACCCATCCCTACCATTCATTCATTCATTCACCCATCCCTACCATTCATTCATTCAACCATCCCTACCATTCATTCATTCAACCATCCCTACCATTCATATATTCATTCATTCACCATCCCTACCATTCATTTATTCACCCATTCATCCCACCATTCATTCATTCACCCATCCCTACCATTCATTCATTCACCCATCCCTACCATTCATTCATTCAACCATCCCTACCATTCATATATTCATTCATTCACCCATCCCTACCATTCATTCATTCACCCCCATCCTACCATTCATTCATTCACCCATCCCTACCATTCATTCATTCACCCATCCCTACCATTCATTCATTCAACCATCCCTACCATTCATATATTCAACCATCCCTACCATTCATTCATTCACCCATCCCTACCATTCATTCATTCAACCAACCCTACCATTCATTCATTCAACCATCCCTACCATTCATTTATTCACCCATCCCTACCATTCATTCATTCAACCATCCCTACCATTCATATATTCAACCATCCCTACCATTCATTCATTCACCCATCCCTACCATTCATTCATTCACCCATCCCTACCATTCATTTATTCACCCATCCCTACCATTCATTCATTCAACCATCCCTACCATTCATATATTCAACCATCCCTACCATTCATATATTCAACCATCCCTACCATTCATTCATTCACCCATCCCTACCATTCATTCATTCACCCATCCCTACCATTCATTCATTCAACCATCCCTACCATTCATATATTCATTCATTCACCCATCCCTACCATTCATTCATTCAACCATCCCTACCATTCATATATTCATTCATTCACCCATCCCTACCATTCATTCATTCACCCATCCCTACCATTCATTCATTCAACCATCCCTACCATTCATATATTCATTCATTCACCCATCCCTACCATTCATTCATTCAACCATCCCTACCATTCATTCATTCAACCATCCCTACCATTCATTCATTCATTCAACCATCCCTACCATTCATTCATTCAACCATCCCTACCATTCATATATTCATTCATTCACCCATCCTTGCCATTCATTCATTCAACCATCCCTACCATTCATTCATTCAACCATCCCTACCATTCATTCATTCAACCATCCCTACCATTCATATATTCATTCATTCACCCATCCTTGCCATTCATTCATTCAACCATCCCTACCATTCATTCATTCACCCATCCCTACCATTCATTCATTCAACCATCCCTACCATTCATTCATTCAACCATCCCTACCATTCATATATTCATTCATTCACCCATCCCTACCATTCATTCATTCACCCATCCCTACCATTCATTCATTCAACCATCCCTACCATTCATATATTCATTCATTCACCCATCCCTACCATTCATTCATTCAACCATCCCTACCATTCATATATTCATTCATTCACCCATCCTTGCCATTCATTAATCCATTCATCCCCTTCCTTCCATTCATCCATCTATTCACTCATCTATTCACTCATCTATTCACTCATCTATTCACTCATCTATTCACTCATCTATTCACTCATCTATTCACTCATCTATTCACTCATCTATTCACTCATCTATTCACTCATCTATTCACTTCATCTATTCACTCATCTATTCACTCATCTATTCACTCATCTATTCACTCATCTATTCACTCATCTATTCACTCATCTATTCACTCATCTATTCACTCATCTATTCACTCATCTATTCACTCATTCATTCATCTCTTTGTGGTTACCTTTAGTTCCCCAACTTGACTAGCAATCTGTTGCATCATCTTCTCACCCAAGTACTTCATACCGTATGCTCCTAGCAGCTCAGCCAAGGCACCCATTTCTAAATGCACAGGAAATAATGTTTTACGCCGGGGAAAAGCACTGCCTTTTGGTCGGGATACTCTAGGGCCTGGGATTCGCCATGTTTCTTGTGCCAATAAACATATATAGTTTTGTTTACAAGCAAGTTTGTATGATAGAATTACCATTAACGTCTGTGTAATCTTCTGCGTTAAAGGCAAGTCCAGCACGATTAACAAACGCGTTTCTACGAGGTGAATAGATGATACCATCAGGCATAACACGACGTAGAAACACATCAAGATACCTAGAAAGTGAATCAGAGATAGTGAGTAGGGCTAAAAACTTGAAACTTCTTCCCTAGTTTCAAAATAATAATAATGGATAACAACAGGATAACAATGTACGACACCTTATGCGATACTAACTACTTCTTACCATGTAGTGTACATCTGAGTGATGGTGTTTGCGCCCTGGCTGTCCTGGGGCTGAGTCTGCTGGAGTAACACGTGATTAAAGATACGCGCTGTGTCCACGCCAGCTGTCACGTGACAATAGAAATAAAATCAGTGTTAAATGTTAGCCTAGACTGATTCCATAATCGACAAAGAGCAAACAGACCGACTTATGGAATCAGTCTAAATGTTAGCCGTGAACACATTAAAAAACAGCAATCCTTACTGAAGTTTTCAAGATTTCTGAGCGTCGACATCATTGCCTAAAAGAATAAAAGATCATGTAACCATTATTAATTAAACTACAGTTCTGTATGTTTGTAGAGAGAAGTAGTCGCTCACCTTTATGTTAAGCAGAACTTCACTTGGTCGAGCTATTTTAGCATTATCTTGATCGTATTGTGCCATACTTAACACAGACCTAGAACAAGAATAGTGTAGTATAATTAACTCTATGCCCTTCCACTTGCTCATCCACTTGCCCTTCCACTTGCCCTTCCACTTGCCCATCCACTTGCCCTTCCACTTGCCCTTCCACTTGCCCTTCCACTTGCCCTTCCACTTGCCCTTCCACTTGCCCTTCCACTTGCCCTGCCACTTGACCTGCCCTACCACCTTCCCCACCATTTACTTGTCCACTTGCCCTTCCACTTGCCCTTCCACTTGCCCATCCACTTGCCCTTCCACTTGCCCTTCCACTTGCCCTTCCACTTGCCCTTCCACTTGCCCATCCACTTGCCCTTCCACTTGCCCATCCACTTGCCCTTCCACTTGCCCTTCCACTTGCCCTTCCACTTGCCCTTCCACTTGCTCATCCACTTGCCCTTCCACTTGCCCTTCCACTTGCCCTTCCACTTGCCCTTCCACTTGCCCTTCCACTTGCCCTTCCACTTGCCCTTCCACTTGCCCTTCCACTTGCCCTTCCACTTGCCCTTCCACTTGCCCTTCCACTTGCCCTTCCACTTGCCCTTCCACTTGCCCTTCCACTTGCCCTTCCACTTGCCCTTCCACTTGCCCTTCCACTTGCCCTTCCACTTGCCCTTCCACTTGCCCTTCCACTTGCCCTTCCACTTGCCCTTCCACTTGCCCTTCCACTTGCCCTTCCACTTGCCCTTCCACTTGCCCTTCCACTTGCCCTTCCACTTGCCCTTCCACTTGCCCTTCCACTTGCCCTTCCACTTGACCTGCCCTACCACCTTCCCCACCATTTACTCATCTACTTGCCCTTCCGCTTGCCCTACCACCTGCCCTACCACCTGCCCCACCACTTACTCATCCACTTGCCCTCCCACTTGCACTTATACAATGTACGATTCTGTCGCCTCTTCATTTGATCATGCGTCAAGAAAGTCCCAAAAGAACTTGCGCATGCATGCGTCATAACTTACAAACAACTTACTTGGCAAAGAATTCTTCAAGCTGACTGCTAAGATATTCTTTAGGAGCGAAGACGTGTTCCCACACAGGAATACCTTCAGTGTGTGTAATGGCCAGGCATAGCTCTGTAAAGGACATTAATTTATTGTCCAGTCTGTAAAAGAACCAGGAAGACAGCCAACATAGTTAATACAATAAACATTATCATTATAACCACAAGCAACACCACCATCATTATCACCACGACCAACACCACCATCATTATCACCACGACCAACACCACCATCATTATCACCACAACCAACACCACCATCATTATCACCACAACCAACACCACCATCATTATCACCACGACCAACACCACCATCATTATCCCACAACCAACACCACCATCATTATCACCACGACCAACACCACCATCATTATCACCACGACCAACACCACCATCATTATCACCACGACCAACACCACCATCATTATCACCACGACCAACACCACCATCATTATCACCACGACCAACACCACCATCATTATCACCACGACCAACACCACCATCATCATTATCACCACGACCAACACCACCATCATTATCACCACGACCACCACATTATCCCACCATCATTCATTATCACCACGACCAACACCACCATCATTATCACCACAACCAACACCACCATCATTATCACCACAACCAACACCACCATCATTATCACCACGACCAACACCACCATCATTATCACCACAACCAACACCACCATCATTATCACCACGACCAACACCACCATCATTATCACCACGACCAACACCACCATCATTATCACCACGACCAACACCACCATCATTATCACCACAACCAACACCACCATCATTATCACCACGACGACCAACACCACCATCATTATCACCACGACCAACACCACCATCATTATCACCACGACCAACACCACCATCATTATCACCACGACCAACACCACCATCATTATCACCACGACCAACAGCACCATCATTATCACCACGGCCAACACCACCATCATTATCACCACGACCAACACCACCATCATTATCACCACCACCCAACACCACCATCATCATCACCACGACCAACACCACCATCATTATCACCACGACCAACACCACCATCATTATCACCACAACCAACACCACCATCATTATCACCACGGCCAACACCACCATCATTATCACTACAACCAACACCACCATCATTATCACCACGACCAACACCACCATCATTATCACCACAACCAACACCACCATCATTATCACCACGGCCAACACCACCATCATTATCACCACAACCAACACCACTATCATTATCACCACGGCCAACACCACCATCATTATCACCACGACCAACACCACCATCATTATCACCACGACCAACACCACCATCATTATCACCACGACCAACACCACCATCATTATCACCACGACCAACACCACCATCATCATCACCACAACCAACACCACCATCATTATCACCACGGCCAACACCACCATCATTATCACCACGGCCAACACCACCATCATTATCACCACGGCCAACACCACCATCATTATCACCACGACCAACACCACCATCATTATCACCACGACCAACACCACCATCATTATCACCACGACCAACACCACCATCATTATCACCACGAACAACAACACCATCATTATCACCACGACCAACACCACCATCATTATCACCACGACCAACACCACCATCATTATCACCACGACCAACACCACTATCATTATCACCACGACCAACACCACCATCATTATCACCACGACCAACACCACCATCATTATCACCACAACCAACACCACTATCATTATCACCACGGCCAACACCACCATCATTATCACCACGACCAACACCACCACCATCATTATCATTATCACCACGACCAACACCACCATCATTATCACCACGACCAACACCACCATCATTATCACCACAACCAACACCACTATCATTATCACCACGGCCAACACCACCATCATTATCACCACGACCAACACCACCATCATTATCACCACGACCAACACCACCATCATTATCACCACGACCAACACCACCATCATTATCACCACGACCAACACCACCATCATCATCACCACAACCAACACCACCATCATTATCACCACGGCCAACACCACCATCATTATCACCACGACCAACACCACCATCATTATCACCACAACCAACACCACTATCATTATCACCACGACCAACACCACTATCATTATCACCACGACCAACACCACCATCATTATCACCACGACCAACACCACCATCATTATCACCACAACCAACACCACTATCATTATCACCACGGCCAACACCACCATCATTATCACCACGACCAACACCACCATCATTATCACCACGACCAACACCACCATCATTATCACCACGACCAACACCACCATCATTATCACCACGACCAACACCACCATCATCATCACCACAACCAACACCACCATCATTATCACCACGGCCAACACCACCATCATTATCACCACGGCCAACACCACCATCATTATCACCACGGCCAACACCACCATCATTATCACCACGACCAACACCACCATCATTATCACCACGACCAACACCACCATCATTATCACCACGACCAACACCACCATCATTATCACCACGAACAACAACACACACCATCATTATCACCACGACCAACACCACCATCATTATCACCACGACCAACACCACCATCATTATCACCACGACCAACACCACCATCATTATCACCACGACCAACACCACCATCATTATCACCACGACCAACACCACTATCATTATCACCACGACCAACACCACCATCATTATCACCACGACCAACACCACCATCATTATCACCACGACCAACACCACTATCATTATCATTATCACCACGACCAACACCACCATCATTATCACCACGACCAACAACACCATCATTATCACCACGACCAACAGCACCATCATTATCACCACGACCAACAACACCATCATTATCACCACGACCAACACCACCATCATTATCACCACGACCAACAGCACCATCATTATCACCACGACCAACAACACCATCATTATCACCACGACCAACACCACCATCATTATCACCACGAACAACAACACATCATTATCACCACGACCAACACCACCATCATTATCACCACGACCAACACCACCATCATTATCACCACGACCAACACCACCATCATTATCACCACGACCAACACCACCATCATTATCACCACGACCAACACCACCATCATTATCACCACGAACAACAGCACCATCATTATCACCACGACCAACACCACCATCATTATCACCACGACCAACACCACCATCATTATCACCACGACCAACACCACCATCATTATCACCACGACCAACACCACCATCATTATCACCACGAAACAGCACCAGACACCATCATTATCACCACGACCAACACCACCATCATTATCACCACGACCAACACCACCATCATTATCACCACGACCAACACCACCATCATTATCACCACGACCAACACCACCATCATTATCACCACGAACAACATCATTATCACCACCATCATTATCACCACGACCAACACCACCATCATTATCACCACGACCAACACCACCATCATTATCACCACGACCAACACCACCATCATTATCACCACGACCAACACCACCATCATTATCACCACGACCAACACCACCATCATTATCACCACGACCAACACCACCATCATTATCACCACGGCCAACACCACCATCATTATCACCACGACCAACACCACCATCATTATCACCACGACCAACACCACCATCATTATCACCACGACCAACACACCATCATTATCACCACAACCAACACCACTATCATTATCACCACGGCCAACACCACCATCATTATCACCACGACCAACACCACCATCATTATCACCACGACCAACACCACCATCATTATCACCACGACCAACACCACCATCATTATCACCACGACCAACACCACCATCATCATCACCACACCACCAACAACACACCATCATTATCACCACGGCCAACACCACCATCATTATCACCACGACCAACACCACCATCATTATTACACACAAACACCACCATCATTATCACACCCACACCACTATCATTATCACCACGACCAACACCACTATCATTATCACCACGACCAACACCACCATCATTATCACCACGACCAACACCACCATCATTATCACCACAACCAACACCACTATCATTATCACCACGGCCAACACCACCATCATTATCACCACGACCAACACCACCATCATTATCACCACGACCAACACCACCATCATTATCACCACGACCAACACCACCATCATTATCACCACGACCAACACCACCATCATCATCACCACAACCAACACCACCATCATTATCACCACGGCCAACACCACCATCATCATTATCACCACGGCCAACACCACCATCATTATCACCACGGCCAACACCACCATCATTATCACCACGACCAACACCACCATCATTATCACCACGACCAACACCACCATCATTATCACCACGACCAACACCACCATCATTATCACCACGACCATCAACACCACACCATCATTATCACCACGACCAACACCACCATCATTATCACCACGACCAACACCACCATCATTATCACCACGACCAACACCACCATCATTATCACCACGACCAACACCACCATCATTATCACCACGACCAACACCACCATCATTATCACCACGACCAACACCACCATCATTATCACCACGACCAACACCACCATCATTATCACCACGACCAACACCACCATCATTATCACCACGACCAACACCACCATCATTATCACCACGACCAACACCACCATCATTATCACCACGACCAACAACACCATCATTATCACCACGACCAACAGCACCATCATTATCACCACGACCAACAACACCATCATTATCACCACGACCAACACCACCATCATTATCACCACGACCAACAGCACCATCATTATCACCACGACCAACAACACCATCATTATCACCACGACCAACACCACCATCATTATCACCACGAACAACAACACCATCATTATCACCACGACCAACACCACCATCATTATCACCACGACCAACACCACCATCATTATCACCACGGCCAACACCACCATCATTATCACCACAACCAACACCACTATCATTATCACCACGGCCAACACCACCATCATTATCACCACGAACAACAGCACCATCATTATCACCACGACCAACACCACCATCATTATCACCACGACCAACACCACCATCATTATCACCACGACCAACACCACCATCATTATCACCACGACCAACACCACCATCATTATCACCACGAACAACAGCACCATCATTATCACCACGACCAACACCACCATCATTATCACCACGACCAACACCACCATCATTATCACCACGACCAACACCACCATCATTATCACCACGACCAACAGCACCATCATTATCACCACGACCAACACACATCATCATTATCACCACAAGCAACACCACCATCATTATCACCACGACCAACAGCACCATCATTATCACCACGGCCAACACCACCATCATTATCACCACGACCACGACCAACACCACCATCATTATCACCACGACCAACACCACTATCATTATCACCACGACCAACACCACCATCATTATCACCACGACCAACACCACCATCATTATCACCACGACCAACACCACCATCATTATCACCACGACCAACAGCACCATCATTATCACCACGACCAACACCACCATCATTATCACCACAAGCAACACACCATCATTATCACCACGACCAACAGCACCATCATTATCACCACGGCCAACACCACCATCATTATCACCACGACCACGACCAACACCACCATCATTATCACCACGACCAACACCACTATCATTATCACCACGACCAACACCACCATCATTATCACCACGACCAACACCACCATCATCATTATCACCACGACCAACACCACCATCATTATCACCACGACCAACACCACCATCATTATCACCACGACCACGACCAACACCACCATCATTATCACCACGACCAACACCACTATCATTATCACCACGACCAACACCACCATCATTATCACCACGACCAACACCACCATCATTATCACCACGACCAACACCACCATCATTATCACCACGACCAACACCACCATCATTATCACCACGACCACGACCAACACCACCATCATTATCACCACGACCAACACCACTATCATTATCACCACGACCAACACCACCATCATTATCACCACGACCAACACCACCATCATTATCACCACAACCAACACCACCATCATTATCACCACGACCAACACCACCATCATTATCACCACGACCAACACCACCATCATTATCACCACGACCAACACCACCATCATTATCACCACGACCAACAACACCATCATTATCACCACGACCAACACCACCATCATTATCACCACGGACCAACAGCACCATCATTATCACCACGACCAACACCACCATCATTATCACTACAACCAACACCACCATCATTATCACCACGGCCAACACCACCATCATTATCACCACGACCAACACCACCATCATTATCACCACGGCCAACACCACCATCATTATCACCACGACCAACACCACCATCATTATCACCACGACCAACACCACCATCATTATCACCACGACCAACACCACCATCATTATCACCACGACCAACAGCACCATCATTATCACCACGGCCAACACCACCATCATTATCACCACGACCAACACCACCATCATTATCACCACGACCAACAACACCATCATTATCACCACGACCAACACCACCATCATTATCACCACGACCAACACCACCATCATTATCACCACAACCAACACCACCATCATTATCACCACGACCAACACCACCATCATTATCACCACGACCAACACCACCATCATTATCACCACGACCAACACCACCATCATTATCACCACGACCAACAACACCATCATTATCACCACGACCAACACCACCATCATTATCACCACGACCAACAGCACCATCATTATCACCACGACCAACACCACCATCATTATCACTACAACCAACACCACCATCATTATCACCACGGCCAACACCACCATCATTATCACCACGACCAACACCACCATCATTATCACCACGGCCAACACCACCATCATTATCACCACGACCAACACCACCATCATTATCACCACGACCAACACCACCACACCACCACGACCAACACCACCATCATTATCACCACGACCAACACCACCATCATCACCACGACCAACACCACCATCATTATCACCACGACCAACACCACCATCATTATCACCACGGCCAACACCACCACATCATTATCACCACGACCAACACCACCATCATTATCACCACGACCAACACCACCATCATTATCACCACGACCAACACCACCATCATTATCACTACAACCAACACCACCATCATCATCATCACCACGACCAACACCACCATCATCATCACCACAACCAACACCCACGACCATCATTATCACCACGACCAACACCACCATCATTATCACCACGACCAACACCACCATCATTATCACTACAACCAACACCACCATCATTATCACCACGACCAACACCACCATCATTATCACCACGACCAACACCACCATCATTATCACTACAACCACACCACCATCATCATCACCACACCAACACCACCATCATTATCACCACGACCAACACCACCATCATTATCACCACGACCAACACCACCATCATTATCACTACAACCAACACCACCATCATCATCACCACAACCAACACCACCATCATCATCACCACAACCAACACCACCATCATTATCACCACGACCAACACCACCATCATTATCACCACGACCAACAACACCATCATTATCACCACGACCAACACCACCATCATTATCACCACGACCAACACCACCATCATTATCACTACAACCAACACCACCATCATCATCACCACAACCAACACCACCATCATTATCACCACGACCAACACCACCATCATTATCACCACGACCAACACCACCATCATTATCACCACGACCAACACCACCATCATTATCACCACGAACAACAACACCATCATTATCACTACGACCAACACCATCAAGTACGTATACCCATTCTACTCACGGTGTAAGTTGTTCTCTGTTCTTTCTAAAACTCTCACTGCCGGGAGGAACGAATCCCCCCTGGATATTCTTCTTGTTCTTATCCTTGCGTTTGTTAGCTGACATTTCTGACAACATACCAACAGCACGTTCATGCCATAGCTGGAAGACCAACAGATCAATTAGTGAGACTTTATCTATATGATATGCTTGTAGACTGGGAGACACGATAGGTATCGTTGCTTGTTAATGGTTATCTTGCCAGTTCTTTTCCGGTTCATTAGCCCATGAAAGGACTCGTGCACTTAATTCCGCGATATACAAGTAGTCTACAGTACTGTCTAAGATCTAGTCACTCTATCATAGTAGCAGTATTTGGCTAGAGGCTAGTACCTGCTGACTAAGTTCAATGTAATACAAGTAGTCTACAGTACTGCCTAAGATCTAGTCACTCTATCATAGTAGCAGTATTTGGGTAGAGGCTAGTACCTGCTGACTAAGTTCAATGTAATACAAGTAGTCTACAGTACTGCCTAAGATCTAGTCACTCTATCATAGTAGCAGTATTTGGGTAGAGGCTAGTACCTGCTGACTAAGTTCAATGTAATACAAATAGTCTACAGTATTGCCTAAGATCTAGTCACTCTATCATAGTAGCAGTATTTGGCTAGAGGCTAGTACCTGCTGACTAAGTTCAATATGATCTGTGCAAACTTGACTTAGTAGATTCCTTGCTTCTTTTGCCATGGAGTCTAGAAACAGGTTGATGGCTGATAAACTACGATCACCAATGGGATGTCGCTATGAGATAGAAATACATGTTACATAATACCCATATATGACATACTACATGACACACCATTTAATGGTCGCATTAATTACCTCTTCGGGGCAGAAGTCACTTGTACAAGCCATGAAATGACTGCAGATGAGAGGGTATGCAATAGAATATCTGGGAAAGACAGACAATGGAAATACTGAAATCTAATCGCGCGTGCCTTCATTCATTTATCTATCCATCCATTCGTTCATCCATTCATTTATCCAACCATCCATCCATTCGTTCATTCATCCATCCATTCATTCGTTCTCACTGTGCTCTCACCGTAGTTGTGCAGGATCCTCTAAACATCTTAAAAACGAGTCTTCAAAGAAACTTGGATAAAAACTGCAAAAACAAGACCATGACTCGTCATCATCGCCACCACCATCAAGACCATGCATCATCATCATCACCATCACCATCAAGACCATGCATCATCATCATCACCACCAAGACCATGCATCATCATCATCACCACCACCATCAAGATCATGCATCATCATCATCACCATCACCATCAAGACCATGCATCATCATCATCGCCACCACCATCAAGACCATGCATCATCATCATCACCACCAAGACCATGCATCATCATCATCACCACCAAGACCATGCATCATCATCATCACCACCAAGACCATGCATCATCATCATCACCACCACCATCAAGATCATGCATCATCATCATTACAACCACCACCACCACCACCATCAAGACCATGCATCACCATCACCATCAAGACCATGCATCATCATCATCACCACCATCAAGATCATGCATCATCATCATTACAACCACCACCACCATCAAGACCATGCATCACCATCACAATGATGATCATCATCATCATCATCGCCACTATCAAGACCATGCATCATCATCATAACAACCACCACCACCACCACCACCACCACCACCACCACCAAGACCATGCATCACCATCACCATCACCATCAAGACCATGCATCATCATCATCACCACCAAGACCATGCATCATCATCATCATCACCACCACCATCAAGATCATGCATCATCATCATTACAACCACCACCACCACCACCATCAAGACCATGCATCACCATCACCATCACCATCAAGACCATGCATCATCATCATCACCACCAAGACCATGCATCATCATCATCACCACCACCATCAAGATCATGCATCATCATCATTACAACCACCACCACCACCACCATCAAGACCATGCATCACCATCACCATCACCATCAAGACCATGCATCATCATCATCACCACCATCAAGATCATGCATCATCATCATTACAACCACCACCACCATCAAGACCATGCATCACCATCACAATGATCATCATCATCATCATCGCCACTATCAAGACCATGCATCATCATCATAACAACCACCACCACCACCACCACCACCACCAAGACCATGCATCGCCATCACCACCATAATAATAACCATCACAATGATCATCATCATCATCGCCACTATCAAGACCATGCATCATCATCATTACAACCACCACCAAGACCATGCATCACCATCACCACCATAATAATAACCATCACAATGATCATCATCATCATCGCCACTATCAAGGCCATGCATCATCATCATTATCACCACCATCACAATCAACATCATCATCATCATCACCACCATCACAATCATTATCATACACATAGAATGTATGTCAGCAGAATGAATCAAGGTACATGTGTTCTTACCAAAAGATAGATAAATCAGAGACTTCATTTAGAATAACATCCTGTATGTCGACTAGACTCGAATGGAATGATACGTTATTCATTAGGATAGCGAGGTCTCTGTTGTCTTTGAGTTCAGGTGATGAACCACGTACACTTGTGTAAGCCTATAGCACAGTAAACAAGGACAATCAAAGAACTGAATGGACTGAGCCTATAGCACAGTAAACAAGGACAATCAAAGAACTGAATGGACTATAAAATGGACTGTATTCAAAACTGACAGGAACAAAAGTCTTGGTAAGAATTTGTTTAGTGAATAAAAACAAATTATCAGTAAAGCTTTGTATTCACTAGTGGCACAAGCACAAGACACGTGAAATCAGTCCTGTCGCAAGCAAAAGCATCCATTTTTAATATATATTCTTATGCTTGCGTTTGTGCTTGCGCTTGTGCATATGCTTGCGCTTATGCTTGTGCTTAAGCTTGTGTTTATGCTAAGTGTTTATCCTTTCACCTATGCTTGCTGATGCTTGTGCTTATACTTGTGCTTGTGACTTGCGCTTATGCTTGCGCTTATGACTTGCGCCTATGCTTATGCTTGCGCTTATTACTTGCGCTTATGCTTATGCTTGTGACCAGTTGCGCTTATGCTTGCGCTTATGACTTGTGCTTATGCTTATGCTTGCGCTTATGCTTGCGCTTATGACTTTTGCTTATGCTTATGCTTGCGCTTATGACTTGCGCTTATGCTTGCGCTTATGCTTGCGCTTATGACTTGCGCTTATGCTTGCGCTTATGCTTGCGCTTATGCTAATGCTTGCGCTTATGACTTGCGCTAATGACTTGCGCTTATGACTTGCGCTTATGACTTGCGCTTATGCTTGCGCTTATGACTTGCGCTTATGCTTATGCTTGCGCTTATGACTTGCGCTTATGCTTATGCTTGCGCTTATGACTTGCGCTTATGCTTATGCCGATGAGCAAACCTGGGTTAAACCCTGCATGACAATGTGAGAAGCGCAAATTAGGTGAAGATCCAGAACATCTTGCATGTGTGATTGTGTACCTGTAGTCGCTGCCAGTCCATACGAAGACCACTAAATTCAAAAACCTCTCCTGCTTCAACTGTTGAGAAACAGTAATATCAGCTTGGTTTATGGAGTTGCGTGGAAAACTGGTAACTAATGTGTCGCACAGGGAATTGTGGGACTCTTTTATGGGACACTATTTCTATATATTTCATGTAATAGCTGCGATAAACCATAGTGAAAAGAAAGCTCCCCAAACAATCACATAATGCATTGCTTAAAACACTACATCTCAAGGGAAAGAAATACACAGATAGTTTGAGATATCAGAGGGCTCGAAATAGTGAAGTCAAAATCCGTTCCATTGACATACAGTCATTTGCAAAAATTCTGGCCGCCACGATATATCAATATATCAATATATCGGGTGCATTATGGGTAATTAAATAATACTATTTTGAGTTTCCTAACTTATTAAATGAAGCAAAATTTACAAACAACAAACGTATGACTAAAATAAACATTATACTAAATATTTATACCAACTTTGCTGGCGTTAACCCAAGTTAAGGGGAATTTGCTATTATTTAATTACCCATAATGCACCCGATATATTGATATATTGATATTTCGTAGCGGCCATAATTTTTGCAAATGACTGTATATATATATATTATATATATAAATTAAATTTTAATTTATCCCAGTAATTATAATTACTTGTAAAGCGCTAATGGACTTTACGGAATTAGCGCTATAAAAATAACACTTATTATTATTATTATTTATTTCTGTTTGAGATAGCAGGGAACTATTGTATGAGGCTAAATGTAATTAAGGCAAGGTTAAAGTTGAGACAATGCTGGCCAGCGATTGCGTCTTGGGTACCCTCAGCATGGGGGACCTCGAGACATTTGCAGGGGCTTGCTATACAGAGGTCATCTGTTCGCTCACCCCTTTTGATGGTTGTGGGTCAAATAGTGAGCAAGCTAAACGAGTAGCTCGTAGCAAGCGATCGTAGCGGATCAATTTATTCCACCCTACCCACCCAGCTCATGGTAAGTTTTTACGCAGGTACATTGTAAGTATCTATTTAATTGTCTTTTTCCACTGTCTAACTGTCAGATTAGTCAGTGTGACGGGTGCTAGGGGTGGACTGTGGCATGGTTGCCATGGTTACCTCCTTGAGGGAGTTGGACTAGCGAGGTCAGTCCTTCATTATGGCACCCAACTCCAAGCTCATCTATTGGTGATGAGCTTTATAAAGTACAACAGGTCGTAAATAGTGACACTGTATAGTACAAACGGTAATAATAATAATAATATAATTTATATAGCACATCTTCCTAAAAGTCCAGATGCACTTTTACAATCTATATATACATATCGGTACCTTGTTTAACAGAGAGACCTGACAATATATCAATGAATGACGTCATGATTAAAGAAATATCTTCTGAACACACAGAGATTTTCTGAAGATGTTAAAATACACAACAAACATCAATCTACTGTGATATTATTATTAATTACACTCTGTTTGCACACACATGACTATTATCTAGAATATAATGTATTGTACAAGAATGCTACCTGTACAACCTACTGTGGTATTATTATTAATTACACTCTGTTTGCACACACATGACTATTATCTAGAATATAATGTATTGTACAAGAATGCTACCTGTACAACCTACTGTGGTATTATTATTAATTACACTCTGTTTGCACACACATGACTATTATCTAGAATATAATGTATTGTACAAGAATGCTACCTGTACAACCTACTGTGGTATTATTATTAATTACACTCTGTTTGCACACACATGACTATTATCTAGGATATAATGTATTGTACAAGAATGCTACCTGTACAACCTACTGTGGTATTATTATTATTAATTACACTCTGTTTGCACACACATGACTATTATCTAGGATATAATGTATTGTACAAGAATGCTACCTGTACAACCTACTGTGGTATTATTATTAATTACACTCTGTTTGCACACACATGACTATTATCTAGGATATAATGTATTGTACAAGAATGCTACCTGTACAACTTACTGTGGTATTATTATTAATTACACTCTGTTTGCACACACATGACTATTATCTAGGATATAATGTATTGTACAAGAATGCTACCTGTACAACCTACTGTGGTATTATTATTAATTACACTCTGTTTGCACACACATGACTATTATCTAGGATATAATGTATTGTACAAGAATGCTACCTGTACAACCTACTGTGGTATTATTATTTAATTACACTCTGTTTGCACACACATGACTATTATCTAGGATATAATGTATTGTACAAGAATGCTACCTGTACAACGTACTGTGTTATTATTATTATTAATTACACTCTGTTTGCACACACATGACTATTATCTAGGATATAATGTATTGTACAAGCATGCTACCTGTACAACCTACTGTGGTATTATTATTAATTACACTCTGTTTGCACACACATGACTATTATCTAGGATATAATGTATTGTACAAGCATGCTACCTGTACAACCTACTGTGGTATTATTAATATTAATTACACTCTGTTTGCACACACACGACTATTATCTAGGATATAATGTATTGTACAAGAATGCTACCTGTACAACCTACTGTGGTATTATTATTATTAATTACACTCTGTTTGCACACACATGACTATTATCTAGGATATAATGTATTGTACAAGAATGCTACCTGTACAACCTACTGTGTTATTATTATTAATTACACTCTGTTTGCACACACATGACTATTATCTAGGATATAATGTATTGTACAAGAATGCTACCTGTACAACCTACTGTGGTATTATTATTAATTACACTCTGTTTGCACACACATGACTATTATCTAGGATATAATGTATTGTACAAGAATGCTACCTGTACAACTTACTGTGGTATTATTATTAATTACACTCTGTTTGCACACACATGACTATTATCTAGGATATAATGTATTGTACAAGAATGCTACCTGTACAACCTACTGTGGTATATTATTATTAATTACACTCTGTTTGCACACACATGACTATTATCTAGGATATAATGTATTGTACAAGAATGCTACCTGTACAACCTACTGTGGTATTATTATTAATTACACTCTGTTTGCACACACATGACTATTATCTAGGATATAATGTATTGTACAAGAATGCTACCTGTACAACGTACTGTGTTATTATTATTATTAATTACACTCTGTTTGCACACACATGACTATTATCTAGGATATAATGTATTGTACAAGCATGCTACCTGTACAACCTACTGTGGTATTATTATTAATTACACTCTGTTTGCACACACATGACTATTATCTAGGATATAATGTATTGTACAAGCATGCTACCTGTACAACCTACTGTGGTATTATTAATATTAATTACACTCTGTTTGCACACACACGACTATTATCTAGGATATAATGTATTGTACAAGAATGCTACCTGTACAACCTACTGTGGTATTATTATTATTAATTACACTCTGTTTGCACACACATGACTATTATCTAGGATATAATGTATTGTACAAGAATGCTACCTGTACAACCTACTGTGTTATTATTATTAATTACACTCTGTTTGCACACACATGACTATTATCTAGGATATAATGTATTGTACAAGAATGCTACCTGTACAACCTACTGTGGTATTATTATTAATTACACTCTGTTTGCACACACATGACTATTATCTAGGATATAATGTATTGTACAAGAATGCTACTGTACAACCTACTGTGGTATTATTATTAATTACACTCTGTTTGCACACACATGACTATTATCTAGGATATAATGTATTGTACAAGAATGCTACCTGTACAACGTACTGTGTTATTATTATTATTAATTACACTCTGTTTGCACACACATGACTATTATCTAGGATATAATGTATTGTACAAGAATGCTACCTGTACAACCTACTGTGGTATTATTATTAATTACACTCTGTTTGCACACACATGACTATTATCTAGGATATAATGTATTGTACAAGAATGCTACCTGTACAACCTACTGTGGTATTATTATTAATTACACTCTGTTTGCACACACATGACTATTATCTAGGATATAATGTATTGTACAAGAATGCTACCTGTACAACGTACTGTGTTATTATTATTATTAATTACACTCTGTTTGCACACACATGACTATTATCTAGGATATAATGTATTGTACAAGAATGCTACCTGTACAACCTACTGTGGTATATTATTAATTACACTCTGTTTGCACACACATGACTATTATCTAGGATATAATGTATTGTACAAGAATGCTACCTGTACAACCTACTGTGGTATTATTATTAATTACACTCTGTTTGCACACACATGACTATTATCTAGGATATAATGTATTGTACAAGAATGCTACCTGTACAACGTACTGTGGTATTATTATTATTATTATTACACTCTGTTTGCACACACATGACTATTATCTAGGATATAATGTATTGTACAAGAATGCTACCTGTACAACCTACTGTGGTATTATTATTATTAATTACACTCTGTTTGCACACACATGACTATTATCTAGGATATAATGTATTGTACAAGAATGCTACCTGTACAACCTACTGTGGTATTATTATTAGTATCTTTGCAACACTGAAGAATACTTCTGTTGGCTGAAGCACACACATGACTATTATAGTAGGTACAGGGACGTAGTTACTAGTAAACCAGTAAGGGACGTAGTACAAGTACATGGACGTAGTTACTAGTAAACCAGTACAGGGGCGTAGTTACTAGTAAACCAGTACATACTAGAAATCAGTACAGGACTACTATAGTAAACCAGTACAATGACGTAGTTACTAGTATGCCAGTACAGGGACGTAGTTACTAGTAAACCAGTACTTGGGATGTAGCAACAGCACACCCAGACGTATTACTAGTAAACCAGTACAGGGACGTAGTTACTGTAAACCAGTACACTGAAGACAGGGACGTACTTACTGTAATCACAGGGGCGTAGTTACTAGTAAACCAGTACAGAAGTACAGGGACATAGTTACTAAAACCAGTACAGGGACGTAGTTACTAGTAAACCAGACAGGGATGTAGTTACTAGTAAACCAGTACAGGGACGTAGTTACTAGTAAACCAGTACAGGGATGTAGTTACTAGTAAACCAGTACAGGGATGTAGTTACTAGTAAACCAGTACAGGGATGTAGTTACTAGTAAATCAGTACAGGGACGTAGTTACTAGTAAACCAGTACAGGGATGTAGTTACTAGTAAACCAGTACAGGGACGTAGTTACTAGTAAATCAGTACAGGGACGTAGTTACTAGTAAACCAGTACAGGGACGTAGTTACTAGTAAACCAGTACAGGGATGTAGTTACTAGTAAACCAGTACAGGGACGTAGTTACTAGTAAACCAGTACAGGGACGTAGTTACTAGTAAACCAGTACAGGGACGTAGTTACTAGTAAACCAGTACAGGGACGTAGTTACTAGTAAACCAGTACAGGGACGTAGTAGTTACTAGTAAACCAGTACAGGGACGTAGTTACTAGTAAATCAGTACAGGGATGTAGTACTAGTAAACCAGTACAGGGACGTAGTTACTAGTAAACCAGTACAGGGACGTAGTTACTAGTAAACCAGTACAGGGACGTAGTTACTAGTAAACCAGTACAGGGACGTAGTTACTAGTAAATCAGTACAGGGATGTAGTTACTAGTAAACCAGTACAGGGACGTAGTTACTAGTAAACCTGTAGGGACGTAGTTACTAGTAAACCAGTACAGGGACGTACTAGTAAACCAGTACAGGGGACGTAGTTACTAGTAAACCAGTACAGGGACGTAGTTACTAGTAAACCAGTACAGGGACGTAGTTACTAGTAAACCAGTACAGGGACGTAGTTACTAGTAAACCAGTACAGGGACGTAGTTACTAGTAAACCAGTACAGGGACGTAGTTACTAGTAAACCAGTACAGGGACAGTACAGGGACGTAGTTACTAGTAAACCAGTACAGGGACGTAGTTACTAGTAAACCAGTACAGGGATGTAGTTACTAGTAAAGTACAGGGACGTAGTTACTAGTAAACCAGTACAGGGATGTAGTTACTAGTAAACCAGTACAGGGATGTAGTTACTAGTAAACCAGTACAGGGATGTAGTTACTAGTAAATCAGTACAGGGACAGTTACAGTAAACCAGTACAGATGTAGTTACTAGTAAACCAGTACAGGGACGTAGTTACTAGTAAACCAGTACAGGGATGTAGTTACTAGTAAATCAGTACAGGGACGTAGTTACTAGTAAACCAGTACAGGGATGTAGTTACTAGTAAACCAGTACAGGGACGTAGTTACTAGTAAACCAGTACAGGGACGTAGTTACTAGTAAATCAGTACAGGGACGTAGTTACTAGTAAACCAGTACAGGGACGTAGTTACTAGTAAACCAGTACAGGGATGTAGTTACTAGTAAACCAGTACAGGGACGTAGTTACTAGTAAACCAGTACAGGGCCGTAGTTACTAGTAAACCAGTACAGGGACGTAGTTACTAGTAAACCAGTACAAGGACGTAGTTACTAGTAAACCAGTACAGGGACGTACATGTAGTTACTAGTAAACCAGTACAGGGACGTAGTTACTAGTAAATCAGTACAGGGATGTAGTTACTAGTAAACCAGTACAGGGACGTAGTTACTAGTAAACCAGTACAGGGACGTAGTTACTAGTAAACCAGTACAGGGACGTAGTTACTAGTAAACCAGTACAGGGACGTAGTTACTAGTAAATCAGTACAGGGATGTAGTTACTAGTAAACCAGTACAGGGACGTAGTTACTAGTAAACCTACAGGGACGTAGTTACTAGTAAACCAGTACAGGGACGTAGTTACTAGTAAACCAGTACAGGGATGTAGTTACTAGTAAACCAGTACAGGGACGTAGTTACTAGTAAACCAGTACAGGGACGTAGTTACTAGTAAACCAGTACAGGGACGTAGTTACTAGTAAACCAGTACAGGGATGTAGTTACTAGTAAACCAGTACAGGGGCGTAGTTACTAGTAAACCAGTACAGGGACGTAGTTACTAGTAAACAGTACAGGGACAGTTACTAGTAAACCAGTACAGGGACGTAGTTACTAGTAAACCAGTACAGGGATGTAGTTACTAGTAAACCAGTACAGGGACGTAGTTACTAGTAAACCAGTACAGGGATGTAGTTACTAGTAAACCAGTACAGGGATGTAGTTACTAGTAAACCAGTACAGGGATGTAGTTACTAGTAAATCAGTACAGGGACGTAGTTACTAGTAAACCAGTACAGGGATGTAGTTACTAGTAAACAGTACAGGGACGTAGTTACTAGTAAACCAGTACAGGGACGTAGTTACTAGTAAACCAGTACAGTACAGGGATGTAGTTACTAGTAAACCAGTACAGGGACGTAGTTACTAGTAAACCAGTACAGGGACGTAGTTACAGGGAAACCAGTACAGGGACGTAGTTACTAGTAAACCAGTACAGGGATGTAGTTACTAGTAAACCAGTACAGGGATGTAGTTACTAGTAAACCAGTACAGGGACGTAGTTACTAGTAAACCAGTACAGGGACGTAGTTACTAGTAAACCAGTACAGGGACGTAGTTACTAGTAAACCAGTACAGGGACGTAGTACTAAAACCAGTACAGGGACGTAGTTACTAGTAAACCAGTACAGGGACGTAGTTACTAGTAAATCAGTACAGGGACGTAGCCAGGATTTTCCACTGGGGGGGTCACACTCCATATCGTTCACCACCAAATCCCCCCCCCCCCTCCCATCCTCAAACATATAAATTTAAGAGTAGACCCAGAGGAAGGGGGTTCACAGGCACTCTGTGACCTCCCCCTGCCTACGCCCCTGCAGTAACAACCAAGTACTATACGATCCTGAAACCAGGTTATCTGGATTGTAACTTGTCAGTCAGTTTGATTGACACCTGTCAACACTTTAATGTTAATGGACGGTGGTACAAGTTCTAGCATGATTAACACTTGTCAGTCAGTTTGATTGACACCTGTCAATACGTTAATGTTAATGGACAGTGGTACAAGTTCTAGCATGATTAACACTGGTCAGTCAGTTTGATTGACACCTGTCAACACTTTAATGTTAATGGACGGTGGTACAAGTTCTAGCATGATTAACACTTGTCAGTCAGTTTGATTGACACCTGTCAACACTACAATGTTAATGGGCAGTGGTACAAGTTCTAGCATGATTAACACTTGTCAGTCAGTTTGATTGACACCTGTCAACACTACAATGTTAATGGGCAGTGGTACAAGTTCTAGCATGATTAACACTTGTCAGTCAGTTTGATTGACACCTGTCAACACTACAATGTTAATGGGCAGTGGTACAAGTTCTAGCATGATTAACACTTGTCAGTCAGTTTGATTGACACCTGTCAACACTACAATGTTAATGGGCAGTGGTACAAGTTCTAGCATGATTAACACTTGTCAGTCAGTTTGATTGACACCTGTCAACACTACAATGTTAATGGGCAGTGGTACAAGTTCTAGCATGATTAACACTTGTCAGTCAGTTTGATTGACACCTGTCAACACTTTAATGTTAATGGACGGTGGTACAAGTTCTAGCATGATTAACACTTGTCAGTCAGTTTGATTGACACCTGTCAACACTTTAATGTTAATGGACGGTGGTACAAGTTCTAGCATGATTAACACTTGTCAGTCAGTTTGATTGACACCTGTCAACACGTGGTACCTACTTCTTAACTCCTCTACTGACAACAAAAGCTGAGCAAGTTTTCTGAAATACAATCAATCAGTGAAAAGGTTTAAATGCATAAAATAGACTAATGTAAAGTCTCACTTTGTATACTTACGGATCAAGGAAGTCATCTTGATTAACTTTCTTTCCCCTGGGGGGTAGTGTGCAGAAGTGACGTATAAGCCATAGGATCTCATCCTGCGCTAGTGACAATGCACTAAGTACTACCAATATCTAAATACATAACACAATGTGAGGTATACAGCAAGCGCAGTGTTGTCACTGTAGTGTGCAGAAGTGACGTATAAGCCATAGGATCTCATCCTGCGCTAGTGACAATGCACTAAGTACTACCAATATCTAAATACATAACACAATGTGAGGTATACAGCAAGCGCAGTGTTGTCACTGTAGTGTGCAGAAGTGACGTATAAGCCATAGGATCTCATCCTGCGCTAGTGACAATGCACTAAGTACTACCAATATCTAAATACATAACACAATGTGAGGTATACAGCAAGCGCAGTGTTGTCACTGTAGTGTGCAGAAGTGACGTATAAGCCATAGGATCTCATCATGCGCTAGTGACAATGCACTAAGTACTACCAATATCTAAATACATAACACACAATGTGAGGTATACAGCAAGCGCAGTGTTGTCACTGTAGTGTGCAAAGTGACGTATAAGCCATAGGATCTCATCCTGCGCTAGTGACAATGCACTAAGTTCTACCAATATCTAAATACACAACACAATGTGAGGTATACAGCAAGCGCAGTGTTGTCAATGTAGTAGATTAAAATGTAGGCAGCTCAACTTGTGTCAACATGGCAAAGTTTTGTATTTGCAACACAGAGTCATCTGGCACCGTGTAAACACAGCAACCACCCTTTGATATGCCCTTTCACAAGGAGTACATGCACAGGAAACCCAGGCTGTGTATCTGTCTGGGTCTTTACGTAAATTATAGTAAAATACAGTAAATGAATGATAGCTTCTAAATAAAGTGTATTTCACATATACATACCGTCTTGTCTTCATTTTGCCTCGTTTCGGACGATTTTGATGTGTTTTGGCTCCTCTAACTTTTCCCTCCATATATAATGAGAAGGACGGAAACATCGAGTCTCAAATCACTACAGGTCATGATCAATCCTCCTCGATTTCTCTCCTAAAAATGTATTCCCCATCAATTCAAACAACCTCAGGTGAAAGAATGATAAATATGGATTCCTCGAAAGTGAGTCACGACAAGAAAAAGCATCAGATTCATTCTGGAATCCTTCGAAGAATCCATAACATACAGCCATTTTCATCCGGAGTTCCCATTTGCTGTCCACGGAAGTAAACGTTACACCACACGAAATCCCAGCGGGCTTTGGCGCTCGGACCTGATTGGACAAAAATTTCACTCGTGGGGACTATCGAGAGTAAGAAATAGATAGACAAATTATACACATCTAAGGGGTGGGTACAATATGAACAACCAATCTGAAATCGACAACAACATGACGACCCGTGCATGGAAAACCCCGCAAAATTCCAGCGTTTATAGCGAGATTCAAAACATTACCTTATCGCATTTATAATGATAATTATTCGATATTGTCAAATACAAAATGCTGTCTACGCTGAAGCGGAAAGATGAAGAATGCCATGGAATTGTTCCGAAGAAGAAGAGTAAAGGCGAAAAAGTTTTACTTCCTTTTTATGTATCTTTGATAGCCTGGTAAGTTTGAAGTTACGACCGTTCGATTCAATAATATTTTACATCAATAGTTTGTTCGATAAATGACTTCTTTTATTTCAGGGTTTTGCGTAATTATGAGCAAACTGCAGGATGCTTTTCATTCCGTGATGATATTTTAACTCATGCACTGGAAGAAAAACATAATATCATTGTCCAGAATGATCACGACAACAAAAAGCATATTATGTCGAGCAGTAAATGAGGTTTGCGATAAGGTGATAGCAAAATGCAGATACAGAACTGATCCGGCCTCACAGAAACGACAACGAGCATGGGGTTACCTTAACCTCAAAAGGAAATCTGACAACGCAAGTACAAGTGAAAGACTGACAATTGCTTGATTTCATTAGACGTCATTTCCGTTCTCGTGAGGAATTTTCATCAGCTGAATTGCACCTTTTCAATAGAATACTCTCTGCTTGATAGCACATGGAGGGCAGTATTTGCCCGTCATTTGAAGCAAATAATGAGATTCAAGGAGTTTTAACAGCTGAATGAAAGCCAGCAATAGACCAAGAATGGCAACAGTTTTCAACAGGCATTATGGCGGTAGCTTCAGAGTGCGATTGGCACGTCGTAACAAACGTTCAGGGATTGTCCCTGAGTTGCATCCAATTACGCAAAACCCTGAAATAAAAGAAGTCATTTATCGAACAAACTATTGATGTAAAATATTATTGAATCGAACGGTCGTAACTTCAAACTTACCAGGCTTCCAAAGATACATAAAAAGGAAGTAAAACTTTTTCGCCTTTACTCTTCTTCTTCGGAACAATTCCATGGCATTCTTCATCTTTCCGCTTCAGCGTAGACAGCATTTTGTATTTGACAATATCGAATAATTATCATTATAAATGCGATAAGGTAACGTTTTGAATCTCGCTATAAACGCTGGAATTTTGCGGGGTTTTCCATGCACGGGTCATCATGTTGTTGTCGATTTCGGATTGGTTGTTCATATTGTACCCACCCCTAGATGTGTATAATTTGTCTATCTATTTCTTACTCTCGATAGTCCCCACGAGTGAAATTTTTGTCCAATCAGGTCCGAGCGCCAAAGCCCGCTGGGATTTCGTGTGGTGTAACGTTTACTTCCGTGGACAGCAAACGGGAACTCCGGATGAAAATGGCTGTATGTTATGGATTCTTCGAAGGATTCCAGAATGAATCTGATGCTTTTTCTTGTCGTGACTCACTTCCGAGGAATCCATATTTATCATTCTTTCACCTGAGGTTGTTTGAATAGATGGGGAATATATTTTTAGGAGAGAAATCGAGGTGGATCGATCGTGACCTGTAGTGATTTGAGACTCGATGTTTCCGTCCTTCTCATTATATATGGAGGGGAGAGTTAGAGGAGCCAAAACACGTCAAAATCGTCCGAAATGAGGCAAAATGAAGACAACACGGTATGTATATGTGAAATACACTTTATTTAGAAGCTATCATTCATTTACTGTATTTTACTATAATTTACGTAAAGACCCAGACAGATACACAGCCTGGGTTTCCTGTGGTAGTTAAATACTGTATTACCTTGGGTCCAATCAGTCCTGGTTGGTCAGACAGAATCAGTGCCATCTCTGCTAGTGCTGTTCTAAGATAGTTTCTTCTCTCTCTATGTAGTGTTGCACTGAAGTAGAAATACTCTTATTAACCAAGTGCGAGGTCCGTACGGGTTCAAGTTATGGACCGAGTTTTTTCTCAAGGCCTTATGGCCCAAGTGCTACGCAGGGAAAACGAGGATCCATAACTTCCCGTACAGACCGAGCAAGCGAGGTTTATAAAATATTTATTATATAGCTTTTCCTTACTTTTCTGTTTTCAGCGGGCCGTACAGGAAGTTACGGCCCGCTAATTGAGTGTGTGTAGTATCTGTGCTATATAATAAAGTATTATACTGTATAACCTTGTTTAACAAGTGGTATCTCTCTATGTAGTGTTGCACTGTAGAATAAATACAGTATTATATAGAGCAGATTTCATGACTGTGAAAAACTTACGGCATGGACGTGCCATGCCGTGACCATGATGAATTAGGATTTCAAATGAATCCATGCCGTGACCGTGTGTCGAGATGTGCGCTGTGGTTTTTCACAGTCATATGAAATCTGCTCTAACCTCGTATAGCGTCATCTCGGATAAGGACGCTAAACCTGAGGTCCTGTCTCCCAACCCTAATCTAACCTGTTAACGGGGGACATTAAAGAACCTGTTGAACTCTTCGTAAGAGTAGGGGATTGTTACCCGCTTCAACAGCCTACTTCAAATTGGAGGCATAACATACAATGTACTAACATACTAACTCCTCTATAAGAACGACCATTATTATTATTATTATTATTATAACAAGTACCCTTGACTAGTGCTACAGCACACACTGATAATGTACCTTGCACATGTAAATTACTGGAGCTATATTAACTCCCAGTCAAAGTGATCTTAGTCACGTACAAACTACTGTACATCTATGTAAAGGCGTTAGAATAGAGCTTGATACAGTGGCGGGGTATTCTGCAATTGCTCTTAGCTGCATCATGGAGTACATACCTTGCAATAATTTGGTTAGAAGCATCCTGTGTATCTTTAACTCTTTTATTGTATCTAAACAAACAACACAGGTATCCCATAACAGTATCTACACACAGGTATCCCATAACAGTATCTACACACAGGTACCCCATAACAGTATGGTTGATCTACACACAGGTATCCCATAACAGTATGGTTGATCTACACACAGGTATCCCATAACAGTATGGTTGATCTACACACAGGTATCCCATAACAGCATTGTTGATCTACACACAGGTATCCCATAACAGTATGGTTGATCTACACACAGGTATCCCATAACAGTATGGTTGATCTACACACAGGTATCCCATAACAGTATGGTTGATCTACACACAGGTATCCCATAACAGCATTGTTGATCTACACACAGGTATCCCATAACAGCATTGTTGATCTACACACAGGTATCCCATAACAGCATGGTTGATCTACACACAGGTATCCCATAACAGTATGGTTGATCTACACACAGGTATCCCATAACAGTGTGGTTGATCTACACACAGGTATCCCATAACAGCATGGTTGATCTACACACAGGTATCCCATAACAGTATGGTTGATCTACACACAGGTATCCCATAACAGTATGGTTGATCTACACACAGGTATCCCATAACAGTATGGTTGATCTACACACAGGTATCCCATAACAGCATTGTTGATCTACACACAGGTATCCCATAACAGTATGGTTGATCTACACACAGGTATCCCATAACAGCATGGTTGATCTACACACAGGTCTCCCATAACAGTATGGTTGATCTACACACAGGTATCCCATAACAGTATGGTTGATCTACACACAGGTATCCCATAACAGTATGGTTGATCTACACACAGGTATCCCATAACAGTATGGTTGATCTACACACAGGTATCCCATAACAGTATGGTTGATCTACACACAGCTATCCCATAACAGTATGGTTGATCTACACACAGCTATCCCATAACAGTATGGTTGATCTACACACAGGTATCCCATAACAGTATGGTTGATCTACACACATAACAGTATGGTTGATCTATACACAGGTATCCCATAACAGTATCTACACACATAACAGTATGGTTGATCTACACACAGGTATCCCATAACAGTATCTACACACATAACAGTATGGTTGATCTATACACAGGTATCCCATAACAGTATCTGCACACATAACAGTATGGTTGATCTACATGAACACTAACCCTTTAATTCCATCAAGTAAGTTAGAGATCTCCTTGTGATAAACAAGCACCTCATCTCTGAACAGTGTGATACAAAACCCATCCTGTAGTGCCATCTTCCATATGTCGGTAACTCCTGGCATATTGAGCTGCTGGTAGCATAGGGTGTACCCAACTACAACAATATTAAATACACCTTAATACATGTACATATTAGGGTGTACCCAACTACAACAATATTAAATACACCTTAATACATGTACATATTAGGGTGTACCCAACTACAACAATATTAAATACACCTTAATACATGTACATATTAGGGTGTACCCAACTACAACAATATTAAATACACCTTAATACATGTACATATTAGGGTGTACCCAACTACAACAATATTAATTATTATTCAAACTTCATACACTGTACTAAATTGTGGCTTCTGATTGGCTAAAATCGATCACGTGATCATGTGTTATCTGATGACAACGGCACTAGTGCCGTCTATCACAGTTTTACGCACGGTGCAGCGATGTCATGGCGGCTGTGAAGTCTGCGTGGAGTCTGCGTGGAGTCTGCGTGGAGTCTGTGTGGAGTCTGCGTGGAGTCTGCGTGGAGTCTGCGTGGAGTCTGTGTGGAGTCTGCGTGGAGTCTGCGCGGAGTCTGCGTGGAGTGTTCTATAGCGTGTTCTATAGCAATATTGTCTCTAGTTTATGACCAGGTTATAGGTACATATTACTCACATATAATCCATTGTTGAATTGTACTCATACCAAGGTATTCCAGAGGAGGCTAACAAAACACAAAATAGATGCATGTAAAGAGCAACTATGTAACCATAACAACAACAATGATTGACAGGTACGTACAAAGTCACTTAATGCAGGGGTTAATAAGGAATTCGGTGTGCTGATTATGCTGAGTATTTGATTCTGACGCCACTGAAATGAAATAACAAGAAACATTAGTTACTCAAATACCTTTATCTAGTAAAAATAAAAGTTTAGAATCAAATAATTAACACTTTAGACAGATAATTAGAGAGTACAAATTAGAGTACAAAGACAATAGACAACATTTTTATACATTTTTATTCTATATGTGGTTACTAGTAAGCAAAGTTAACTAGGAGAGATGCCAGGTCAGCGGTATCATTGGTACTGCGCATGCGCCTGGCTCAGTTGCTCGCCACGTTGCTCGCATGCCGCTTGCTCCGCCATTGCTCGTTGCTTTGCTCTGCCATTGCTGGTTAGCTTGTGGGTTTTTGCTGTTGCTTTCGCCTGGTTGGTTCCGAATTTCTGCAAAGTGATTGCCTGTACAACTACTCTGCCTTTTAAAAGCGAAGTTATCTTTGGGGAGTATTTGGTTTAATAGGAATCATGCCTCGAGAGACGAGAAACAGCAGGGACAGTTTCATCCCGTCGTCTTCAAGTTCATCGACCGATTCACCTACCACTACCACTACCACTTGTACTTCTTTGGTGGCGGCTTCGCCCACGGTCACTCCTGCTTCGCCTTCGGGTACCGTGGCATCTTCGGAATTAATCGCCTCGTTAATTGAAGCGATGAAGGCCCCGTTGTCCTCGATGGTAAACTCGGCATTACTTTCGGCGGGAATCGCGCCATCGCTGCCGGTACCAAGCATTGTGGCGACCAGCACCCCTTTGCCGTTGGCTGGACCTTTGGCTACAACTACAAGGACAAATTCCATCGCCGAACAGGCGGCCCTTCTTGGTCAAGCAGGAACAACCTTACCATGGCCATCAGCGACAAATATCGCACCAAATCCTACACATGTGGCCGCTACTATGCCTATGGGTTCGGCAACCGGCATTCCTGCGTCGTCTTCTTCAGCCAGTTCAGGTACGTTCAATACCCTTGTTGTGCCGTCATTTGTGTCACCGTTCGCTTCACATCAATCGGCGGCTCTAAATAGCGCCGCGGGAAGTTCTACACTCGAAAGCGTTATACAGTCGCCCGGATTGGCTCCAACCTTTCAGCAGCCCTTCGTAATCGGCCCGGGTTATTCCCCCGTGCCATACAAAGTTGTATCTCAAATAATACTTGGCAAGTACGTAAATTTTGAAGATCTATTACCCGAGAACATCTCCTTTAACGAGCCAGAACCGCAGTTGATGTTCGAAGGACGTTTGGTGTTCTCTCCTACCCCTAAAAAGAACAAACGCCAGATAAACGATATTGTCACATGGTTGGAGGCCTTTACAATCTTCTCACTTATCTTGGGGTCTTATTTCCCAAACCGCTGGGTGGACTTGATAAAGTATAAGCTGCTCATTTTACGTACTTATCGCCAGTTTAGCGGCAGTGCATGGCTAAACTATGACAAAGAGTTCAGGGAGCAAGCAGCGGCTGAGAGGCAAATCAACTGGTCTACGATGAGTGTTCAGCTCTATAACTTCCATACAGCTGGGGCCCAGGTACGCCCGAGGGTGTCTGCCTCAAGTACGGTTACATCGGGTCAAGAGGCAGAGGGCTCTAAATTCTCCAAAGTCATCTGCCATTCGTGGAATGCAGGGCGTTGCATTGCCCCCTCTACGCAGTGCCGCTTCCGTCACGCCTGTAGCACCTGTTCTGGTGAGCACCGCAGTGTCTCTTGCTACTCAAGATCGTCCAAATCAGAGCATAGCCGTCATGAGGAGCATTCAGATGTGAAGCGAAGGAAGAGATAAAGAAAACAAAAGCACAAACTAGACTTATATAAAAATTAACCTTCCTATTGTTCATTGTTACAGTTCTCATTTGCGATGTGTAGTTAAACTAGTTAACGCTATAGGCAATTTGTAATATATTGGTTCTCTTTTAGGATCGTGTGCAGCCCTTCCGGCAGTAGCAAACATTTCACCATTGAACTATGCAAAGTTTTCGCATGAATTACAAAATCACCCAGATAGAGCAATGGTTGCACAAGTTTTGCAAGGTATTAAAGAAGGATTCAATCTAGGTTTTGATGCCTCTGTTTCCTTAAAAGCAGCAAAAAGAACAAACCATCTGCCTATCAGCATGCTGCAGTTATTGATGCGTACCTTGGTAATGAGGTTAAGCTAGGACGGGTAGCTGGCCCCTTTGATTCTAGCCCAATTCATCCTCTCCAGATTAGCAGTTTTGGCGTGATTCCGAAAAAGGGCCAACCTGGGAAGTGGCGCCTGATTATTGATTTATCGTCTCCTTCAGGCCACAGCGTAAATGATGGAATTGATGCGGAGGCGTGGTCTCTTCAATACATTAAAATTGATGATATTATCAGCATGCTTACAAAATTTGGGAAGGGAGCTCTTTTGGCAAAATTTGACATTGAAACTGCTTATAGGAATATTCCAGTACACCCTGCTGATCGCCATTTGCTCGGAATGAGATGGCGGTCAAAGTTCTATATTGATCTTGTGCTACCCTTTGGCTTGCGATCTGCCCCTAGCATCTTTAATTCTGTGGCAGAGGCAGCAGAATGGATTTTGAAATCCAATTATTCAATCGAGGATATCCTGCATTACTTAGATGACTTTGTTATTGCTGGTCCTGCAAATTCACCCATATGCGCTAATCATCTGTCAATTGCTACCTCGGTGATTAAGGATCTAGGCCTCCCGTTGCACCCTCAAAAATGTGTGGGCCCAGCATCATGCATGGTGGTTCTTGGTATCGAATTGGATACAGTAGCTGAGACAGCGCGTCTTCCTGATGAAAAAATTTTCTGCTATATATGATTTGCTATTAGCTTGGTCAGGGTATAAATGGTGTCGCAAGAAAGAATTGCAATCGTTGATAGGTCTGCTCCACCACGCATGCAAGGTCGTATGGCCTGGTCGCGCTTTCCTTCGCCGTATGATTGACCTGATATGTTGCTTCCGTAACGACAACCATCCAATTCGTCTGAATTCAGAGTTCAAAAAAGACTTGAAATGGTGGCTCGATTTCTTTGGCCAGTGGAATGGAATAAGTTTCTTTTTGTTTCCCGGCTTGGAGAATCCGCCCAACGTGTGTGTTGGCTCAGACTCTTCAGGTACCATTGGCTTTGGAGCTTTCGTGGAGTCCGAATGGTTTAATGGGCAGTGGTCTCCTGACCAGTTTGGTCTTTCCATCGCATACAAGGAACTGTTCCCAGTGGTGGTTGCAGCTCATGTTTGGGGGGGATCGATGGTGCCGCCAGCGAGTACTTTTTAGGGTGGACAATGAGTCAGTAGTGTATATTTTGAATGCTAGAACATCGAAAGAGCCCAATATAATGCATCTGATGAGAAATTTGCTGCTTGCTGCAGCACAGTGGGGTTTTACGTTTTCTGCTGTTCACGTACCAGGAGTTCATAATGGCATAGCTGATGCTTTATCTCGTTTCAATTGGCAGGTTTTCCGCCAATTGGCCCCTTTGGCAAAGAAATCTCCGACACCAGTTCCGCAGCAGCTGTTGGCGCTTTTGTCTCAAACTCCTTAGAAGGTCGCTGTTTAACATTCATGCATCAGGGTTTAGCCCAGTCTACACATAGGAGCTATTCTAGTGCACAGAAAAAGTTTATTGATTTCTGTTATACAAGTGGTCACCTCTCATCATCTGGCTCTCCATGCCCAGCTGATGAATGGACACTTTGTTTATTTGCAACAATGTTGGCAGAATCATTGCGACACTCTTCAATTAAAGTATATTTGTCTGCTGTTCGCTCTTTACATATTGACCAAGGTTTTGCAGATCCATTGCAAAATTGTTTACGACTGCAGCGGGTGGTTAGAGGTATCAAACGTATGCAAGGAGTAGCTAGAACAAATATGAGATTGCCAGTGACTTGTGAAGTCTTGAGATTGATACGGTCAAGTCTGGATGTAACTGCCTACAATGACTGCATGTTCTGGGCAGCATGTACCATGGCTTATTTCGGGTTTCTAAGATCTGCCGAATTTACAGTACCAAGTCTTTCTGCATTCGACTCCAAGTTTCACTTATCGGCCGAGGATGTGACTGTGGACTCTGCTACATTACCTACATGCTTGCGTTTAAACATAAAAGCTTCTAAAACTGATCCTTTTCGCCAAGGAAGTTTCATTTATATTGGCCAAGGGTCCTCATCTATCTGCGCAGTCCATGCAGTTCTAGACTATTTGACACGCCGGGGTAACAATTCTGGCCCCCTGTTTCTAATGGCGAACGGACAGCCGTTATCTCGTCAATTGGTTACAGAACGATTGAGATTCATTTTGCAAGCTTCGGGCTGTAAAGGAAACTATTCCAGTCATAGTTTCCGGATTGGTGCTGCAACCATGGCAGCAAAAGTGGGCATCCCAGATCATCTCATCCAAGTTATGGGCCGTTGGAGAAGTGACGCATATAAACAGTACATTCAGACCCCTTGTGACGTGATTATAAATTCTTCTAAAAAACTGGCATGATTGGGTAAGTTTGTCTACTTCTGGGTCTTATGATGATAATAGCGCGATTGAGGGATGGTGTGCTTGGAGTTCTGTTTTGGGGATGGTGGACATAACCATGGCCTCGCCACGGTCCACCTTCTCCAAGCACTTCAGTTGCTTGGAATTGGATATCTTGGGGGGTGACCTGTGGCTAGGTTGCCATGGTTACCTCCTTATTGGCTTGTTGCTTATTGCCGGGAATTCTGCTGTAGTGAAGGCACCTACATCCCACCCCTCTGCTCGACAAGTTAAATGTGGTTACTAGTAAGCAAAGTTAACTAGGAGAGATGCCAGGTCAGCGGTATCATTGGTACTGCGCATGCGCCTGGCTCAGTTGCTCGCCACGTTGCTCGCATGCCGCTTGCTCCGCCATTGCTCGTTGCTTTGCTCTGCCATTGCTGGTTAGCTTGTGGGTTTTTGCTGTTGCCCCACCCACCCAGCCGCCATTGATAGAAGAAGGAGTGGTAAGTATAACAAGTTTTCCACTGAGAAATCAGTGTGACAAGGTGCCCATGAAGGGGGTGACCTGTGGCTAGGTTGCCATGGTTACCTCCTTATTGGCTTGTTGCTTATTGCCGGGAATTCTGCTGTAGTGAAGGCACCTACATCCCACCCCTCTGCTCGACAAGTTAAATGAGATTCATTCCAAATATTAATTGATTTTTTTTTTTATAATAATAGTTTTTCTTAATTTATATATATTTTATAGTTTTCTAGGTTTCTTTTTTCTTTTTTACACTTTTAATTAGTATCGTCAATGTAAAGCGCTTTAGAATATTTTAATAGTTAAGGTGCTATATAAATGTTATTTATTATTATTATTATTATTATTATAATGAAAGATATACCTGTTCACCAGTCATTGACTTTCGCAGGAAAATGTCATGCACAGAAAGTAGTGCCGTCGATACTCTCTGAGAAAGATAAAACAAATGTGTGATACACGCTACAACATTACACTGTCACAATATATACATGTATACACCCACCCAATGCAATTGGGCCAACTTATTGAAGTACTGTATGTAGTACAACATGCAAATGTACATGTACAACATTGCATTACATGTACGGTGTACACTTATGATCTATATACATGTACATTGTAGATAGTTGTTTTCAGTCAAGCGGACCACAATTCACCATGTCATTTGATTATTTGACTTCCATTGCCCTTGACATGTTAAGATCTCTATTGCTACCAGACTGAACATCTACTCTACATATAGACTTGTAACCATGATCAAAGAACAATCTATTGTTGGCTCGTACCTGTTGATGGGGTACAAACTGTTCAGCCATCTTTTTCAAAGGATGTTCATAATTAAGTATCATCTGACCAAGTCTTGGAAATGATTCTTCACTAAAGAAACACAATACAGACACAGGTAAAGATAGATATATGCACATGTATGTACAATGTATATCACAGCACAGTTTTTTAACATAACATATTGTTTACTTTGCCAACCTCCTGGCGTCAAGACATGAAATTTACATGATATCAATACGATACAAACCTTCCATTTCTCATTTCAATTGCATGATTTAACAGGCCTAGCACTGACTTCCTGTCCTCTACATGAGATACCATGATCATCAACGATAGAAAACATGAACAAACCTTCTTCCATTTCTCATTTCAAATGGATGATTAAACAGGCCTAGCACTGACTTCCTGTCCTCTACATGAGATACCATGATCATCAACGATAGAAAACATGAACAAACCTTCTTCCATTTCTCATTTCAAATGCATGATTAAATAGGCCTAGCACTGACTTCCTGTCCTCTACATGAGATACCATGATCATCAACGCTAGAAAACATGAACAAACCTTCTTCCATTTCTCATTTCAAATGGATGATTAAACAGGCCTAGCACTGACTTCCTGTCCTCTACACGAGATACCATGATCATCAACGATAGAAAACATGAACAAACCTTCTTCCATTTCTCATTTCAAATGGATGATTAAACAGGCCTAGAACTGACTTCCTGTCCTCTACATGAGATACCATGATCATCAACGATAGAAAACATGAACAAACCTTCTTCCATTTCTCATTTCAAATGGATGATTAAACAGGCCTAGCACTGACTTCCTGTCCTCTACACGAGATACCATGATCATCAACGATAGAAAACATGAACAAACCTTCTTCCATTTCTCATTTCAAATGCATGATTAAACAGGCCTAGCACTGACTTCCTGTCCTCTACACGAGATACCATGATCATCAACGATAGAAAACATGAACAAACCTTCTTCCATTTCTCATTTCAAATGCATGATTAAACAGGCCTAGAACTGACTTCCTGTCCTCTACACGAGATACCATGATCATCAATGATGCAAATGTTACAATGAGATCCAAGTATGTCTTGGTAAGGTCGAAGTTTAGTGTCTGTAAAGAAAACAATAATAAATAGATAATAAATAAATTTATAACTGTTTATTTTAAGTGTCCAGTGTATTTTTTTTAGCACTTGCGCACTAATTGGGAGACACTGTACTCTCACACACACTTCAATATACATGTAGTATTTCAATATCTATTAGAAATCATTAAGAACATAAGTAATAATAATAATTTATTGATAACATAATAAGTGTACAAGAAATATAACATCGTCACTTGTATGGCAAGCACTGTAAAGCTACTGTATGTCTACATGGATATGCATTTTCAACTAGAATGAGTTGTATGAGTGGGAAGTACAATGTACATGTAGCTATGGCATGGTTCGTGTCATGCGGTGATGGCACCGTGCCATGACCATGTGCTATCCAAGCATTCTGATTGGTTGAGTGATGATTTTGTGCACTGTGATTGGTTGAATAGATTCCATACAGAGTCAGTATCTGTGCGGTAGGTTTCCCACTCATAAGAAAACAACTCTATCCACAAAGGAATGAAGTAATCTACAGTAGTGTACCATACTTACAATGTCAAAGTTTACAAAACTTGCATCAATGGCTGTAAGAAGTTCACAGGCGTGGTCCTACAAGAACAATATTGACTGGTCAGCCATGCTTCGGTAAATAATACTGACTTTGCAGAACTGGTACTATTATAATGACTGTACCGGTAACCAGGGTTACTTTAGGTCATGAAAACAAAAAAAATTGAGCATTAAATAAAATAATAAATCCCCATACATGAAGTTCCTTTCGGTCACATAATCGCCATTCACTATTCGCCGTTCGTCCTGTAAACCTTTTTTGAAATATCTGTATAAATGTTGTACCTTGAATTCCATGATATCTACAAATGTAAAATAATAGTTGGAGAGTCCTTTCATGACTTCATTCTGTATACTAATGATTGACTGTAGTTGAGGAGCCTGTCATCCAGACAAAAATATCATACATTAATAATGCTTGTAAGTACATGTACAATGTATATTATACCTTCTTTATTACTGAAGTTATAAATATTATAACATTTACAATAAATATAAATATTTACAATACAAGTTTGATACGAAATGTACAGTAAGTAAATGTTACTCAAAATAACTAAAAAGTTAATCTGGTTGAGTAACAATAACATGTACATGTTGATTAATACTAATTATTAAGTCAAAACTTGTCCACTTAAAAGTTAGAAGTACACTTTACTGGCTTGTCGTTCTGCGTGGCTACACACGTTGCTCAGCCATCCAGGTAATGAGTTGGACGCGCTCGCTGAATATGCGCTCGTTACGCGCTGAATACGCGCTCGTTAATCGCTCGCGACGTGCACGTTAGGGGAAGTTACATTTAAGCGATACTGTACTGTAGTCATTGCGTCCAGTCACAAGTTGTGGTTGACTCATTTCACAGGTATTTGTACTTTACATAATGCACTAGTAGAAGTTGTACTTTTAATTAAGACAATTTAATATCATGCAGTGCAGGGAAGACCCTAAGCCACAGCCAAACTATGACAAATCAGTAAGGCATTTCTACTAAGGGCAAACACTGTATGGTTCGTAACTTTTACTCATTAATCTTGAGTATTTGCTAATATGAGGTCATGTTAGGGTAATATTAGAGAGATTTCCAGGTTAGCAAACACGACGAGATGCTAGAACGCAACTTTAGATGACGAAAATATCACATTTGGTCATTGTGCACAAATACCGTGACAACATCGTGAAGTCAAGTTCACGACACCATTTCACTTGTTTTCATGTCCTCTTCATGACATTGAGGATGCCAACAATCATTTTCAGTTATTCGTCAGCACGCCGTCCTCTTTCATATCGAGTCGTGTTTGCTAAATCTCTCTATTGTGTAGAATAGACCTGTTACAATGTACATGTAGATACATGTATCTACTAATGGATGGTAGGTAATCAATAACACATCCAATCCATCCACACATTATAAATTTTTGACATATTTTAGCAAACTGAAAGACTTTTTCTTTCAAGTTGTCTTGCAAAAATACTGCATTGAGAGCTTGTAGAGAGCTTGCTTAGCTATAACACATTGCTGATATCATGTAACATGTGAAAGGGAAAGGTTGAAATGCTAATTATTATTATTATTATAATTCAAGCATTGACAACTATTAACCTAATAAAGTGTATATTTTAAATATTATACTAACAATATATATATGTAGTTATTATCATTTCGATATTCTGGTGTATAAATACCTTGGTGTCCATTTGAGGGAATTTTCTCACAATGTACTTGATCGCTGGTTCAAGTGTTTTATCAACTAAAAATCCAGGTCTTGATTTAGGGTCAGAACATGCCTAACAATAGTTTACAAGCTAGTTCAGTATACTATTAACGTAAATTGCACATTAAGAGATAAATAATAATATAACTAAGTGTCAAAGGCTACTTATTCTGTGCAAATGTCAGTGTTTTGTACATAAATGTTTGTGAACGATGTCGCATACTCTAATCAAAAACTATGCTAAACTGACTCTTGTAAATATAAATAAATATTCAAGCTACAAAATATACGTCTTGCAGAAAGCTTATTTCCAAGCAAGTCCCAGCATGTTCGTACCTTCTTTATGTTATAGATTCGTGTCAACATTCCTTTACCACGTTCGGTAAGAATCGTAAGCTTTTCAGCTAGTTTTTGCTCGGTGACAGCAAGCCCTCGATCCATCCTGTAATAAACAGTTACTCAACGCTTCTATAATATTTGGTTTTGTGTGTTAAAGCCAAAGGTTGAAGTCTTTTTGAAGTTAAAAAGTTCACAACAAATATCAGGAAGCCAGCGCCATTTTTGAATGTTGACGCCTCCCTGTGTAACCACGCTCGCTTACCACAGGGTACCCATCCAAACTTTTACTTTCAGTTTCATTTTGTCAGTCGATCAGTGGAGTTGAAAAAGTGTCACTCAGAACTGAAAAGATGCTGGAAGCACTTGTTATCGAAGTAATAACGTCTTTAATTATCATTTCATAGTTGAAAAGAGTTTGAAGATGATGTTATGCTCTTCGAAAACCCCAAAGCCATCATCTGAAGCCATTTCAGTGCACTCCGTGTCACGTGACATAACACTAGAAGGGCTTCCTTGACTTCCGACTGAACAAAAGTTAAAGTGGAAAGAGTTGTGTATTCGATAAACAAGTAATCAATCAATCGTAATCAATAAATCAACAAACAAACTGAGTGTGTGTTTTTAAGTCAACTGAGAAACTAGTGAATTCATAGTTGTATTCTATTCTCTATTCTCCCCTTCCTTCCATCCAGCGTGTATTCCCCGTGATGACTATAGTCCCGTGATAGCGCGGTGATACTAGTACTAACAAATGCCGTGGTGCGACAGATGCCAGAGTTAAATAACTGCTTTGTTCGTAATGCATGTAAAGAAACGCTTACTGAAGATGACTGAAGAGTCGATGATTCAGTAAAATCAATCTATGGCCAAACCACCCAGTCAGTTCCAATCAATTTGAACAATCAAATCCTGACGGGCGGCAATCATACCACAATATTACATCGATAGATTTATTGAGTATTTGGGCGGATATAGGTCCAGCTGTATGAATAAATAGACCAGTTAGGATATAGTATTGAAGACGCGGTAATCAAGAACGGAAACTTTGTTACTGATTAGAGCTTCTAGTTGGGTTATACAGTCCGCTATTGTAATAATAGAGCTAGTTTACCTGTAGCCGTCATTTCTATAGCACTGTTATGTCATAAACCAAGCCATCATTCAATACTTTGCTAAGTCCAAAGCAATAGCAGTTTATTTTTTTAACAATTTTCACATTTTTTCTCGATTTCACTCATGATTACTATGGTGACCAAGGCTGGTTGATCTATAAGACCCCCAGGGGGGTGATGTTAGTCTCACACAGTGAGTCATCGCTTGGACGCGAGTATAAACCTCATCTAGCTACAAAATGTCAAGCTGATTTTTTGGTATCGACTTTTGTAAAATGAAAACCACAAGAACATGTTTGTATGGAGCCTTGGTGGTTTTAGCATTGGTTTTGTCAGGTGAGTATTAATACTTACAGAATCTATATATACACTGTGACATGGTGCTTCACCGAAATAACTGGAAATCATTCACAATATAAGGCAGTTTGGGGCGGCACGATAAAGAGAAAATAAAACAAAATCAACTGACAAGAAAACAAGGAAAGAGGATTTCAAACGCCTGAAAATAAAACCGAAACAAAACTTTACAAAGTTCTGAAAATGAAATGAAGAATAACCGAGAACTGTAAGATTGAAAAGAAGATGTAAATATGGTGGACATCAGACAGGTCTTCTAATATTGTATTTGTCCCTTTTTCTATTCATAATGTTTCACAACTCAGTGCTAAAATATCCTATGGTAATGTTAGAAAACCTTTCCCAACACAATCAAACGATTTTCGCCCTCAAAACCACCGTCCAACTGTAGTCATTATTTTGAATTTCAGGTTCTGTTTTCACGAGTAAACGATTGAGGAATAATTTGATCTTTGCTCGAAATGTTGGCAAACAAACCCGCGCTTCGGGAATATCATTTTCTCCAAACAGCTGTGTTGTTTTACGGCTAAAGCCGCTTTGCGTTTAGTGATTAAATGAATCTTATCTTTTTACATCCTCAGCCACGGAAGCTCAGTTAAGAGGTAACGTACGATGAACACACTATTATATATTTCTGAGATTGACATGTCCGGTCAGCCTATTATATATACTGCGGTATACGAATATTAGCTCTTTAATAGTGACTGCTTTAATTTAGAGGCGTCTGCTCTGAGAGTCACCGTATTATTTATTCATTAGATAAAAGTTTGTTATGTACTGAAAAACTCCGGCTATGTTTTATGAAACATGTCTTGCATGATAATGTTAATAATAATAATAATAATAGACTAATAATAATAATAATAATAATAATAATAATAATAATAATAATAATAATAATAATAATAATAATAATAATAATAATAATAATAATAATAATAATAATATTAATAATAATAATACGTTTTTCAATAATAAAATAATAATAATAATAATAATAATAATAATAATACGTTTTTCAATAATAAAATTATAATTATAATTATAAAAATAGTAATAATAATAATAATAATAACCATACATCCATTGCCAATTAAAATCATAGTGTTAAAGCCAATTAATTAGGATTAACTAATTAATTAGAGTTAATTAATACTTACCGATGGTAAACACCTTGTTTGTCCTTGCAGGTAGTGAAAAATTCAGATCCGGAGATGATCGGTATGTCACGCACTCCACAACACTTGGTCATGTCACAATACTGGGTCGCGCACGCCACAATACTGGGTCACGCACTCCGCAATACTGGGTCACGCACTCCAAAACACTGGGTCACGCATTCCACAATGTTGGGTCACGCACTCCACAATACTGGGTCACGCACTCCGCAATACTGGGTCATGCACTCCACAACACTTGGTCACGCCACAATACTGGGTCACGCACTCCACAATACTGGGTCACATACTCCACAATACTAGGTCACGTACTCCACAATACTGGGTCACGTACTCCAAAACACTAGGTCACGCATTCCACAATACTGGGTCACGCACTCCACAATACTGGGTCACGCACTTCACAATACTGGGTCACGCCATAGAGCTGTTTTGATTGTTTCGTTGCTTCTTCAACAGAGACGCAACTAGAATGTTTGAGATCCAAGCAAAAAATAATGAACAAATCAACATGACAAGATATATGCTTATTGGAGTCTCAAGCAGAGCACTGGCCGATGCTCCTGTAAGTGTTGCATTGCGTGACAACACTACTAGCGTGACAGGTTTAGAAGATAAAACGCATATTATTATTATTATTATTGTTATATTGTGTGTGACACTGTGCGTGACAATGTGCGTGACACTATGCGTGACACCGTGCGTGACACCACGCGTGACATCGTGCGTGACATGGTATTATTCTACTTACAGGAACGTACGTTGAATAGACTCAGCAGTGATCAGCTTGCAGGAGTGGGTGACAGTTTTAAAAGAAGTAGGGACGTGATTGCATTAAATACAGTGATGAATAAACTTGACAAAGATAATGCTTTAACTTTAGCATCTGAAATGTCGGTAGGTGTACACTAAACAGTTGCGTTACCTCTGACGCATAACGCTTTTCACATCCGGGTCTTTCGTAAAAAGCCATTTAAATGTCAACGTTGAATTTCCATGACAACGTCAGTAACATTTGGTAATTATTGATATGCATGTTAGAAGTCGCCTGGAAATTTGACTAGAAACGCAAGAGTCAACCTTATTCAAGATCTAATAAAAAAGCTAGGCGAGCCTGCTACTTGGTCCAGCGGTAACATCAGAAAAATTGGAGGAGAATTGCTAAAAGGACTAAAGCCTGATGACGTCAAGAACATGGCCGCCAAGAACAGAGAGGCATTTGAAGCGCTGTAAGTATGACACAACATCCTTTCTAAAGGGCTGATTCTTTGATGGATCGACTGCACGCGCTTAGCTAGTAGGATTGGCATACCTTAGCCGCATATTCCTTTTTAGAAACATTAGAAAAGAGAGTTTTGCAAACGTCAAAATCTGCAAGTGTGCGCACAGACAGTCCAACCATTGCATCTGAGGTATAAATAAAACAATATTTTCATGTGCGCGCCTTGAGTTTGGGTTTCCGGTCATGTGGTAGAGCGCGCATTAAAAATAATACGTTACTATGCGATGCACAGGGAGCCCAACATAATACGTATTGCGCGCGATCTACCACAGGAAACCCATCAAAAAAGGTGCGCATATGCAAATATATTTTTATTTATTTGTAGATGTCAATATTAATACTGATTTAGGTTCGCAAAGGATTACTGGGTAAAATGTACAGCCTCCATGTTTTTCTGGACAGTGGATTATAGAATAGATCTGATATAATTAAGGCGTGTCCTGACTAGAAATATGAAAAGCTTCTCTGTTATTTCATTTCAGAGCAGACGAAATGTTGACTCAAACCGAGGTATCAAGGAGTTTACATAAAGTAATAGGTGACGGGGCAAAAAGGATCATGGGAGACCCCATTAAATGGGATCAAAATGCCGTTGGAAGATTTGCAAAGTTTTCGTCGCCAAAAGATTTAAGAAAAATGAGACCAGATTCGGTGAGTTCGTACCTTGCGTGACAAAAATTATAACAGAATTGTGTGACGATGTATGCGTAATTGTGTGTGATACTAATGCGTGACATGTCACACTTTCCACGTGATACTATGTGGATCACGCCTCACCAAGTGTCTACTCTTGCAGGTTCTGGGTGCCGTTGATAAGTTAGCTAAACTAAACGGTTTGAAAACCATCCAAGCACGAGAACTAGTGAATAAGCTTAGTCATTCTGTTGCCTTTGGAAGCATTGATCAATGGAATGCTAATCATCTAAAACGGTATGTTTCAATTTTAATGATTCTAAAGTATGGTAATTATCCAGTACCCTCTCATGTGCTTACATTTTCAGTCTTGGTCAACTAGCGAGAGGTATCACACCAACGAACATCAAAAGTATTAGGTTGTCTTATGTTCTACGAGATTCGATGGAGGAATTAGGGAAGGTCAACCTATCTAACGCCCAGGTATTACACCATGACATGCGCATAAAGAACCGCGCAAGACCGCTGAATATTATCACTGATGAATGGTTTCTTTGCAGACAAGAGAGATAGTGAAACACATAAAAAACGTAAACCCTCCAAATCTCTGGTCAGCGGACGAGTTAAAAAAGAGTGGTAACCTAACAAAGGGACTGGAACCAAATGATTTTAAAAATATGAAACAAGCGTCTATTGAGGGCGCGATGGAGACGCTGAAGGCCGTTAGCAATCAACTGTCTCTTGAACAGGTTTGAGTATTTATGCTGTTCAATGCTAAGACACCAATTCTGAATGTAAGTTCAATTTGACTTTTTAGAGAAGAAAAATCGTGAAAAAATTCGGAGAGGTGAGTAATACTTGGTAATACTGTAACTTTTGAATCTCTGTAAACCCGCGCATCTATCCCGCCATATCCCGCGCATCTATCTCGCACATCTATCCCGCGCATCTATCCCGCCATATCCCGCGCATCTATCTCGCACATCTATCCCGCGCATCTATGCCGTGCATCTATCCCGCGCATCTATCTCGCACATCTATCCCGCGCATCTATCCCGCCATCTATCCCGCCATCTATCCCGCCATCTATCCCGCCATCTATCCCGCGCATCTATCCCGCCATCCATCTGTCTGTCTATCCATCTGTCTATCCATCCATCTGTCTGTCTATCCATCTGTTCGTCTATCCATCTGTCTATCCATCCATCTGTCTGTCTATCCATCTGTCTATCCATCCATCTGCCTGTCTATCCATCTGTCTATCCATCCATCTGTCTGTCTATCCATCTGTCTATCCATCCATCTGTTTGTCTATCCATCTGTCTATCCATCCATCTGTCTGTCTATCCATCTGTTCGTCTATCCATCTGTCTATCCATCCATCTGTCTGTCTATCCATCTGTTCGTCTATCCATCTGTCTATCCATCCATCTGTCTGTCTATCCATCTGTTCGTCTATCCATCTGTCTATCCATCTGTTCGTCTATCCATCTGTCTATCCATCTCTCTGTCTGTCTATCCATCTATCTATCCATCCATCTGTCTGTCTATCCATCTGTCTGTCTGTCTGTCTGTCTGTCTGTCTGACTGACTGACTGTCTGTAATTGTGTTTTAATTGATAGCCTTCACAATGGACCAATCGAAAAGCATCACAGATTGGAAACCTTTGTTTCGGTGAAACAGCTGAACAACTCAAGAAAACCCAAGTCATCGCCATCGAGGGTCTGATAGAAAACTTGAAGCCAGAAACAACCAACGTAGATGCACAGACAAGGGCACTTAAATCCGTGGTAACAGCACAGGGAGGGGAGAGTGAGAACCAATGTAGATGCACAGACAAGGGCCCTTAAATCCGTGGTAACAGCACAGGGAGGGGAGAGTGAGAACCAACGTAGATGCACAGACAAGGGCACGTAAATCCGTGGTAACAACACAGGGAGGGGAGAGTGAGAACCAACGTAGATGCACAGACAAGGGCACTTAAATCCGTGGTAACAGCACAAGGAGGGGAGAGTGAGAACCAACGTAGATGCACAGACAAGGGCCCTTAAATCCGTGGTAACAGCACAGGGAGGAGAGAGTGAGAACCAACGTAGATGCACAGACAAGGGCACTTAAATCCGTGGTAACAGCACAGGGAGGGGAGAGTGAGAACCAATGTAGATGCACAGACAAGGGCACTTAAATGCGTGGTAACAGCACAGGGAGGGGAGAGTGAGAACCAATGTAGATGCACAGACAAGGGCACTTAAATCCGTGGTAACAGCACAGGGAGGGGAGAGTGAGAACCAATGTAGATGCACAGACAAGGGCACTTAAATGCGTGGTAACAGCACAGGGAGGGGAGAGTGAGAACCAATGTAGATGCACAGACAAGGGCACTTAAATCCGTGGTAACAGCACAGGGAGGGGAGAGTGAGAACCAATGTAGATGCACAGACAAGGGCACTTAAATCCGTGGTAACAGCACAGGGAGGGGAGAGTGAGAACCAATGTAGATGCACAGACAAGGGCACCTGTGGTAGAGCGCGCGCACAATATGTGTCGGGCTCCCTGTGTTGAGTAACGTCCTATGCTGTGCTCCCTGTGTGCGCAGGACGCGCCCGCACATGCATATGTAGTAGTTTCAATACTGCACTCTCTGCAGGCGCCGTCTTACGGGACGCACAAACAATGGTTGGGCTGCCTGTGTGGTGCCACCAGTGCACTCGAAACGTCGATAACTAGAGCATTTCATACATGAAAACCGTAAAAACTATTATCGTTAATTAGTGGCTTTACTATTTATTCTTTGTTTCCCGACAGTTTTTCGGTCTAACATTTGTGAACTTGAGAAAAGCTGGGCCAATTTGTAATGTATTGACCTTGAATGACCTCATAAACACCAATGTCGAGAGAGAACTGGGACTAGGTGAACATGGCAACAGGACAAGGTTACCATGGAGACACGATCAAGCAAGCCTATTGGTGGAGAAGATTAAAGCTTTGAAAGGAGAACCTAACACATGGAGCGATGATATTATATCGTAAGAACGTTATTTATATCTTATGATAATAATAATAACATTTAATATACCTCTTATACATTACTGTTCTAAGCGCTTTACAAATCTTGCTATCCCATAATGCTTTGCGCCTGCCGACTCTTGCCGGTAAGAAAACAAAGAATTTCGTAGAAATCTTAAAATAAAATAAAATATTAGTAAAGTCGAACCTCCCGTTAGCAGACACCTCTCGTTAGTGGACACTACGTTGGTCCCATGGGTGTCCGCTTGTAGGAGGTTCCAGGTTCCAATACGTACATAGATTGTTCAGACTCAGTATTGTCTATCAACAGGATTGTATCTGATAGGTCTTTACTACGAGGACTATCAAGAGACGATATCTCGAGTATTTCACTATCAGACTTTACCCTAGAAGAGTTCTCTAAAGACAAAGACTTACTGGCTGGACAGGTAGCAACCAATCATACGGCGACGCATTATATACATAGAACAATAGAATGGTTATATGTCTTCTATGTATCCCAGAAATAAGTTCTCATCATAGAATGGTTATATATATGCATACGCATTACTGACATATATATATCAGTTTATTATTCCACTCGTGCATGCGTCATTTTACCATATTAGGGCAAGAGAACACACAAAATATGCCAGCGTATTACACAGTAGCTCGCGCGCGCACGAAAAACATACCAAAAATGGCTCAAAAACTTCAGGAAACAAAGAAGCAAAATCAATTGTGGAATAATAAGCCCCTTATTTGATGGTTTGACAGATAATACTTCCAGACATTTTACTCATTGCTCGTATGCTCGCCCTACGGGCTCAGAAAAATACTACGCAACTCGTAAAATATCCGCGCGTATTATCTGTCAAACCATCAAATAAGCTGTATGTATTACAGAAAGAAGCCATCATCAAAACGTTTGAAACAAAACGTGGTTTTAGCAAGGCGACCCTTGGTGCTATTGAGTCTATGGGAGGTATTCTGATCGAAGCTGGAAAAGACGATTTCGAAAAAATGTCACGTGACATTGGCGCACAAGCAGTGAGACAAATTGGTGGAGTAAACCTCAGAGATCGACCTTACAGATGGATTAGGCAGAGATTGCTAATTGCCATGAAAATAATGGTAAGTGCGCAGTGTATTCTGGGCCATCTCACGTACCATGATGCAATGCGGACAAAGCACGTGATCATGACCTCATTCAAGAGATGAGATTTCCTTTCAACTGCTATTCTTTATAAATAGGGCAGGAAATATTCAAGTCAACTGACATCAGATGACGTAACGCAGCTAGGTAACCTGGTCTGTGGACTGACGTCAGCACAGATTAAAGAGCTTAAAAATGAAATATTTGACGATACAATGGACTTTCTTGGTGAAAGAACTTGTTTTGATGCGAGTCAGCTGAAGGCATTCGCTGAACAAGCAAAGGAAAGTTTCAAGTAAGTTATCTCGGGTTTCCTGTGTTTTATTTTTCTGATTTTGTTTGTTTGTTTGTTTGTTTGTTTGTTTGTTTGTTTGTTTGTTTTTGTTTGTTTGTTTGTTTGTTTGTTTGTTTGTTTGTGTGTTTTTTTGTGTTTTTGTTTATTTGTTTGTGTTTTTGTGTTTTTTTTGTTGTGTGTGTGTTTGTGTGTGCTTGTTTGTTGGTTTGTTGGTGTGTTTGTTTGTTTGTGGTGTGTTTGTCTGTTTGCTTGTTTGTTTCTGTTTCTGTTTGTTTGTGTTTTTGTTTGTTTGTTTGTGTTTTTGTGTTTGTTTTTTGTTGGTGTGTTTGTTGGTGTGCTTGTTTGTTTGTTTGTTGGTGTGTTTGTTGGTGTGTTTGTTGGTGTGTTTGTTGTTTGTTGTTGTGTTTGTTGGTGGAGTTTGTTTGTTTGTTGGTGTGTTTGTCTATTTGTTTGTTTTTTGTTTGTTTGTTTTTGTTTGTTTGTTTGTTTGTTTGTTTTGTTTGTTTGTTTTTTTTTGTTTTTTTGTTTGTTGGTTTGTTGGTGTGTTTGTTGGTGTGCTTGTTTGTTTGTTTGTTGGTGTGTTTGTTGTTGTGTGTTTGTTTGTTGGTGTGTTTGTTTGTTTGTTGGTGTGTTTGTCTGTTTGTTTGTTTGTTTGTTTGTTTGTTTGTGTTTTTTGTTGTTTTTGTTTGTTTGTTTTTGTTTTGTTTGTTTGTTTGTTTGTTTGTTTGTTTGTTTGTTGTTTGTTGTTTGTTGGTGTGTTTGTTGGTGTGTTTGTTGGTGTGTTTGTTGGTGTGTTTGTTGGTGTGTTTGTTGGTGTGTTTGTTGGTGTGTTTGTTGGTGTTTTTGTTTGTTTGTTTGTTGGTGTGTTTGTTGGTGTGTTTGTTGGTGTGTTTGTTGGTGTGTTTGTTGGTGTGCTTGTTTGTTTGTTTGTGTTTCTGTTTGTTTGTGTTTGTGTTTGTGTTTGTGTTTGTTTTTGTTTTTGTTTGTTGGTTTGTTGGTTGGTTGGTTGGTTGGTTGGTTGGTTGGTTGGTTGGTTGGTTGGTTGGTTGGTTGGTTGGTTGGTTTGTTCGTTTGTTTGTTTGTTTGTTTGTGAGGAAAGAGAATCCCTATGCATCATCAATTTCATTTGTTCATTTTGCCTCTATTTTTCTCTCTTTAGAAAAGAAGGCCAAGTTGATCTACTAGGAATAAAAGGAGATGTCTTGCTAGAGATGGGTCGCATTGTTGAAGGGTTTTCCCCCAACGATCTCAACAATCTATCACAGGTTATTTAGAAGCTCTTCACATCAATATTAAATACTCAATACCCTGCCGTAACTATCGTTATAGACCGCCATTATTTAGGGTCGTTTTGTATGAGTGGGAAGTAGTTAATATATGGTACGATTCGTGCGGTGACGTGTCGTGTCTAAGAATTCTGGTTGGTTGAGCAATGATTTTGCGCGCTGTGATTGGTTGATGATTGCATGTGATTGCTGTAACTATCATTATAGACCACCATTAAAGACAATATCGATTTTCTTGGAATGCGGAACTTCACAGCAGAACAAGCAAAAGCTGTGATGGAGAAAATCACATCAACAAGACGTAGACGAAGAGGTCAGTAATAGACAGTACAGTGTTTTTTCTCTGCAATTAGCTGTTAAAGTGTCCCAGATACCATTCTCGTACCCAGAGCTCCTCGGTCGGTCGTTCCGACCGAGGAGCTCTGGGTACGAGAATGCCCATATACATAACCATATGTCAGGGCTGCGCATGCCCATTTTTGCTAATGTAGAGGATTGGACACTCTCGTACCCAGACATAGTTTCACTATGTACATTGCTGCGGGCGCGTCCAGCAGGACGTACACAGGGATCCCAACATTATACATTTCTATGCACAGGGAACCCAATATAATATGTATCGCGAGCGCGCGCGCGCTCTACCACAGGAAACCCATCAAAAAAAGACGCGCGCATGCAAATATATATTTTTAATAATTATAAATAGCCTCAGATCGAAACAATGGTTGGGCTGCCTGTGGTGAGGACCAGGCTTTAGCATTCAGTAGTTTATATCCATATATATCATGCTGTTAAGTAATGTCAATTCTTTCGTTACCAAACTCTACTTCTTCGTTCATAATTCTAGATGTTTCCACGAAATCTGCAGCTGAACTCGTTGCCATGGGTAACGTCCTAGTGGGTCTCCGTCCCTCAGACATCATAACCATTAACTATGCCGCTTATGACGAGGCCGCAAGTGCTATTGGGAAAATTGATGGATTTACGAGAGAACAGCTGGAGGCCTGGGCAACCAAAGCTAAACAGGTTAGTCACGTGACTAGTACCCATTTCTCTTCTAGCAGGATGCTATAAATTAATGATTCTATGGATTCACCATTCATGTTACAGGCATGGTCCAATGATGTTGCCCAGTTCACCGCGTCTCATCTCTTAAGGCTTGGTGTCGCAGCTATCGGTTTTAAAAATGATGATTTGAATAAAATGGCGCTCGCGACTGATGACGTCATCGAAAGCCTGGGGTCCCAGCAAATACAGGCTGCAGGAACAGTTGGCTACACGAGCAGCCAGGTAGGTTGCTATTTGTACTGACACTAGCTCATCCATGGATTGGAGGCTAAATATTGCATTAATCACTAGTAAATCCTGCAATCTGATTGGGTAAAAATGGTGCGATTTTGAAGCATAAATTGCACTTCAGTTCTATTACCATTATTTATCAACAACTAAATGACGCATTTCTTCTTCTTATTTTGTTTCTTAGTTAAAAACTGGATTGTCACGCATTAAAGACCTCAAACACAAATCCATCGTTCAATTTTCAAGCGACGAGATCTCGAATCTCAAGAATTTTGCTGTTGCCATGACAACAGATGAAATTGGCTCCCTTCACAAATCATCGTTTTTGTAAGTCAAACCGCTGGACAAAACAGGGGACACTGTAGTTCCACACTGTAATGCTAGGAGCTCTTATAGACTGCATACATACGCCGTTCATGAAGACTTATTGATGTTTATAATAATAATCTTTAATTAAAACACTGTTTGATGTTAAAGCAGTGATAAGATACGATAAGATAATTTATTTACCGTCAATTTCACGGGGAGTGGTTACCCATTCTCCCGAGCCAGAGGCTCATGGTAAAAGTGCTTGACAAAAACAAAAGTAAAAATAACAATTTGAAAACTAATTAATCGAATTATTGTCTAATGTAATTTAATGTAAATGATCAGCAGGGCGAGGATAATATTTATTTTCTTCATAGAAATTGCATCGGTTCATTGGGTCGACTCAGTGGCTGGTCCGACGAACAAATGAAGAAATTGAAAGAGAAAGCCGTAGAGGCTTATGGGTCAATTGACAAATGGACTCCTGCGCAACTCAGGGAAGCCGGAAGTACTATTGGTAGGTCCCAGTCTACTCACAGATTATTCAAATGAGTTTCATCAATGAGCATGTAAAATAATCAATACCAAATCTTTTAGGTGGGTTTACGTCATCAGAATTAAAGTCACTTTCAGCTAAACATGTTGCCATGGTAACGCCTTACGCAATTAAAAGCATTCCTCCAAGTTTGTTTACTGTAAGTATGACAATTACGTAATTCTACGTCTGTTATACAAATTATTCCTTACTATTTTATTCGTTCTATTTTTAGAGCTTTACGTCATCACAACTGAAAGAGTTTGACTCGACCCAGGCTGCCGCTGTCACTAACGAACAAATGAAAGACTTGAGAGAAGAAAACAAGGAAATCTTAGAAAGAAAGATTGGCTACGAAGAACCACACACATCAGGTATGATGATGACGGTATCTCTTCACAATGTGTGCTCTTCCAGAGAGCCGTATAATAGATAAATAGATAAATAGATAGGTATTAGATGTTATAGTTTACAATTGGTAAGACCAGGCAGGTAGTGTAAGGAGAGGGATAGGAAAGGAAGGAAGGAAGAAAAGGAGGGAGGAAGGAAGGAATGGAGGGAGTGAGGAAGGAAAGGAAGGAAGGTAGGAAGGATAGAGGGTGTGAGAAACTGGAGAAAGGAACAGCTAATCTAAAAGGAAGGACAATGCAGCAAGCCAGCATACAATACAATAACTATATTTATACACGATTAAAATTAAAGGTATAAAGCTTGTGGGGTCGTGTACAAAACATTGATCGTATTTATCTCTCAGAATCAGTGACTGTTTTTTTGTGTCATAGGTGCTGAACACCAAATACGCGTCGATCTGGCCGTCCAAGTTGCTGTCCTGTGTTTGACAGTAATGAAGATATTTTAAAGAAATTATCAAATCTCACGAGCAGATATCTCTACAAAACATCACTAAATCTACTTGCACTTGTCTTCACAACTAAACAACCATCCAAAGTAGTTATCAGCCCCGGGGGGGGGGGGGGGGGGGCACTAAAGGGTATTTTTGGGTAGGGGTGTGCCGCGGACACCTCAAAACCCTGACCCTATCCCAGACCTAAAATTTTGATTTTCCATACCCTATTCCAGACTAAAGCTTTAAAATGTACACCCTATCCCAGACTAAAGCTTAAAAATGTATACCCTATCCCAGATTGAAAGCGTGCTAAAGGGATATGTAAACTGATAGCGACTGATAGTGGCGTTATTGCGGAAACCATACCCTATACCAGACCAAAACGTACCCGATCCCAGCCTAAAAAGTGCAAAAACGATACCCTACCCCAGACCTGGGAGCTCAAAAACCATACCCTATCCCGCGGCACATACCCGTATAGCGTATATAGGGGAGTACCCCCCCCCCCCCCCCCCCCCCGGGTTATCAGCCAAGCACGAATTATGGCCATAAAGTACCAAGAATGCTGTTAGGATGGAATCTATAACCTTGGGCAGCCAGGAGCACATAAGTACTTAAATGTACAATATGAATGAATAAACCTTTATTTAAACAGGGTTGTCCTTTCAGTATATATAATACACTGTTATCAATAGGAGCCCTAATCAATAGTTATATTTTGACAATAAGGCTCAGAAGACATGTTGGGTTGCCTGTGGTATGACTTGTCAGTAGAAACACGAGAAACTTTGTATTTGAATTCACGCTTTCTCCTTAACTTTGTATAAAACAATTTATATTTATTTGCCATTTGTACATTTCAAAAGCTTTAAAAGCATTTTAAATAAACAATAAAAATAAATAAATGACGTCGTTCTGAATCATTGTAATATTATTGGTTCATTTATTACGCGGTCACGTGACCTAGTAATCCCATAAGTCTTCAGGCGCTGCAAACTGACGCCATTGAGACGTCTTTTTTTTGCTGATGAGAAAAAAAGTATAAAAATATCATCAAAAAATACGACAAACAGTACAAACATTAGCCAACGATGCACGGTATTCTTCTCATACCCTTGCTAGTATTAGCAGAAAGTGTTTTCAAAGGATATGCAGGCATTCGTGAAGGTACGAAAATATCGACAAAATATTGAAATAAGCTTATTAAAGCGCTTAGATTAAGCTTACTTACAGGCTTTGTAGAGAAACTGTTGGCTAAATAACTATTTAGTTTAACGGACCACTGAATCATTATTTCTCAGATATTAAAGATCGAGAACATCTGATGTCAGACTCAAGGTGAGTTTAATATTTGAATTACGTAATAAGTTTTAATGAACAAGCAGCCAAGCTGTATCAATGAGCTTATTTAAAAGTTGAAAATCTAAACGCAATTTCTCTGAAAATTCTGATTGAAGTTCAATCAAACTGACACAGTGTCTTTTTCTATGCATTATTCATACCTGGGTTGAGTTTCTGCTCATTTCAATCATATTAATTAAGCTCAGGTTTTTCCCTGACTCTGTCATTTACAATAATAAGCTTACTCGTGTAACATTTTACAAAGGGAAAAGTACTTTTAAAGTGCATATCAGGGTTATTTGTTTCTTTTGAAAATCGATTATACGTTAAGTGAATAGTGGGATGGTTCAGTATTTTGTGATTTGAGCTTCGTATTTGCGAGTTAAAGGTTTGAAATCGTGATATGCTAATTAGGTGACGTCAACGCAGGCATTTGCCGTAACTTATTTATATTTTTTCAAGTAGCACTCTTTTCTAAAATAGAAAAAAAAGTTGAACATCATTTATATAAGTAAGTTGTAGAATAACTTTTTGCCAGATTAAAAATGTCAGTAATTTGCAAAGGGGCGCTTTTGTATAAGTAATAAATGATGCCTGCGTTAAGTTTTTCAATGAAACCATTTGCAAAGCTACCAAGACTAGAGTTTGCAAACCGAGGGGAAGTTTGGGAGAACTCGAGAGCAGACAGTGAAAACCCGAGACCGCAGGTCGAGGGTTTTCACCTGCTCGAGAGTTCTCCCAAACTTTCCCGAGGTTTGCATAAGCCTGTGCAAACACGGAATAACGTTTTTAATCGCGTGATATCCAATGAAATTTCACGAAAGAAATCAAGTTTAGACAAAGCGACTCATAATTTGATAGAAAACTACAGAAATATGTATGTTCTGGACTTCTTATGTGAACTCTGTACACCTAAAAAGGAAGCAAAGTGAGAAAAGCCGATTTACTGACAATGAATCGCCAAAACAATCTGAAATAGTTGTGAATTTGATGAATGGAGAAGTAGCCGAAGTCGCGAAATGCAGTCTTTGTCGTATTTTCTATGATTTCCTCGCTTTGTTCGACTAGAATAAGTCAAAGATGGACGTTCCTGAGACACCAGAAGCTATTGTTTTCTCTTAAACACTTTTCTTGCTGGAGAAAGAGGTAAAACTTTGCTGTACAGTTGGACATTTTTCACACACGGCTGGAATAAAGGCCGTACTTATTGCAAGCTTAAATTTGTTGTTTGTAGCTACAAGAAACGCTTCGTTTAGTATGGAAATGGTATCGTTTATTAGCTCTACATTTCAACAAACGACTGAGTATGTGTTTGAGAATCCTGAGCAGTTAAGATATTTATTTTTTCTTCGATATTGTACACAAATTTCAACCATTTGTCGTCGCTTCTAGAAGTTGAAGCGTAAGCGTATTGACATTTTTGTTATTGACAAACTTGAAGTTTCTCAGTTTGAAAACAGCAACAACATAACTGGACAACACTTAAACTAGAGATAACAAGAAAGAAATATGATTCCATGGTCGTTGTTCAAAATGTATTTAGTAAATAAAATGATTTTTGACAACAAACAAATGTCGTTCAAATTCACTGAATCGCTCTTTGACATGTCTTGGCCGAAAACCGTGTTTGCATAGCCTCATGAAACACGGCTAATCATAATGTCTAATGTTATTATTATGCTCATATTGTTTGTATTCAGGATTGCTAAGAGTTTAGAAAGACTTCCCTCTGATATAAAGAAGCGCCTTCTTCAAGGTGGAAAATCAGCTTTTGCCAACATGACCAAGGAAACGATGTCTAAACTTCACCCTTCAGTGTTTGCAGCAGTTGGAGTAAGCGTTGATTTCCTCAAACAAGTTTCTTTGTTGCTGATACAGATTGATTGATTGATTGATTGTTGTTGTTGTTGTTGTTCAGTTGGTTGTTGTTGTTGTTAGTTTTTGTTGGCTGTCGTTGTTATTAGTTGTTGTTGGTTGTTGTTGTTGGTTGTTGTTGCTGTCAGTCGTCATCGTCGTCGTTGTTGTTGTTTGTTGGTGGTGGTGGTGGTTGTTGTCTATATATAATGTGCTATGATTCTTTCACACACTCAATGTAGCAAGATGCAATTCGATCAATGGATCAAGATCAGCTAAAAGGAATGGTGAAAAGGTTTGGTCGTGGAACAAATAGCAAAGACCTAGAGAAAATCCTAAAAGAAGTTGATTCTACTCAGTTTAAGAATATACTTGGCTTCTTAAAGGTATTTGCGTAGTAAATAGAGTCATATAAGTCGGAACGTTATGGTACTGTGTCGTGCCAAATTGAAAGAGTTTGATTGGATGAGATGCATCTGTATGCTTTTTGATTGGTTCAGAAAGGAAGGCATTTGAGCGTCACGGTACCGTAGGTTTTCCACTCATACGAAAACGACTCTATTATCCATCCGTTAACTTCGTTATCATTATTATCAGCATCATTACCATCCACTGACAACATCATGATAACTAAGATCATCGTCATCATCTCACCCCTGTCATCATCATCATCACTACTGCCAATGGTTTCAGTAGATCACACTTTGGTTATAGAATTCAACAGATATGTTTTCAAAGAAACAAATGGAAGCTTTTGCCAAGCGAATGAAGCAAAACAAAGGTGACCCGTCCACGTGGTCTGCTGGGACCGTCAAGGAGCTTGGTGGATTAATCAAAGGACTATCCCCTAAAGAACTTAAAAACCTTGCTAGTGCTGGGCGAGCGACCTTTGAAGCCAGGTATAGACGGCCTGCATTGCACACTTTTCGTTTTGGGAGGGGTAGGAGGGGGGATGGGGGAAGGGGGGGGGGGGGGGGGGATTATAAAAAGTGTTGTAGATAGATTGTTCTTTTCTATGATTTCAGTTTGGAAGAACTCAGTAAAATCAATGTGAAGAGCATGACTAAGGGACAAAGACGAGAGATAGTTCGAGGTGCTAGCAAAAGCTTTGGTTCACAGAGTACATGGAATTCTTCAACTCTTACTAAGATGGCTAAGTTTGTTGGTGACATGAACCATAAGGATATCGCCAAAATACCTGTTGCTGCGGTAAGAATATTGCGCATTATTTCAACGTAAATAAAGAAAACTCCATGCAACATTTTAGTGTTTCGTTAAAGATCAAAGGTGCCATCTCTAGCTTGGCTGAAGCCGCGTTTGAAGGAAAAAGCTTCAGAGAACTCATGAAAAAAGTGAAAGACCCCAAAAATGGATTTGGTAGATCCAATCAATGGACGGCTGGGACACTCAGATCGTAAGTACAGTGCCGCCGGCATTACTGATCAAGCGATTGACGTCTATGATTCCTGATCCTTGACTTTGCATCGGTAATTTATATACATGTATACTAATCAAGCATCAATAGACCCATTTAACAATCCGCGTTTTTAAAATGGTTCCAAACAGCAAGTGTTCAACTAAAGGGTCACGGCTTAGCTATGCCCCATTCACACCAAACCTTGTTTAGTTAAACTAAGTTTATTCTCGCTTCTCTAATTCGAGGACATCTAATTTCACAAGAATCAAACTACCTGGAATTTATACTATGCAACACAAAGGACAGTTTACCAGCAGTTTTGTGCCAAAGTTTGCATGGCGTTTGTAGATAATTTTCTAAACCTGTTTAGTTAAACCACCTTAAACCATGTTTAAGCCTTGGTGTGAATGGGGTATAAGACTAGGGCTTCGAGTTCGTCTAACTTAAACAGCGGCTTAGCTAAGACTAGGACTTCGAGTTCGTCTAACTTAAACAGAGGCTTAGCTAAGACTAGGACTTCGAGTTCGTCTAACTTAAACGGCGGTTTAGCTAAGACTAGGGCTTCGAGTTCGTCTAACTTAAACGGCGGCTTAGCTAAGACTAGGGCTTCGAGTTCGTCTAACTTAAACAGCGGCTTAGCTAAGACTAGGACTTCGAGTTCGTCTAACTTAAACGGCGGTTTAGCTAGGGCTTCGAGTTCGTCTAACTTAAACGGCGGCTTAGCTAAGACTAGGGCTTCGAGTTCGTCTAACTTAAACAGCGGCTTAGCTAAGACTAGGACTTCGAGTTTGTCTAACTTAAACATCGGCTTAGCTAAGACTAGGGCTTCGAGTTCGTCTAACTTAAACAGCGGCTTAGCTAAGACTAGGGCTTCGAGTTCGTCTAACTTAAACGGCGGTTTAGCTAAGACTAGGGCTTCGAGTTCGTCTAACTTAAACGGCGGCTTAGCTAAGACTAGGGCTTCGAGTTCGTCTAACTTAAACAGCGGCTTAGCTAAGACTAGGACTTCGAGTTCGTCTAACTTAAACGGCGGTTTAGCTAGGGCTTCGAGTTCGTCTAACTTAAACGGCGGCTTAGCTAAGACTAGGGCTTCGAGTTCGTCTAACTTAAACAGCGGCTTAGCTAAGACTAGGACTTCGAGTTCGTCTAACTTAAACATCGGCTTAGCTAAGACTAGGGCTTCGAGTTCGTCTAACTTAAACAGCGGCTTAGCTAAGACTAGGGCTTCGAGTTCGTCTAACTTAACTTTGGTAATTTTGACCCAATTATATGAGTCGTTCGCGCCTTATTTTCTCTCGTTTAGATGTACTAATGTTCCCCATGTCTGTATGTCTTGTATATCATCACCATCATGATCATCATCACGGTTACTGTATAATTTTGTTGTCGTTTCTAGCTTAGGTAACTTGACCGCAGGGATGACAGTTAAAGATATCAACGACTTGGACCGACATGCTATCAAGGGTGCACTGGATACTTTAGGCAAATCTAAGCTCTCTCGTAAACAGGTACTGTGAATACAAGAATAAGATTCCGAGATTGAGTAGTCAATCAGAGCGCGCAAAAAGTACTATACGTAACATACGGTGACTCAGCATAATGTCTGGGATTATGGTCGATTTTTGCATAATTTCCCGGCATGCTTTTCTCATTTCAAACCTGGGGTCGCGAGTTCGAATCCCCGAGTCATGACACTTTTTTTTCTTCATTTTTTTTCTCTTTTATTTAATAACATTGTTTCTCTAGATAATTTGAGGGCAGTTAAATTTTCTTGCAGATTGAAATTTCACTGAATAATAATAATAATAATAATATTAATGATAATAATATTGATATTAATAATAATCATAATCGTAATAATAACAATAATAATATTAATGATAATAATAATGATATTAATCATAATATTAATCATATTCATTTTGAAATCACTAGTAAATCCTGCAATCTGATTGGCTAAAAATGGTGCGATTAAATCATTAATTGCACTATTTTGGATCATTAATTGCACCAATTTTGTTTTTTTTAAATTTTCGCACAGAAACTCTAATTTTATTAAATTCAAACGATTCTTCATAAAAAGTAATTTGTAATTTAGAATGAAAGAGTTGTATTTTAAGCATCAAAATTATTCTTATTATTGCAACTTACCACCTAAATATAAAGAGTGTATTTGAAAAGATTTTAAAATGAATATGATTAATAGGTAATTGAACTTCGTGTTGTGCAATTTTGGTCTGAAATCATACTCGTGATAACAAATTGCACTCCCGCTACGCGGTCGTGCAATTTTGTAATCACTCG
>JAUJYZ010001116.1:172500-175000 GCA_033675265.1 Actinostola sp. cb2023 | reverse complement strand
ACTTGCTTGCTTGCTTGCTTACTTACTTGCTTACTTACTTGCTTACTTACCTACTTACCTACTTACTTGCTTACTTACTTGCTTGCTTGCTTGTTTACTTACTTACTTACTTACTTACTTACTTACTTGCTTGCTTGCTTGCTTGCTTGCTTGCTTGCTTGCTTGCTTGCTTGCTTGCTTGCTTGCTTGCTTGCTTGCTTGCTTACCTGCTTGCTTGGTTGCTTGCTTGCTTACTTACTTACTTACTTACTTACCTGCTTGCATGCTTGCTTGCTTGCTTGCTTACCTGCTTGCTTGCTTACTTACTTATTTACTTACCTGCTTGCATGCTTGCTTGCTTACTTACATGGTTTATTATTGAATATCTCATGCAGCCTTCTAAATGGAACGAGTCTGTAGTACAATTCATGGGTCCATTAATTGGTGGACTATCATTATCAGATCTAAAGAGTATACCTAATAATGCTATCAAGTCTGCACTCAACTCTCTAAAGGACGATGATACTGTACCACCTGCAAAGAGAAGAGCCATTTTAAGAAAGGTAGCGTGGACTCAAGGGAAAGGTTCTCATATCCTTCTCTATACTTCCTGTGTAACTCATTGTAGCTTTGAAACCCTTGATATACAGCATTAATACAGCGCACTCTCAGTCACCCCTTGGTCGTAAAGGACATTTACCTTTAGGCGGTCCCTGGACAATTAGTATGACCTAACTACTCACACGCATCACAGACAGTGTGTTGATTCAATCCATGTCCTATGAGGTCCATACAAATCACCAAATCGTTATTTTGAAACAAAAAGTAAATATACAGCGATTTGTTCGCCATATGGAGCTAGTATATTGTTTCTGATGGAATACACAAAAAATAAAATAAAATATTATTATTTATATTACTTTAGACAATATTACACGAGTCCCAAAATGCATTTCGGTCTTGGAATACACTATTTAGAATGCAGTATTCAGTATCAACGTTTTTTGAAATAGCTCGTATATACACCTATTCCAAATATCGTTGTCCGGGCCGAAAGCAACAAGCAAGAAGCTGACGACCGTAAAGGACTTCGGGAATCTCCTAATTAATTAATTTATCCGTGGTACTTGAGAAGTTATCCCTACGAGCGTTGAATAACAATCATTTGTAACTATTCGGCCCTGCATGTTGTCAAAATGTCTACGGATGAATAAATGAATAAGGAGAACGTCCCAATGCCCTTTGCGGTCGTCAGCTTCTTGCTTGTTGCTTTCGACGGGGACAACGATTTTTGGAACAGGTGTATATAAATACACAAAAGTGTTTGTTGCTTTTAGGCCAAAGAAGCTGGTAAAGTACGTCTACTAGATGTCGGTTCTTTTCTCGATACCTATAGTTTAGAAGACCTGGAAGATGTCGATCCAATCGCTGACCTGGGAAACGATACTGAAGACGGTAACAATACACAGGACGACACACACGATAGAAAAAAGTTACCATGGAAACTATCACAGGCCAGAAAGATGCTGCACAAGGTGAAGAAAGTATGGGGTGATCCTGCTAGTAATGAGTCACAGTGGACTTTGCAGAATATTGAGTAAGTCATTCATTGTACATTATTAGTACAGCAAAATATAAGACCGAGAAATTAAATTATATTAGTACTTTAATTAGTATTTAGAATTTATAGTAATTATTTATATAGTATTTAGAATTTCATATTCTCGGAGTGCACGTGACGTCATGGCAGCCATGTTGGTTCCCAAATACAAAGCATTCCTCATTAGCTTCTCTTGTTGATTCATCCAACATGGCGGCTGCGTCTTTGTTATTTATTTCTCAAGGGATTTTTGGTCACGTGGTTGCACACCAAGAATACATAGTTTTATTTTCATTGTTTTGTACACGACCCCACAAGCTTTTCAGCTTTAATTTTAATCGTGTATAAATAAAGTTATTGTATTGAGGTCTTGACTACGGCTCGGTCTGCCCACGGACATTACCGCAGAATCTTACCCGCTAAACAACCAATCAGATCGCGCGATTTTACCGCAATATAATAAACACCTTCACGAACCTATCAATATTGAAAAGCCAATTACTCAACCTTGGCGCTTTTTCCAGTCGTTTACAGGGTCTCGCCATCGGCATATGGAAATCACTGCTAGACAGCATGCCAGCACATGACATAGCAGACATCGTAGAGGAATTATCACAACAACAAGGATTTACATCTGGACAGGTACATGTTATTGATCAACATTATAATGTAGATGATGTTATTGTTGTTATTGTTGTTATTGTTGTTGTTGTTGTGTTGTTGTTGCTGCTGTTTCGGCTGCTGTTGTTGTATTGTACGTTGTTGTTGTTGTTGTTGTTGTTTGCATCACGTTGTTGTTGTTGTTGCATTGTACGTTGTTGTTGTTGTTGCATTGTACGTTGTTGTTGTTGTTGCATTGTACGTTGTTGTTGTTGTTGCATTGTACGTTGTTGTTGTTGTTGCATTGTACGTTGTTGTTGT
>JAUJYZ010001116.1:0-167500 GCA_033675265.1 Actinostola sp. cb2023 | reverse complement strand
TCAGTAGGATTTTCTGCTCAAGATCTGGGACGCATGGCTTTAGATAGTGATGACGTGATTGAGAGCCTTGGCTCACAGCAAATAAGCTTTGATGTAGGTGTAGAAGCTGGTGTAGGGTATTCAAAAGCTCAGGTATGTTGTCAATATATATATTTTCTAACTGAAACTCGTTTTTTTCCAAATCCCCTCTACATTTTTGAAAGCATATATCCTTGTGGAGGGGGACGTTGGGGGGTAACTGATACCGCAATACCGCATCAAAAATATAAAAAATACTTCACTCACTGTTGACAGTGATGACATGCGGTCGTCGAAACGTCCAGTTCTTATCAGTAATTTTTCTTTTAAAATGTTTCACGAAACCTATAACCGCAATAGCGCATCTCAAAATGTAAAATACCGTAATATCGCACAAAAAATCGACCTTGTGGGCCATTCATATTTATTGTACGTGTTCTAGGTATCCAGTGCCTGGACTAATATAAAGACCCGTAAAGGGAAAACCATTAATGAATTTACTGGAGACGAGATCGCTGCTTTAAAGAACTTTGCTCTGGCGATGACACCCCTAGAAATAACATCAATTCATTACAAACAATTTGGGTAAGAAGTTAGCCATATACGCGCTTTACTCATTTATTATTCAACTATTCTTATAATTATTTCAACTATTCTTATAATTATTTCAACTATTCTTATAATTATTTCAACTATTCTTATAATTATTTCAAATTTCTTATAATTATTTCAACTATTCTTATAATTATTTCAACTATTCTTATAATTATTTCAACTATTCTTATAATTATTTCAACTATTCTTATAATTATTTCAACTATTCTTATAATTATTTCAACTATTCTTATAATTATTTCAACTATTATAATTATTTCAACTATTCTTATAATTATTTCAACTATTCTTATAATTATTTCAACTATTCTTATAATTATTTCAACTATTCTTATAATTATTTCAACTATTCATATAATTATTTCAACTATTCTTATAATTATTTCAACTATTCTTATAATTATTTCAACTATTCTTATAATTATTTCAACTATTCTTATAATTATTTCAACTATTCTTATAATTATTTCAACTATTCTTATATAATTCAACCATTCAACTATTCAACCATATAATTATCTCAACTATTCTTATAATTATTTCAACTATTCTTATAATTATTCAACTATTCTTATAATTATTTCAACTATTCTTATAATTATTTCAACTATTCTTATAATTATTTCAACTATTCTTATAATTATTTCAACTATTCTTATAATTATTTCAACTATTCTTATAATTATTTCAACTATTCTTATATATTATTTCAACTATTCTTATAATTATTTCAACTATTTATAATTATTTCAACTATTCTTATAATTATTTCAACTATTCTTATAATTATTTCAACTATTCTTATAATTATTTCAACTATTCTTATAATTATTTCAACTATTCTTATAATTATTTCAACTATTCTTATAATTATTTCAACTATTCTTATAATTATTTCAACTATTCTTATATATTATTTCAACTATTCTTATAATTATTTCAACTATTATAATTATTTTTCAACTATTCTTATAATTATTTCAACTATTCTTATAATTATTTCAACTATTCTTATAATTATTTCAACTATTCTTATTATTTCAACTATTCTTATATTCAACTATTCTTATATAATATTTCAACCATTATAATTATTTCAACTATTCTTATAATTATTTCAACTATTCTTATAATTATTTCAACTATTCTTATAATTATTTCAACTATTCTTATAATTATTTCAACTATTCATATAATTATTTCAACTATTCTTATAATTATTTCAACTATTCTTATAATTATTTCAACTATTCTTATAATTATTTCAACTATTCTTATATAATTATTTCAACCATTATAATTATTTCAACCATTATAATTATCTCAACTATTCTTATAATTATCTCAACTATTCTTATAATTATTTCAACTATTCTTATAATTATTTCAACTATTCTTATAATTATTTCAACTATTCTTATAATTATTTCAACTATTCTTATAATTATTTCAACTATTCTTATAATTATTTCAACTATTCTTATAATTATTTCAACTATTCTTATAATTATTTCAACTATTCTTATAATTATTTCAACTATTTTATAATTATTTCAACTATTTATAATTATTTCAACTATTCTTATAATTATTTCAACTATTCTTATAATTATTTCAACTATTCTTATAATTATTTCAACTATTCTTATAATTATTTCAACTATTCTTATAATTATTTCAACTATTCTTATAATTATTTCAACTTTCTTATATAATTATTTCAACCATTATAATTATTTCAACTATTCTTATAATTATTTCAACTATTCTTATAATTATTTCAACTATTCTTATAATTATTTCAACTATTCTTATAATTATTTCAACTATTCTTATAATTATTTCAATTATTCTTATAATTATTTCAACTATTTATATTTTTCAACTATTCTTATAATTATTTCAACTATTCTTATAATTATTTCAACTATTCTTATAATTATTTCAACTATTCCTATAATTATTTCAACTATTCTTATAATTATTTCAACTATTCTTATAATTATTTCAACTATTCTTATAATTATTTCAACTATTCTTATAATTATTTCAACTATTCTTATAATTATTTCAACTATTCTTATAATTATTTCAACTATTCTTATAATTATTTCAACTTCTTATATATTATTTTATTTCAACTATTCTTATAATTTATTTCAACTATTCTTATAATTATTTCAACTATTCTTATAATTATTTCAACTATTCTTATAATTATTTCAACTATTCTTATAATTATTTCAACTATTCTTATAATTATTTCAACTATTCTTATAATTATTTCAACTATTATTATAATTATTTCAACTATTATTATAATTATACGCGCTTATATGTGATTGACACTATTTGACTATGGCCCATGATGCCTTGCAGGATTATGTTGTGTAAATACACTTCATGATTTGTATTTGTAAAACTGTATAATGTAGAATGGTCAAGGGTGGGGTCAGGTCTTCGTGTAGCTGCACAAAAGTCCTGGCTATTGTTATATTGTCGTTCTATGTATTGTTTTTATATAAAAAACAATAGCCAGGACAATTTGTGCAGCTACACGAAGACCTTGCCAAGGGTGGTTCAAACCGAACCGTCGTTCAGATTTTCATAGGCTACGAGAATACTGTGCGCGCAAGGCATCATGGGTGTTTGACTTTATTTTAGTGTTGCAATCAATACACTTGGAGGGTTGAAAGGTTGGTCAGTCGATCAGATGGTAAAACTAAAAGAGAAATGTTTCGAACATTACGGACCTCTAGTGACTTGGACTGGTGCGGAATCTAGAGAAGCAGGAGTAGCAATAGGTAATTATAAGGTAGCACACAGGCAGCCCAACGTAGGCAGTTTCGTGCGTAATACCACAGGCAGCCCAACGTAGGCAGTTTCGTGCGTAATACCACAGGCAGCCCAATGTACGCAGTTTCGTAAGTAATACAACAGGCAGCCCTACGTAGGCAGTTTCGTGCGTAATACCACAGGCAGCCCAATGTACGCAGTTTCGTGCGTAATACCACAGGCAGCCCAACGTAGGCAGTTTCGTGCGTAATACCACAGGCAGCCGAATGTAGGCAGTTTCGTGCGTAATACCACAGGCAGCCGAACGTAGGCAGTTTCGTGCGTAAAACCACAGGCAGCCGAACGTAGGCAGTTTCGTGCGTAATACCACAGGTAGCCCAACGTAGGCAGTTTCGTGCGTAATACCACAGGCAGCCGAACGTAGGTAGTTTCGTGCGTAATACCACAGGCAGCCCAATGTACGCAGTTTCGTAAGTAATACCACAGGCAGCCGAATGTACGCAGTTTCGTAAGTAATACCACAGGCAGCCCAATGTACGCAGTTTCGTGCGTAAATAACACAGGCAGCCCAACGTAGGCAGTTTCGTACGTAATACCACAGGCAGCCCAATGTACGCAGTTTCGTAAGTAATACCACAGGCAGCCGAATGTACGCAGTTTCGTAAGTAATACCACAGGCAGCCCAATGTAGGCAGTTTCGTGCGTAATAACACAGGCAGCCCAACGTAGGCAGTTTCGTGCGTAATAACACAGGCAGCCCAACGTAGGCAGTTTCGTGCGTAATAACACAGGCAGCCCAACGTAAGCAGTTTCGTGCGTAATACCACAGGCAGCCGAATGTACGCAGTTTCGTAAGTAATACCACAGGCAGCCCAATGTAGGCAGTTTCGTGCGTAATAACACAGGCAGCCCAACGTAGGCAGTTTCGTACGTAATACCACAGGCAGCCCAATGTACGCAGTTTCGTAAGTAATACCACAGGCAGCCGAATGTACGCAGTTTCGTAAGTAATACCACAGGCAGCCCAATGTAGGCAGTTTCGTGCGTAATAACACAGGCAGCCCAACGTAGGCAGTTTCGTGCGTAATAACACAGGCAGCCCAACGTAGGCAGTTTCGTGCGTAATAACACAGGCAGCCCAATGTACGTAGTTTCGTGCGTAATACCACAGGCAGCCCAACGTAAGCAGTTTCGTGCGTAATAACACAGGCAGCCCAACGTAGGCAGTTTCGTGCGTAATACCACAGGCAGCCCAACGTAGGCAGTTTCGTGCGTAATACCACAGGCAGCCCAACGTATTATATTATTACATATGTATTATTAATTATTATTATTATTATTTACTCATTAAAGTACTTTCTCGTAGGTGGTTTTACGCCGGCTGAACTAACATACATCACAGGCGATCTTCTTAGTATGGTAACTCCCACGGCCATCGCGTCAATGCCAATAAGCTTGTTTAAAGTAAGTACAGCAGTCGGCATACCGTCTTGTAATCACTATGTTTTATTTCAAATAGCTTAGTTCACTAAGAAATTAAGACTACAATCTGGGCTTGAAAATTAGATCAAATAGTGTTATAATTAGTTTTATTATTATTATATGTAAAAATGTTCTGATGAATTTACCAATAGAGTACTTATTATTATTATAATAATATTATTATTATTAATATATTATTATTATTATTATATTATTATTATTATTATTATTATATTACTATTATTATTATTATTATTACGTTCCATATTTGTTGTTTACTAACTTGATGATCTCATTCAGACATTCAGTACGGAGCAGCTAAAGCACTTTGACTCGAGCCAGGCCGCCGCTGTAACCACAGCGCAAAAAGACGCCTTGTCGTTAGAGAAGCTGGCTATCCTTCAAGAGACGGCAGGAGTGACTCAAAACAGCGGTACAGGTAAATATACAATCTACTACAGTATTCATTTGACGGCGCGTAGGGGCGTATAATGTGTGGACCTACGCTAAAGCAGTAAGTTGCAAAGGGTTCATGAAACAGCTTTCCAACTGTTCTTTTTGATACTTTGTTCTCTACAGACAAGATCCAAACTGTGTACATCTTCCACGCTATTATCGTCTTGTACCTCGCATTCATGCTTTTCATCAAGATTTAAACAATTCCAGGTTATTTTGCATGCTTTTAGTTATGTCCAGTGCTTTCACTGTGTCATGCATGGTACCAAGCCATTTGACGCTCTTCTTGTTCGAATAACATCATTTATCAAATCAATTTTAAAGATTGTTTCATTAATGACTTCAATAAAATTATTGCAAAGATTCCATTTTGCAATCTCTTCTTCTGTCTATGTTATTCAGCGTTGAATTAACCTAGCGGTCCCTGACACACCCTTGCGTTTATTTGTTCCTTTATCAAAACACGATACCAGTATAATTAGAAAGGCCATAAGAACACCGCTGGCCGCTAAGAACATCAACGCGGGCATTGTATCAATTTCTTTATCTTGTGAAGACTCTATAAATAAACACAACGAACATTACAATCTTAAAGTGCTACTATGATGAAATTTTGCGAGGTTGATGTTTTTGCATTTTTAGTATCCTGGTAGTATGTTTATTAACATATCCAAACCGTTTTTCTTTACGATAAAAATAACTTCCACAAAATGTACAAATTTGGTACAAATTTCGAGCCCGCCATTATTCAAACTGGTTCCTGGCCGGTGACTAATTGTACAATAGAAGTGACGTCAGTTTCTCAACATCGTTCGTCGCAAATTCGTCGCATGGCTAATTTACACGCATCAACACTGCGATTTTTTGGCGATTCAAGACACTGTTCTAATTCAAGACAAATGTTTTAATCATAATTAAGCTAAAAATACAGTGCAGCGAGCCGTGCAGCGACGCGTTCACATTGAGAAACTGACGTCACAGTCTATTGTTCGCAGGAACACGAATTAGCAATGGCGGACGTATTTTTGCCTGTTTTGAGAGTCCAATATTTCACTCCTTTATTCTTATATCGACTTAAAAACAACTAAAACTGCTATCTCGGAGCTTAAAAGACTATTTTACGAATAAATTATTTCTTTAGCAATGGGCCGAATTTCGTCATAGTACTGAGCACTTTAAAGTTATGCATCTTTTCGTAGTTTCCCAGAATCCCTCATGATTCTGCGCGCGCAAGCGAGGTCAGGGTGCAAAATAGATCAAAAATATTAAGAGAGAATGAAGAAATTCAATACAAAACTTAGACTTTTAAGTTAAAAGTGCGTAAGAAGAATTATAAAGATAGAAACAAATTCTCAAGCAAAGAAAACAGTTTTTTCCTGTTCTTGATTAGTAGTATTTGTATTCCCTGACCTCGCTTGCGCGTGCAGGATCGTAGTGAATTATGGGTAACTCTGTGAAGGTCTGTAGGGGAGAGAAAGAGAAGGTACACGATTTACCTTTATTTAATCCCGCGTTCTTTCTTAACCCATTCACGAAGCCTATGGTTTCATTGGTCTTCAAGCCAGTTCCTGGGATGGTGTCCTTTTTAGACGTGTCCTCATAATCACTTTCGTCTTCTAGTGCCGTTCTATTAGTAGCCATTGGTTTAACTACTGCTGTATATAGGGCAGATGGGGTCCTGTTTGGTAGGGTCCTTATTGTGGTAGGTAACGGAGCCCCTGTAGTTTTAGGTACCGTTGTTTTGGGTACTGTTGTTGGTATATATTCTCTTTGTATTGTATGTTGTTTATAGGGGTGTATAGGAGCACAATGTCCCATAGGGTCTAATCGATATGGTCCTGTTATGTTACAATACAAAGTATTATCACAACGACCCAAGTGATACGACACGCCTCCACATGGCTCACCTACAAAACACATTACATGATATCAATAAATCATTCAGAGCGTATGTTAGCACTATGTACTCATTCATATCATCAACCGAATCTTAATTAATGTATTTGAATAAAATATTTGTTCCACACCTTTCACTAAAACAATTGAAGGATCTTCATTAGCGCGTTTGTTATATCACACATATATCTATTTTCCCAACGGATGTCTCGACAGTGAATTTGCACAACAATGACCATTGTTCAGATAGACTAGCTAAACTTGACATCCAAATCAGTAGACGGGCACGATAGCCTAGTGGTGCGGGGCAGTTATTTACGAACTAGGATGCGACTGTTCCCTCCCTCTTTGACCACTAAGCTGCTTGGTGTACTGTTCGATAGCGCGGATGGGGCCGAAATCTTCATCCTATACGTAACATACGGTGACTCAGCATAATGTCTGGGAGTATGGTTGATTTTTGCATAATTTCCCGGCATGCTTTTCTCATTTCAAACCTTGGGGTCGCGAGTTCGACTCCCCGAGTCATGACACTTTTTTTTCTTCCTTTTTTTCCTCTTTTATTTAATAACATTGTTTCTCTAGATAATTTGAGGGCAGTTAAATTTTCTTGCAGATTGAAATTTCACTGAATAATAATAATAATAATAATAATATATGATAATAATAATAATAATAATAATAATAATAATAATAATAATAACTTTATTAAAACACGGTAGACCCATCGGGATTATTACAATGAATATAAGCAACAGAACCAGCCACTGAACGCATCGATATATAAAGTCAAGCCGGCTCCTCTTTGGCCAGACAGAACGATAGTTTTGTCCAGCCAAATTCTCTCTCCAATGCAGACGCGGACACCTAATTCGGTATGCGCGCATGAGTTCAAGCAGATAGTAAGAGTTTGTTTCTTTTGAAAACGCATACTTTCTCTGCTTTTTTTACCGATTATTCACACGAAAACGGAGATGTTTATCTGATGAAAACGGAGGTTTTCGAAAACGCTTTCCAAAGCGGAGACTTTTGAAAACGCAGGTCTATCGTTTGTGTGGACGGTAAAAACGGAGCTTTTCAGAAACGTGATGCCGGAACATGCGTATTGAACAGAAGAAAACGTCCGAGCAGAGCCTTGTTTAAATGCATCTTTGATCATACTGGTGTGGACGCAGAGCTTTTTATCTGTTTATTAGTGTGGATGGGGCCTTAGAAAGAAAGTTGAATATGAACGATTCTTATAAATCTTTACCTTGAACTTTCAAACATACAGCACAGCAATCACAATGGTCCATTGTACTACCACCCACACAGTTAGTCTGATTGACGCATTTTGATATACCACACGGTACACACACCCACGGGTCTAGTGCAGGGACAAGTACTGCTGCCTTGACAACCAAACACGTGATAGTGGTCGTCAAGACAACCACCCAAAGGTGCAAACGACTGAAGGGCTGAAAATGAAATGATATCGAAATGCATTTGTGTTGCGAAGAACGATGGAAGTATGATCGGTGACAAAGGTAGTACACACAGGGCCCCCAGAGGGGGAGAGGCTGGTAGGCTATAGCCCCACCACTTTTAAGCTTGCTCCACGGACCATGACACAGTGTGCGATAGAGTCGTTTTCGTATGAGTGGGGAATCGAGACATTGTATTCAACCAATCATAGCGCGCAAAATCATTGCTCGACCAATCAGAATGCTTGCATTGCATTCTAAAGTTGTTGAACAAACCCAGTATTACTTCCCACTCATGCGAAAACGCCTCTATTAGATTTAGAGCCACCGAAACCGCCGTGTTTGCAGCATAGTCACGTAACTTTAATATACCATTTCTTGCTTCAAAATGAGATGTTTTTGCAAACGAACATTTTTTATATATTCTTGATCGATAGTTTCTATGGTTAGATTAATAAGGACCTCCCTGGAATAAGATTGGAAACAGTAGTCCAGGACCTACCGGCAGTCATCATATATCAATAGTTTGTTTTTGCGCGTAAGCACGTAAAGGTTTAGAAGAAATTTGGCTGTAAAATGATGGTCGAAGTCTCCAACATAAACAAGAAAAATGACATAAAAATACAAGAACTGAAAAAAACAGAAAAATCTTTTTTTTCCAGCGACAATTAAAGGCGTTAACCAAATCACAACCCATCGCAGAAAGATACACTTCTTTGGTGTTGTTGATGTGTGCTCAGGGTCTAGAACTAATAACCGTATTGCCATAGCTATTTACGCTTAACGGTAGCTTTGTAGGCGTAACTAATTCCATTGTAGAAGAGTTCTACTCTACGTTCTACTAGGTTGATAACAAGTCATATCCCATCATGTACATGTTGTTATTTACCTCCAGTGTTACGAATTTCTGTCCCCGTTCACATCGAGCAATATTACCGACCACCAGGCAGAGGAAAGAAATTATAAACGTTCAATTCGATCACTTTGAACTCCAACAATCTAGTTGATCCAGGTAAAACATGGGTCCAAAGGATCGTTACAGCGAGCAAAAACTCCCATCTGACAGGTATTAACTAAGGTTGACTAAACACAGTAACATCAACGGTGTGTTCAGAAGCAATACTACAGGTACTTCAAGTGTGTTTAAAGTTAACGCTGTTTGATTTATAGATCAACAAAGACTATAACAATGAAAAACGCCCCATTCATGAACTAACAATAAGTCAATTAACCAGCGATTGCTAGCACTTTGACCGATATAATTGATTGTAGTGGCACAGTATTAACAGGGTATAAGTCATTGCATGTAGACGGCTTTGAGATAACAAATAACACTACGATATCGTCAAAGCACGCACACAATGTCAACAAACAGGGATTTTCTAGTACAAAGAGAGTGTAAATCAGTGACCCAAATGATATGTAGATATGGGTAATTTAACTTGGAAGTCATATTGTATCGACTATGTAATGTAGATATTGTAAAGGATAACCCTTCCTAAACACACAAATGCAGTCTATTTTGATAACAGAGTCACTGGGTATACATGGGTGCACACAGATTCAACCATGGAATCAGAAACAGTTCATTACTGACATTGTAATTGGCTTCTAACCGCACATCAGACCATCACAAACAATTTTAAAACAAATCATTTCCTATCAAATAAATAGATTTCTACCTCACACTCATAGGAAAAGGAATCGAGTAATTTTAGCGTCCAATAGTTTGTTAATGGACCAATCAGCGAGCCGTGGTTGGTGCGGAATAATTGCAGAATCGCATTGAATCATGGGACACACTTTTCGAAATTGCGCCTGAAAACACAGTCTCAGTACCAAAATGCGCAAGAATAAAGCGATTTACAGAAAACTAGATTAAGAGTAAATGTTTCAAAGTACAATTTGAAGAGAAATGCGGTGTCCCTCAAAACAGTCCCACAATCCAATGCGAGCTGATTAACTTCGGAATGACGAATAAAGTCCGATATCTCTGTCTGTGTATATTGATGTTTTCATGGAACCCAAGAGGCTTTGAGGATGGGATAGTGATGGACTGCATGTGTATCTTCTAGTTTAGTCATCTCATATCCATGATATTATCACCGGTCATTAAGGGGAATAACAATCTTGTCTGTAAATGGTGATACGTATTTTACACCAGCAGCTGAGAAAACACCCTTAGGTATCCCGACATCCCCCAGGTATATACTGCCTGTTTGGGGTGTTCCTACCTAAAACAACAAATTATGAAGACAATGTTAAGCGCAATCATTATCATGCATCATCATGCAGAATGCGCAATTATCATCATCACTAAGTATGTAAATATCATTCTCGTCACCAAGATAATCATCAATCACACAATACCATCGTCATCATTATTACTATTACTATAATTATCGTTACACTAACCAGAGGTAAGGCCAATGCTAATGACCATTTTACTTCTAAACCTAACAAAAGAATCATAAACAATAAAGTCACATGATAAGATAGATAGATACAGTATGTAGATGCGTTGCAGCTGAATTACGTTAAATGTTACAATGTATAAATTTTTATAAAGGGAAAAAAAACTAGATAAAACTATGAAATATTTACGATATGGATAACAGACTCTACTGAACTCTTGGTCTTCCTGTGGTACGAGAGGAATACTCCAACGCAGTCCGTACCACTAGGAGACTGGGCACACGCAAGACGGCCACAGAAAAGCTGTCAAAACCTGGCTGTTTTCATTAGAGTGCACATTCTCGTACCCAGAGCCCACTCCTCATTTGGTTGGTCGTTGGCTCTGGGAAACCCTGAAATGTTAGCGAATTTCATTGGCTGTTGAAATCAACAATGAATGATCGTATTTGATTGGTCCATGAGATAAACAAAGATTCAAACTTGCAAAGCGAACGAAGCGAATGACAGCGACGGTTGTAGTAATTTCATACAATATTATTTTCAAAAACTATATACCTTTTTTGAATAATAAATCAATGGAAACTGTGTAGACATAAATTCGTGAAGGGAGATCTAACAATACATAAATTATAAAAGTAACGGCTACAGACACAATCTGGACACAATCGATCGTACTCGCTTTGAGCATTCAAAGGAATATTTTTATAATTCGAGAGAAACAATAACAAAGCGGAAGACAGGAAGGTTCACTGACATGCAAGATTATATTAGAACATGTATTTATCGTCCAGCCTTTATCGCAACAGAGCCAGAGAAGAACCGGTGATGAACGTCGAAGGGCTTTTAAACGGCTACACGAAGATAAATGTACAAACTTGTGTACTTGTTACATTGTTTGAATATTCAAACCAACGTAAACACTACGTAGCCAGTTGACTTTTCCACAGTACCCGCTCGCAGCGGTCTTTAGTATGAGCATGCGCTCTGACGACTTGGTCGTCAAAATTTGACGACCGAGCAACAGGGTTTCCCAGAGCCAGCGACGAGCCAAATGAGGAGTGGGCTCTGGGTACGAGAATGTAGAGTGCAACAAACGCAATCATGTTCACAAGGATCTATTGAGAGTACAGGAGCTTTGTTGTCATTGGCCCATTCTATTGCACTAAGGGTTTGTTCCTTACCTAGTGATGCATTATGTTTACAAGGATCTATTGAGAGTACAGGAGCTTTGTTGTCATTGGCCCATTCTATTGCACTAAGGGTTTGTTCCTTACCTAGTGATGCATTGTGTTTACAAGGATCTATTGAGAGTACAGGAGCTTTGTTGTCATTGGCCCATTCTATTGCACTAAGGGTTTGTTCCTTACCTAGTGATGCATTATGTTCACAAGGATCTATTGAGAGTACAGGAGCTTTGTTGTCATTGGCCCATTCTATTGCACTAAGGGTTTGTTCCTTACCTAGTGATGCATTATGTTCACAAGGATCTATTGAGAGTACAGGAGCTTTGTTGTCATTGGCCCATTCTATTGCACTAAGGGTTTGTTCCTTACCTAGTGATGCATTGTGTTCACAAGGATCTATTGAGAGTACAGGAGCTTTGTTGTCATTGGCCCATTCTATTGCACTAAGGGTTTGTTCCTTACCTAGTGAATTGAGGGAATCTAGAATGAGATTAATACAAGGATCTATTGAGAGTACAGGAGCTTTGTTGTCATTGGCCCATTCTATTGCACTAAGGGTTTGTTCCTTACCTAGTGATGCATTATGTTCACAAGGATCTATTGAGAGTACAGGAGCTTTGTTGTCATTGGCCCATTCTATTGCACTAAGGGTTTGTCCTTACCTAGTGATGCATTATGTTCACAAGGATCTATTGAGAGTACAGGAGCTTTGTTGTCATTGGCCCATTCATTGCACTAAGGGTTTGTTCCTTACCTAGTGATGCATTATGTTCACAAGGATCTATTGAGAGTACAGGAGCTTTGTTGTCATTGGCCCATTCTATTGCACTAAGGGTTTGTTCATTACCTAGTGATGCATTGTGTTCATCACATCAAGGATCTATTGAGAGTACAGGAGCTTTGTTGTCATTGGCCCATTCTATTGCATAAGGGTTTGTAGTATTGGTGTACTCTTTTCATGATTGCATAATGCATCAATTACGAGATCCACAGGGAATTAGGGAAATCATCATGAGAGATAATAATAATAATAATAATGAATATTATTAGTGGAATCAAGGTATCAATAGGCATCATCATTAGCATCATCATTAGCATCATCATTAGCATCATCATTAGCATCATCATTAGCATCATCATTAGCATCATCATTAGCATCATCATTAGCATCATCATTAGCATCATCATTAGCATCATCATTAGCATCATCATTAGCATCATCATTAGCATCATCATTAGCATCATCATTAGCATCATCATTAGCATCATCATTAGCATCACAACCATCAAAACCATGGCCATCACCACCATCATTCATCATCATCATCATTTAAATTAGTAATCAAACCTTTAACTGATGATGTTAGTGCTCCTCCTGTATGCATGTACAATGCCAGTTGAGGGATAAGCTCCTAAACAATAGACCACTGTATGAGAATTGCACAGGGGGGGGGGGGGGGGGGGGGGGGGGGGTAGGGAGAGGGATAAGCTCCTAAACAATAGACCACTGTATGAGAATTGCACAGGGGGGGTAGAGAGAGGGATAAGCTCCTAAACAATAGACCACTGTATGAGAATTGCACAGGGGGGGGGGGGGGGGGGGGGGGGGGGGGTAGGGAGAGGGCAAACCACTGAATAAAACTTGCACAGGGGGTAGGGAGAGAGCAAACCACTGAATAAAACTTGCACAGGGGGGGGGGGGGGGGGGGGGGGTAATAATAGGAGGGAGAGGGATAAGCTCCTAAGCAATAGACCACTGTATAAGACTTGCACAGGGGGGGGGGGGGGGTAGAGAGCAAACCACTGAATAAAACTTGCACAGGGGGGGGGGGGGGGGGTAATAATAGGGAGGGAGAGGGATAAACTCCTAAACAATAGACCACTGTATGAGACTTGCACAGGGGGGGGAGAGGGGCAATCCATTGAATAAAACTTGCACAGGGGGGTTGAAAGAGGGCAAACCATTGAATAAAACTTGCACAGGGGGGATAGGGAGAGGGCAAACCATTGAATAAAACTTGCACAGGGGGGGTAGGGAGAGGACAAAAACCATTGAATAAAACTTGCACAGGGGGGGGGGGGGGGTAATAATAGGGAGGGATAGGGATAAGCTCCTAAACAACAGACCACTGTTTGAGACTTGCACAGGGGGGTAGGGAGAGGGCAAACCACTGAATAAAACTTGCACAGGGGGGGGGGGGGGGTTAATAGATAATAGGTAGGGAGAGGGATAAGCTCCTAAACAACAGACCACTGTATGAGACTTGCACAGGGGGGTAGGGAGAGGGCAAACCACTGAATAAAACTTGCACAGGGGGGGGGGGGGGGAGGCAATAATAGATAATAGGTAGGGAGAGGGATAAGCTCCTAAACAACAGACCACTGTATGAGACTTGCACAGGGGGGTAGGGAGAGGGCAAACCACTGAATAAAACTTGCACAGGGGGGGGGGGGGGGGGGGGTAATAATAGGTAGGGAGAGGGATAAGCTCTAAAACAACAGACCACTGTATGAGACTTGCACAGGGGGGTAGGGAGAGGGCAAACCACTGAATAAAACTTGCACAGGGGGGGGGGGGGGGGGCAGGCAATAATAGATAATAGGTAGGGAGAGGGATAAGCTCCTAAACAACAGACCACTGTATGAGACTTGCACAGGGGGGTAGGGAGAGGGCAAACCATTGAATAAAACTTGCACAGGGGGGGGGGGGGGGGGGGGGGGGTTATAATAGGGAGGGAGAGGGATAAGCTCCTAAACAACAGACCACAGTATTAGACTTGCACAGGGGGGGGGGGGGGGGGGGGGGGTAATAATAGGGAGGGAGAGGGATAAGCTCCTAAACAACAGACCACTGTATGAGGCTTGCACAGGGGGGTAGGGAGAGGGCAAACTTGAATAAAACTTGCACAGGGGGGGGGGGGGGGGGGGGGGGTATAATAGGGAGGGAGAGGGATAAACTCCTAAACAACAGACCACTGTTTGAGACTTGCACAGGGGGGTAGGGAGAGGGATAAGCTCCTAAACAACAGACCACTGTATGAGACTTGCACAGGGGGGTAGGGAGAGGGATAAGCTCCTAAACAACAGACCACTGTATGAGACTTGCACAGGGGGGTAGGGAGAGGGATAAGCTCCTAAACAACAGACCACTGTATGAGACTTGCACAGAGGGGTAGGGAGAGGGATAAGCTCCTAAACAACAGACCACTGTATGAGACTTGCACAGAGGGGTAGGGAGAGGGATAAGCTCCTAAACAACAGACCACTGTATGAGACTTGCACAGAGGGGGTAGGGAGAGGGATAAGCTCCTAAACAACAGACCACTGTATGAGACTTGCACAGAGGGGTAGGGAGAGGGATAAGCTCCTAAACAACAGACCACTGTATGAGACTTGCACAGAGGGGTAGGGAGAGGGACACTATAATCACTTACCTGAGTTTTACGGGGAATAAACAAAGTGACTTGAACCTGACAAAAACAACAAACAAAAATGTGGTTAAGGCACACTGTAAAAGAGTATTTTCAAAGGTGATTTATTCATTCATTTTGTCTGTCTGTCTACATGTACATGTACACTGTACATGTCGCTCTAGATGAACACGTCCTGACAGCCACCTTGATGAGCCACACTGTAAGAGTGCATTTAGATGGGCGTTTGTCTGACTGATGAGTTGGGTAAAGCTTGCTTACCTTTTTATTTGCTAAGTGTCGTGCAGTACATATACCCTGTAATCCTTGAATATGAGGTCCAGCCATTACCACAACACTTGGCATATCATTAAGATTATTAAACCTATGAGAACCACCTAGAAATAAATCAAACACATTCTAGAACAACTGATCACTGTAATGGTCATTGTAACAACCTATGAGAACCACCTAGAAATAAAAATCAAACACGTTCTAGAACAACTGATCACTGTAATGGTCATTGTAACAACCTATGAGAACCACCTAGAAATAAATCAAACACATTCTAGAACAACTGATCACTCAGTAATGGTCATTGTAACAACCTATGAGAACCACCTAGAAATAAATCAAACACGTTCTAGAACAACTGATCACTGTAATGGTCATTGTAACAACCTATGAGAACCACCTAGAAATAAATCAAACACATTCTAGAACAACTGATCACTGTAATGGTCATTGTAACAACCTATGAGAACCACCTAGAAATAAATCAAACACGTTCTAGAACAACTGATCACTGTAATGGTCATTGTAACAACCTATGAGAACCACCTAGAAATAAATCAAACACATTCTAGAACAACTGATCACTCAGTAATGGTCATTGTAACAACCTATGAGAACCACCTAGAAATAAATCAAACACGTTCTAGAACAACTGATCACTGTAATGGTCATTGTAACAACCTATGAGAACCACCTAGAAATAAATCAAACACATTCTAGAACAACTGATCACTGTAATGGTCATTGTAACAACCTATGAGAACCACCTAGAAATAAATCAAACACATTCTAGAACAACTGATCACTGTAATGGTCATTGTAACAACCTATGAGAACCACCTAGAATAAAAACCTAATACATTCTAGAACAACTGATCACTGTAATGGTCATTGTAACAACCTATGAGAACCACCTAGAAATAAATCAAACACGTTCTAGAACAACTGATCACTGTAATGGTCATTGTAACAACCTATGAGAACCACCTAGAAATAAATCAAACACATTCTAGAACAACTGATCACTGTAATGGTCATTGTAACAACCTATGAGAACCACCTAGAAATAAATCAAACACGTTCTAGTTGTAACAATACATGTATGTGATTAGATTCTCCATTCTCTACTTCAATGATTGTAAACAGTATATTCACCTAATACTTGCATTGCCATCTGAAAGGCACACATTCCTGCACACTCTATTCTCTGTTCTTGTGAAAGACCCATTCGCTCTTGGACACAAAAGGAAAGTATGTACTTTATTAATAATAATAATAATAATAATAATACTTTAATGCCATTAAGTTCCATAGCGAATTGGAACACTATACATGTACTGTAAGTGATTACTGCTGTTGGTTTCTCCTACCTGAGGTTTCAAATATCTGATTTCTGAGTTCTATAGATACAGCAGGGACAACTATTCCTACGTCAGTAAGAAACTCTTTACCTCTGTGCTCTGATGGGACACATACTACAGAAAGATGAACACAGAGTAAATAGTAAGAAACTCTTTACCTCTGTGCTCTGATGGGACACATACTACAGAAAGATGAACACAGAGTAAATAGTAAGAAACTCTTTACCTCTGTGCTCTGATGGGACACATACTACAGAAAGATGAACACAGAGTAAATAGTAAGAAACTCTTTACTTCTGTGCTCTGATGGGACACATATACTACAGAAAGATGAACACAGAGTAAATAGTAAGAAACTCTTTACCTCTGTGCTCTGATGGGACACATACTACAGAAAGATGAACACAGAGTAAATAGTAAGAAACTCTTTACTTCTGTGCTCTGATGGGACACATACTACAGAAAGATGAACACAGAGTAAATAGTAAGAAACTCTTTACCTCTGTGCTCTGATGGGACACATACTACAGAAAGATGAACACAGAGTAAATAGTAAGAAACTCTTTACTTCTGTGCTCTGATGGGACACATACTACAGAAAGATGAACACAGAGTAAATAGTAAGAAACTCTTTACCTCTGTGCTCTGATGGGACACATACTACAGAAAGATGAACACAGAGTAAATAGTAAGAAACTCTTTACCTCTGTGCTCTGATGGGACACATACTACAGAAAGATGAACACAGAGTAAATAGTAAGAAACTCTTTACCTCTGTGCTCTGATGGGACACATACTACAGAAAGATGAACACAGAGTAAATAGTAAGAAACTCTTTACCTCTGTGCTCTGATGGGACACATACTACAGAAAGATGAACACAGAGTAAATAGTAAGAAACTCTTTACCTCTGTGCTCTGATGGGACACATACTACAGAAAGATGAACACAGAGTAAATAGTAAGAAACTCTTTACTTCTGTGCTCTGATGGGACACATACTACAGAAAGATGAACACAGAGTAAATAGTAAGAAACTCTTTACCTCTGTGCTCTGATGGGACACATACTACAGAAAGATGAACACAGAGTAAATAGTAAGAAACTCTTTACCTCTGTGCTCTGATGGGACACATACTACAGAAAGATGAACACAGAGTAAATAGTAAGAAACTCTTTACCTCTGTGCTCTGATGGGACACATACTACAGAAAGATGAACACAGAGTAAATAGTAAGAAACTCTTTACCTCTGTGCTCTGATGGGACACATACTACAGAAAGATGAACACAGAGGTAAATAGTAAGAAACTCTTTACCTCTGTGCTCTGATGGGACACATACTACAGAAAGATGAACACAGAGTAAATAGTAAGAAACTCTTTACCTCTGTGCTCTGATGGGACACATACTACAGAAAGATGAACACAGAGTAAATAGTAAGAAACTCTTTACCTCTGTGCTCTGATGGGACACATACTACAGAAAGATGAACACAGAGTAAAATAGTAAGAAACTCTTTACCTCTGTGCTCTGATGGGACACATACTACAGAAAGATGAACACAGAGTAAATAGTAAGAAACTCTTTACCTCTGTGCTCTGATGGGACACATACTACAGAAAGATGAACACAGAGTAAATAGTAAGAAACTCTTTACCTCTGTGCTCTGATGGGACACATACTACAGAAAGATGAACACAGAGTAAATAGTAAGAAACTCTTTACCTCTGTGCTCTGATGGGACACATACTACAGAAAGATGAACACAGAGTAAATAGTAAGAAACTCTTTACCTCTGTGCTCTGATGGGACACATACTACAGAAAGATGAACACAGAGTAAATAGTAAGAAACTCTTTACCTCTGTGCTCTGATGGGACACATACTACAGAAAGATGAACACAGAGTAAATAGTAAGAAACTCTTTACCTCTGTGCTCTGATGGGACACATACTACAGAAAGATGAACACAGAGTAAATAGAGTCATTTTCGTATGAGTAGTTAGAGTACAGTTGACGTGCCGTGCTGGTACCGTGCTGGTACCGTGCCATGAGCATGCCGTATCCAAGCATTCTGATTGGTTGAGAAATGATTTTGCGCGCTGTGATTGGTTGAATACAATATCTTCGATTCCGTACCGTGACCTGATAACTCCATACCATAGGTTTCCCACTCATACGAAAACGACTCTAAATAGTATTTTGCTTGTGTGATGCATTCCTGATGATCGTCACGGATCACTGCATGTTTGTCTTAGTAATTAATACTCTCATTGTTATAACTATAACATATGAATAACTCACTTTGTCTCTGTATTACTGGTTCATGCTCTAAAACATTTTCATTTGGTTTAAGGTTGAACTCTTTAAATCCTTTTCTGATACCAGTATCCAGACCAGAACTCTGAAGCATACAATGAGAAAATTACCATAATTGCATGGGATACAAGGCAATAAAGCATGATGATTGAGGGTATTTACCCTTGCCATTACCTCCAACTCTTTAAAGGCAGCTTTCTTGTCAAAGTTTGCAAGGTTTTTCTATTATAAATAAAAGTAGAAATAAAATATGTTCCTGTTTAACCAATCACAGTTTCCTTTTATGACACTTTATTATACACTAATGAAGTTAATGATGCCGGTGATGCTGATGCTGGTGATGATGCTGGTGATGATGCTGGTGATGATGATGCATCATCATCATCATCATCACCAGCATCATCATCAGCATCATCACCAGCATCATCACCAGCATCATCATCATCAGCATCATCATCATCACCAGCATCATCATCAGCAGCATCATCATCATCATCATCATCCAGCATCATCATCATCAGCATCATCATCAGCATCATCATCAGAATCATCAGCATCAGCATGATCACCAGCATGATCACCAGCATCATCATCATCAGCATCATCACCAGCATCATCATCAGCATGATCACCAGCATGATCATCAGCATCATGATCAGCATCATGATCAGCATCATCATCATCAGCATCATCACCAGCATCATCATCATCAGCATGATCACCAACATCATCATCAGCATCATCATTATCAGCATGATCACCAGCATCATCATCAGCATGATCACCAGCATGATCACCAGCATCATCATCAGCATGATCACCAGCATCATCATCAGCATGATCACCAGCATGATCACCAGCATCATCATCAGCATGATCACCAGCATGATCACCAGCATCATCATCATCACCAGCATGATCACCAGCATCATTATCAGCATCATCATCTAATTTCAGCTTTTCTCAATGGCCAAACTGTTCATTCCAATGAAGGACAGATACATGCAATGGATATCCAAAATCGTGAAATACTAGCATCTGATGATGCTGGTGATGATGCTGATGATGATGCTGGTGATGATGCTGATGCAGGTGATGATGATGAAATGTACCCAATGATAATTGTAACAATAATAAGCTTACCTCAAAATCAAAATCAGGTGTAATGATATGCTGTAAACTTTGACCAAAGCATTCCTATAGCGCAGTAAATAACAGTTAGAGCAGATTTCATGACAGTGAAAGTGCAGAGACGATGATACGCTGTATCATACTTATAAAGTTGTCAAGGACATCAGTCTATAGGTGATAGGTTATTGCATTATCAATTGGTAACAGTTGAATCAACCTCATCCCCTGGGCCCTCTCTTCTCTCTATTTGAAAATAGCGAGAGAGAAGTGAGGGCCCTGAGGATGAGGTTGCAGTTGAATAGACAAAAAGGTATGAAAGCCTGTATGATATCATGCCTATTTCCATTTCAACATCCCAAGACAGTAACTTATTGAATCAAATTTTATGAAATATTTCTCGCATATATGCCATTCAAGCTGTTACCATAATGCAGTTTGGTCTTGAAATGACCTATAACCTATTGCCTAGACTGATGTCCTCGACAACCTTTTTTGAAATAGGTGTATATGTATTTTATTATAAGTAATACCATGACAAGAGGGAAATTAGTGATTAAATTTCCCGCAAGCCGAGGGAGAGTTTGTGGAAGTCCCGACGCCGTAGGTGGAGGGACTTTTACAATCTCCCCCGAGGCTTGAGGAAAATTTAATCACTAATTTCCCGAATTGTCATCATGGTATTAGTTTGTAATACCATGATCACCGAGGAAATAAAGTATAATATAGATCACTTTGCATAACTTAGAGCAGTACGAACTACAATATTTTTCTCAAAGAACATTGATTACACCACACTCTGGAGAATTTTGAAATTGTGATGCTTTGTTTCATTTGTACAATGATCGAGTATTTTTATTAATCAGTTTTAGGAATATTTAATCGTCATTTGGTCAAAAATCATGGCGGAGAGTTGTTTTGCCTTTGTAAAAGACGCTGAAGTTGACCAATCAAGGGAAAGTGCCCGAAAATACGGAAAACTTCATGGTGTGCTAACGTTTAGTAAGCAATGGGAAAAGGCAAGAAATAAAGAGTTCCAAGATTTTAGTCCAGAAAAGAAAGAATTCCGGTCTTTGCATATGCGCTGCTCATGCGCAGAGTCGAGGACATTGCATCCCACATGTGTTAGACGCTTGAGTAACTTGGAGTAGAGCCAGCTTTCAGGTTAAACGTAATTCGGACAGACCACTCTGTCCAAGGTCCCAGTGATTGTTATATGAGGGACAAACTGGGGGCGATCCGAGTCTCCATTCTCTAATTTTCCCACCGGGAAAATTATTGAGACAATGCAGATATCCCGCTGGGAAAATTAGACAATGGATTTCTTCATTGTCTTACTAAATTTCCCAGTCGGAAAATTGGGGAAGGGAGATTTAGTGGTTTGTATGTCCCTGGAAGGACAAAGGAAACTGAGGCGATCATGGTATTACATGTATAAAGGATTTAAGTCTGTGATGAACGAAAAACAAAATATTGACCAAAAAACTCAGTTGAAAGGAGAAATAGATTGTGGAGCTTCAAGATCTCCAATGCCTGACTACGTGAACTACATGTACTCTCCCAATCCGTGACTTCTGCTATATCTGCATGGATAATAGTGCACTTCAAAAGCAGATGTTGTTTGACAAAAGAACATCTAGGACAATATGGACTAGGATAGATCGAGTCCCACCAGGCTAGACGATCAATGATGAAGACACATGCATGCAGGACTTTATGCAACTGCTGGAGACGAGATTTCCCACCCTATCCAGACAGAAGCACCCCAGGGCCGGAAATGCACCTAATGGGAAACAATGACGATGATGATAATGCATGCACATCCACCATAACACAACATACCTTGTCCTTGGCCTTCAATGGCTTGGTTTTTATATTTTGGTTTTTCCTTGGAGTTGTACTTTTATCACCTTTAGTTCATAATGTAATACAAACACATCAGCCAAACAAATGTCAGGCAACAAACAATGTACGCTAATTACCTGGAAAAGTGCCAGACTTTTTTGACTTTCCAGGTTTTCCAGGACTTGGTTCTGGCTGGAAATGAAAAAATACAATAAATTTAATTATATATATTATATGGTGGGATAAGATAGCAACGCAGACATAAGTGCAAACCCAAAAAGCATTATGTCATTGTGACAACGGGCAAGAGCCTCTAATAATAATAACAATAATAATTATAATAATAATAATAATAACAATAATAATAATTATCAGTAACGATTTAGATGTACATAATGTTATAAATATATAATAAGACACAAGCGCAAAGCCCAAGCATCATCATTTTTCTTTTCCATTTTCTGATGTTTGAGTTATGCATATTTTCACATAATGAAGAAATAGAAAACGAGCGTGCGTGCTATGTGCAGATTTATAGCACGCGGGGACTTATCAGAACACGAGAGAAGTGTTAAAAGAAGCACGACGCGTAGCGGAGTGCTTCTCAACACTTCTCGAGTGTTCTGATCAGTCCCCAAGTGCTCTAAATCTGCACATAGCACAGCGGACAAGTTTTTTATTTCTTTTATAAAATACAATTATGATTTTAAGGCAAGTTTTCAATGTTGTTTGTTACAAAATAGTTTGAATATCTGCGCGCGCGTGCTGTGTGCTCTCATAAAGCACGCGGAATATGCATCCTTTGGCCAATCAGAGCGCGCGTTATATCATAGTTATTTTATAATGCAATTTATTATGCTTTCAAGAGCTTGCGCTTGCATCATTACACAATAATTGTGTACAATTATTGTACTAAGCATGCATGGAGACCAGACATTAGGAGAGTTGGGCATTACTGGTGAGCAGTTCACTGAATATCGTGCCTGACGACAATGTACCTTTGTTGGTGTTGCATTCATTACTGACTTATTAATACTCCCCCCTGTTGGGTTTTTATTCTTTGGTAATTCAGGGGGGGATGCTAGTATTTCAAGATTTTGGATATCCATTGCACGTATCTGTACTTCATTGGAATGAACAGTTTGGCCATTGAGAAAAGCTGAAATTAGAAATACGTGTAGATTATAATGACAGTTAAAGAACCGTTAAACACCAGCAACTCATTAATTCAATGTCAAGTAAAAACGTTACGAATTTCAAGTCATGTTGCATATTTGTTTCTTTTTCTACTTGTAGCTACATTGTAGATATGTTCACCATATTAAACACCCAATTAAGTATACTATTTGCATTAGTAATACTATTAAATACTAATGTACTATGCAGTCTTTACCATCACTAAGAACAATGATTTGACTTGTGTCGTCAATATTCATCACTTTTCCTTCAAACATTCCAAGGTTTTTGCAGTCTACCTTGACCCACATACCAACCCAGCCCTGTGTGGACGCCATGGCTTAAAAACACGGTATAATAGTCGCTAAAAATGGAAAAATAAAGAGATTTTTGGACGACTTTGTACAAAATATTATCAGTCACAGAAATAACACTCATACTTAGGCTACGCGCTGTATTTACCAGCAACGCCTGACACTAATTGACAAGGGTTAGAGAGCGAGAGAGAGGGAGAGTTAGGCATTCAAATGTAAGCCCCAGCCCGTAAATTCTGTGAACTCACCTCCTTCTAGAGATTTAAAACTTGTAGCGAAATTCGTTGCACGTCTTCATGAAGTAGCAGCCAGGGAACTCAGAATGGGTACAAAAAGTAACGAATTTGCGCAATCACCGAGTACGCGGGTCGCCAAGGACGGCTACGCCTACATTGTCATTGTACAGTGGACGCTCACAGTCTACTTTTTGTATTGAACTTTTATGAGCGCTGTTTTAACCTAGGTTCAAAAGCATCAGTGACGGGGAGGTGCGAATGAGGTTAAAAGATTAAAAGATGGAGGCCAAACTTTTTTACCCAAAAAAGTCCATTACGCAAAAACAAGACCCCAACGGCCCAGAACGTAACCCCCCAAAAGTCCACATAAAATGGGTAGGGTATCATTTTTATCAATCCAAAAAAAGTCCTTGCCAGAATCTTTATATCAAAAAATGTCCACCAGAAAATTGCTAACCCAAAAAAGTCCCAAGCCGCAACTTCAAACCCCAAAAAAGTCTTAGCACCTCCCCGTCACTGATACCCCTGAGTACCCCCCCTGGGACTGAATAGTTGAATATTTCTTGAAAAACGCCAGGGCATTTTATGGATAACTGATAATTAAGCTGATGAAATAAGTACTTTCAATGACAATGAATAAATAAGACAATGAATAAATAATTGAATGAAAAGATGTTACAGTGAAGGAAGAAACGACGATGGATCACATCGTGTATTTCAAGTGCTCGAACATAAATTAGCCCGAGTGAACGCTGGTAGGTCGCCTAGTCATTTAGTGCGGGCTCCCTGTGGAAAACGCCATCGTAGCTCGCGCGGCCAATTATCTTTGGATACTTTCACGCAGGTCAATATTAATAGTCGCTCAATATTTATGTGAATATATTTCTATTTATTGTCATTTCAGAGGACAATGCATCAATGTTCCAAGGGGTTGTCCTTCACCTACAGATGCAGGATATATACATACAGAAGTAAACTAAACTATGGGAAGGACTTTGTATAGCTTTGTCTAACTTCATCTACATGTACATGTATATACATTGTATATACCTACAGATGCAGATACATACAGAAGTAAACTAAACTATGGGAAGGACTTTGTATAGCTTTGTCTAACTTCATCTACATCTACATGTATATACATTGGCATCAATGGTAATAGTTCTGTAAAGACAAACGTTCTATTAGAGCCAGTCATTGGTGTATTTATAGCCTAGCTATATGTATAAATTAGTCTGTTATAGCTGTACAGTCAGTTACGTCATTGACATATCTACAAAGTTATAAAACTGGTCAATTTCTTGCACAGCCTTTTGGACACTTGATGAGATGTAAACGTCTTTGTTATTAACTGCTTGACAACAGACTTGGATACAATCACTGCCATTAATCTCCATGCCAACCAGAGAACCTAGTATTAGAACAAACCATTAGTGTGGTGGCCTTACTGAGTCACAGATGACGACTACTATGACGACAATGATGCTGATATAACACTGATAGTGATGACAACTACTATGACGACAATGATGCTGATATAACACTGATAGTGATGACGACTACTATGATGACAATGATGCTGATATAACACTGATAGTGATGACGACTACTATGACGACAATCATGCTGATATAACACTGATAGTGATGACAACTACTATGATGACAATGATGCTGATATAACACTGATAGTGATGACGACTACTATGATGACAATGATGCTGATATAACACTGATAGTGATGACGACTACTATGACGACAATCATGCTGATATAACACTGATAGTGATGACGACTACTATGACGACAATCATGCTGATATAACACTGATAGTGATGACGACTACTATGACGACAATGATGCTGATATAACACTGATAGTGATGACGACTACTATGACGACAATGATGCTGATATAACACTGATAGTGATGACGACTACTATGACAACAATGATGCTGATATAACACTGATAGTGATGATGATCAGAAAATCCACATGTACAAACAACACAGGCTGATGCTCAGATCTTTTTGATGGGCTTCCTGTGGTGAGCCTGTGCTGATAACACATGCACATAAATCATTAACTTGTATGCATGCATGTAATGATGATGGTTATGATACTGATGATGGTTATGATACTGATGATGGTTTAATATGATACTGATGATGGTTATGATACTGATGATGGTTATGATACTGATGATGGTTATGATACTGATGATGGCTATGATACTGATGATGGTTTAATATGATACTGATGATGGCTATGATACTGATGATGGTTATGATACTGATGATGGTTATGATACTGATGATGGTTTAATATGATACTGATGATGGTTATGATACTGATGATGGTTATGATACTGATGATGGTTATGATACTGATGATGGCTATGATACTGATGATGGTTTAATATGATACTGATGATGGCTATGATACTGATGATGGTTTAATATGATACTGATGATGGCTATGATACTGATGATGGTTATGATACTGATGATGGTTATGATACTGATGATGGTTTAATATGATACTGATGATGGTTATGATACTGATGATGGCTATGATACTGATGATGGTTATGATACTGATGATGGTTATGATACTGATGATGGCTATGATACTGATGATGGCTATGATACTGATGATGGTTATGATACTGATGATGGTTTAATATGATACTGATGATGGTTATGATACTGATGATGGTTATGATACTGATGATGGTTATGATACTGATGATGGTTATGATACTGATTATGGTCATGTTCTTGCTTGTACAATATTCACCTTGATCAGCAGCCTCATTATGTTCTGAGGAACCAATAACTCTTGAGATTTCATCAGCTTTCATGTTGATTTCCTTAGTCTGTACTAATATACAGCCCTGCAGGAACAAGAACCTATTCAAACAACAAGTACTAATACACAGCCCTGCAGGAACAAGAACCTATTCAAACAACAAGTACTAATACACAGCCCTGCAGGAACAAGAACCTATTCAAACAACAAGTACTAATACACATACACAGCCCTGCAGGAACAAGAACCTATTCAAACAACAAGTACTAATACACAGCCCTGCAGGAACAAGAACCTATTCAAACAACAAGTACTAATACACAGCCCTGCAGGAACAAGAACCTATTCAAACAACAAGTACTAATACACAGCCCTGCAGGAACAAGAACCTATTCAAACAACAAGTACTAATACACAGCCCTGCAGGAACAAGAATCTATTCAAACAACAAGTACTAATACACAGCCCTGCAGGAACAAGAACCTATTCAAACAACAAGAAATACTATTCAAACAAACAACAAGTACTAATACACAGGAACAAGCCCCTATGCAGGAACAAGAACCTATTCAAACAACAAGTACTAATACACAGCCCTGCAGGAACAAGAACCTATTCAAACAACAAGTACTAATACACAGCCCTGCAGGAACAAGAACCTATTCAAACAACAAGTACTAATACACAGCCCTGCAGGAACAAGAACCTATTCAAACAACAAGTACTAATACACAGCCCTGCAGGAACAAGAACCTATTCAAACAACAAGTACTAATACTAATAACAATTCAACCCTAGGACAAGGAACAAGAACCTATTCAAACAACAAGTACTAATACACAGCCCTGCAGGAACAAGAAACTATTCAAACAACAACCTATACAAGCAACTGCAGGAACAAGAACCTATTCAAACAACAAGTACTAATACACAGCCCTGCAGGAACAAGAACTATTCAAACACAGCCCTGCAGGAACAAGAACCTATTCAAACAACAAGTACTAATACACAGCCCTGCAGGAACAAGAATCTATTCAAACAACAAGTACTAATACACAGCCCTGCAGGAACAAGAACCTATTCAAACAACAAGTACTAATACACAGCCCTGCAGGAACAAGAACCTATTCAAACAACAAGTACTAATACACAGCCCTGCAGGAACAAGAACCTATTCAAACAAGAACAAATACACAGCCCTGCAGTACTAATACACAGCCCTGCAGCCCTGAACAAGAACCTATTCAAACAACAAGTACTAATGAACAAGAAACCTATTCAAACCTATTCAACAAGTACTAATACACAGCCCTGCAGGAACAAGAATCTATTCAAACAACAAGTACTAATACACAGCCCTGCAGGAACAAGAATCTATTCAAACAACAAGTACTAATACACAGCCCTGCAGGAACAAGAATCTATTCAAACAACAACTACTAATACACACAGCCCTGCAGGAACAAGAACCTATTCAAACAACAAGTACTAATACACAGCCCTGCAGGAACAAGAACCTATTCAAACAACAAGTACTAATACACAGCCCTGCAGGAACAAGAATCTATTCAAACAACAAGTACTAATACACAGCCCTGCAGGAACAAGAACCTATTCAAACAACAAGTACTAATACACAGCCCTGCAGGAACAAGAACCTATTCAAACAACAAGTACTAATACACAGCCCTGCAGGAACAAGAACCTATTCAAACAACAAGTACTAATGAACAAGAACCTATTCAAACAACAAGTACTAATGAACAAGAACCTATTCAAACAACAAGTACTAATACACAGCCCTGCAGGAACAAGAACCTATTCAAACAACAAGTACTAATACACAGCCCTGCAGGAACAAGAACCTATTCAAACAACAAGTACTAATACACAGCCCTGCAGGAACAAGAACCTATTCAAACAACAAGTACTAATACACAGCCCTGCAGGAACAAGAACCTATTCAAACAACAAGTACTAATACACAGCCCTGCAGGAACAAGAACCTATTCAAACAACAAGTACTAATACACAGCCCTGCAGGAACAAGAACCTATTCAAACAACAAGTACTAATACACAGCCCTGCAGGAACAAGAACCTATTCAAACAACAAGTACTAATACACAGCCCTGCAGGAACAAGAACCTATTCAAACAACAAGTACTAATACACAGCCCTGCAGGAACAAGAACCTATTCAAACAACAAGTACTAATACACAGCCCAGCCCTGCAGGAACAAGAACCTATTCAAACAACAAGTACTAATACACAAGAACCTATTCAAACAACAAGTACTAATACACAGCCCTGCATACAAGAGGAACAAGAATCTATTCAAACAACAAGTACTAATACACAGCCCTGCAGGAACAAGAACCTAATTCAAACAACAAGTACTAATACACAGCCCTGCAGGAACAAGAACCTATTCAAACAACAAGTACTAATACACAGCCCTGCAGGAACAAGAACCTATTCAAACAACAAGTAGTACTAATACACAGCCCTGCAGGAACAAGAACCTATTCAAACAACAAGTACTAATACACAGCCCTGCAGGAACAAGAACCTATTCAAACAACAAGTACTAATACACAACAAGCCCTGCAGGAACAAGAACCTATTCAAACAACAAGTACTAATACACAGCCCTGCAGGAACAAGAACCTATTCAAACAACAAGTACTAATGATACAAGAGGAACAAGAACCTATTCAAACAACAAGTACTAATGAACAAGAACCTATTCAAACAACAAGTACTAATACACAGCCCTGCAGGAACAAGAACCTATTCAAACAACAAGTACTAATACACAGCCCTGCAGGAACAAGAACCTATTCAAACAACAAGTACTAATACACAGCCCTGCAGGAACAACAACCTATTCAAACAACAAGTACTAATACACAGCCCTGCAAGAATCTATTCAAACAACAAGTACTAATACACAGCCCTGCAGGAACAAGAACCTATTCAAACAACAAGTACTAATACACAGCCCTGCAGGAACAAGAACCTATTCAAACAACAAGTACTAATACACAGCCCTGCAGGAACAAGAACCTATTCAAACAACAAGTACTAATACACAGCCCTGCAGGAACAAGAACCTATTCAAACAACAAGTACTAATGAACAAGAACCTATTCAAACAACAAGTACTAATACACAGCCCTGCAGGAACAAGAATCTATTCAAACAACAAGTACTAATACACAGCCCTGCAGGAACAAGAATCTATTCAAACAACAAGTACTAATACACAGCCCTGCAGGAACAAGAATCTATTCAAACAACAAAACACTAATACACAGCCCTGCAGGAACAAGAACCTATTCAAACAACAAGTACTAATACACAGCCCTGCAGGAACAAGAACCTATTCAAACAAACAACAAGTACTAATACACAGCCCTGCAGGAACAAGAACCTATTCAAACAACAAGTATACACAGCCCTAAAACAATTCAAACAACAAGTACAAGTAACTAATACTAACTTACACAGAACAAGAACCTATTCAAACAACAAGTACTAATACACAGCCCTGCAGGAACAAGAACCTATTCAAACAACAAGTACTAATACACAGCCCTGCAGGAACAAGAACCTAATATTCAAACAACAAGTACTAATACACAGCCCTGCAGGAACAAGAATCTATTCAAACAACAAGTACTAATACACAGCCCTGCAGGAACAAGAACCTATTCAAACAACAAGTACTAATACACAGCCCTGCAGGAACAAGAATCTATTCAAACAACAAGTACTAATACACAGCCCTGCAGGGACAAGAATCTATTCAAACAACAAGTTTTTATAAACATCATTGTTACATGTAGCTCTCACCTTCTCCTTAATTTTGTCCAAAAAACTCTTGATGTTTTCCTTCTGTTGAGGACTTTGAAAAAATATTGCTAGACATACCTGGAACAAAATAGCTGGATAAATAGAAACACAAAGAGAGCCACTTCAAGTTTTACAGGAACACAGCCGCGTGGGATCATCAAGCATCATATCAACATGCTACTGACTATGCTGCAAATGATTTATTGTACAGTACATGTACAGTACTTACTTGATCATATGGCTTCTGCCTGGTCACTAGTGTACAGTACTTGTACTTACTTGATCATATGGTTTCTGCCTGGTCCCTAGTGTACAGTACTTGTACTTACTTGATCATATGGTTTCTGCCTGGTCCCTAGTGTACAGTAGTACATGTACTTACTTGATCATATGGTTTCTGCCTGGTCCCTAGTGTACAGTACTTGTACTTACTTGATCATATGGCTTCTGCCTGGTCCCTAGTGTACAGTACATGTACTTACTTGATCATATGGTTTCTGCCTGGTCCCTAGTGTACAGTACTTGTACTTACTTGATCATATGGCTTATGCTTCTGGGTCCCTAGTGTACAGTACTTGTACTTACTTGATCATATGGTTTCTGCCTGGTCCCTAGTGTACAGTACTTGTACTTACTTGATCATATGGTTTCTGCCTGGTCACTAGTGTACAGTACTTGTACTTACTTGATCATATGGTTTCTGCCTGGTCCCTAGTGTACAGTACTAGTGTATATGGTTTCTGCCTACTTGTACTTACTTGATCATATGGCTTCCGCCTGGTCACTAGTGTACAGTACTTGTACTTACTTGATCATATGGTTTCTGCCTGGTCCCTAGTGTACAGTACTTGTACTTACTTGATCATATGGTTTCTGCCTGGTCCCTAGTGTACAGTACTTGTACTTACTTGATCATATGGCTTCTGCCTGGTCCCTAGTGTACAGTACTTGTACTTACTTGATCATATTGATCATACTTACTTGATCATATGGCTTCTGCCTGGTCCCTAGTGTACAGTACTTGTACTTACTTGATCATATGGCTTCTGCCTGGTCACTAGTGTACAGTACTTGTACTTACTTGATCATATGGTTTCTGCCTGGTCCCTAGTGTACAGTACTTGTACTTACTTGTCATAACTTTCTGCCTGGTCCCTACTTGTACAGTATAATACTTACTTGATCATATGGCTTCTGCCTGGTCCCTAGTGTACAGTACATGTACTTACTTGATCATATGGCTTCTGCCTGGTCCCTAGTGTACAGTACTTGTACTTACTTGATCATATGGTTTCTGCCTGGTCCCTAGTGTACAGTACTTGTACTTACTTGATCATATGGCTTCTGCCTGGTCCCTAGTGTACAGTACTTGTACTTACTTGATCATATGGCTTCTGCCTGGTCCCTAGTGTACAGTACTTACTTGATACTTACTTGATCATAATACTTACTTGATCATATGGCTTCTGCCTGGTCCCTAGTGTACAGTACATGTACTTACTTGATCATATGGCTTCTGCCTGGTCCCTAGTGTACAGTACTTGTACTTACTTGATCATATGGTTTCTGCCTGGTCCCTAGTGTACAGTACTTGTACTTACTTGATCATAATACTTCTGCCTGGTCCCTAGTGATCATATGGCTTCTGCCTGGTCCCTAGTGTACAGTACATGTACTTACTTGATCATATGGCTTCTGCCTGGTCCCTAGTGTACAGTACTTGTACTTACTTGATCATATGGTTTCTGCCTGGTCCCTAGTGTACAGTACTTGTACTTACTTGATCATATGGCTTCTGCCTGGTCCCTAGTGTACAGTACTTGTACTTACTTGATCATAAGGCTTCTGCCTGGTCCCTAGTGTACAGTACTTGTACTTACTTGATCATATGGTTTCTGCCTGGTCCCTAGTGTACAGTACTTGTACTTACTTGATCATATGGCTTCCGCCTGGTCCCTAGTGTACAGTACTTGTACTTACTTGATCATATGGCTTCTGCCTGGTCCCTAGTGTACAGTACATGTACTTACTTGATCATAAGGCTTCTGCCTGGTCCCTAGTGTACAGTACTTGTACTTACTTGATCATATGGTTTCTGCCTGGTCCCTAGTGTACAGTACATGTACAGTACTTACTTGATCATATGGCTTCTGCCTGGTCACTAGTGTACAGTACATGTACTTACTTGATCATATGGTTTCTGCCTGGTCACTAGTGTACAGTACATGTACTTACTTGATCATAAGGCTTCTGCCTGGTCCCTAGTGTACAGTACTTGTACTTACTTGATCATATGGTTTCTGCCTGGTCCCTAGTGTACAGTACATGTACAGTACTTACTTGATCATATGGCTTCTGCCTGGTCCCTAGTGTACAGTACTTGTACTTACTTGATCATATGGCTTCCGCCTGGTCCCTAGTGTACAGTACTTGTACTTACTTGATCATATGGCTTCTGCCTGGTCCCTAGTGTACAGTACTTGTACTTACTTGATCATATGGTTTCTGCCTGGTCCCTAGTGTACAGTACTTGTACTTACTTGATCATATGGTTTCTGCCTGGTCCCTAGTGTACTGTACTTGTACTTACTTGATCATATGGTTTCTGCCTGGTCCCTAGTGTACAGTACTTGTACTTACTTGATCATATGGTTTCTGCCTGGTCCCTAGTGTACAGTACATGTACTTACTTGATCATATGGCTTCTGCCTGGTCCCTAGTGTACAGTACTTGTACTTACTTGATCATATGGCTTCCGCCTGGTCCCTAGTGTACAGTACTTGTACTTACTTGATCATATGGCTTCTGCCTGGTCCCTAGTGTACAGTACATGTACTTACTTGATCATATGGCTTCCGCCTGGTCCCTAGTGTACAGTACTTGTACTTACTTGATCATATGGCTTCCGCCTGGTCCCTAGTGTACAGTACTTGTACTTACTTGATCATATGGTTTCTGCCTGGTCCCTAGTGTACAGTACTTGTACTTACTTGATCATATGGTTTCTGCCTGGTCCCTAGTGTACAGTACTTGTACTTACTTGATCATATGGCTTCTGCCTGGTCCCTAGTGTACAGTACTTGTACTTACTTGATCATATGGCTTCTGCCTGGTCCCTAGTGTACAGTACTTGTACTTACTTGATCATATGGTTTCTGCCTGGTCCCTAGTGTACTGTACTTGTACTTACTTGATCATATGGCTTCTGCCTGGTCCCTAGTGTACAGTACATGTACTTACTTACTTGATCATATGGCTTCTGCCTGGTCCCTAGTGTACAGTACTTGTACTTACTTGATCATATGGCTTCTGCCTGGTCCCTAGTGTACAGTACTTGTACTTACTTGATCATATGGTTTCTGCCTGGTCCCTAGTGTACAGTACATGTACTTACTTGATCATATGGTTTCTGCCTGGTCCCTAGTGTACAGTACTTGTACTTACTTGATCATATGGTTTCTGCCTGGTCCCTAGTGTACAGTACTTGTACTTACTTGATCATAATACTTACTTGATCATAAGGCTTCCGCCTGGTCCCTAGTGTTAAAGGAACAGAACTGTGATCCCTTGATAATGATACTTGCGCATCCGTTAAGTCATCTGATGTTGGTAGTGGTACATAAGCATCTACTTGTGCATCCTGGGAAAGATGAGGTTACATGTACCTAATTAGATTATACAGTACAAGTGTGTAGAAGAAAAACATGAAGAGAATCATAGCTGCAGATGACGTTCCCTGGATTAGTGCTCCACACTACACTGCACTGGAGTTCTACGTTAGAATACTAAAAGTAGTTACTGTTTTACTGTACCTCTGGTAATAAGGACCATGTCGTTTCCCCTGCCGCAGGAGTAAAATCATGAATATTGCTCCAATTATTGTTATATAGACTCAAATCAGCTGCTTGGAATTGATCTGTCAAGAAGAAATATTTTACATCAATAAATAAATAATAAATTACATTAATCTTTTTTACAGTGTGTACTACTCATTTCTTTACAAGTTATTTTATTTTTATTTCTAAAATAACTTGACACAGACTGAGAACGAGGTCCAAACAAGCTTAGCCTGAGACATTACAAATACAGTAAAATTACATGTTACACGTCTAACAATTCTTCTGAGTAAAGATGGTAAGGAAGGGTCAGAAAACCTTCAAAAACATCCTAAAAATTGTCCCACCTTAAAAATACCCCATGGTCTGTATAATATGTAGATAAAAATGTTATAGAGCAGTCTTACCCTCTAGCTCAGGATAATAATATAGGGAGAATGTACTGTCTTATTAGTTATACTACAGTCTTACCCTCTAGCTCAGGATAATAATATAGGGAGAATGTACTGTCTTATTAGTTATACTGTAGAGCAGTCTTACCCTCTAGCTCAGGATAATAATGTAGGGAGAATGTACTGTCTTATTAGTTATACTGTAGAGCAGTCTTACCCTCTAGCTCAGGATAATATTATAGGGAGAATGTACTGTCTTGTTAGTTATACTGTAGAGCAGTCTTACCCTCTAGCTCAGGATAATAATATAGGGAGAATGTACTGTCTTATTAGTTATACTGTAGAGCAGTCTTACCCTCTAGCTCAGGATAATAATATAGGGAGAATGTACTGTCTTATTAGTTATACTACAGTCTTACCCTCTAGCTCAGGATAATAATATAGGGAGAATGTACTGTCTTATTAGTTATACTACAGTCTTACCCTCTAGCTCAGGATAATAATATTGAAAACAACCAAACTTCATCCCTGATGACGACTCTATTATGGGCTGAGTTGTACAACACAGAAAAATATCCATCTTTTTACAGTCGCGAGTTCTGTTTAAATACATTCAAAAGAAAAACACATAGTAAATCATTTGCAAATAAACAATATGTTATATTGAAGGGCTCCCTGCATGAATGGAGTAAGTGACTTGTGATCAAAACCCAAATTCTCCTTTGAAATTCAAAGAATCTCAAGGAGAATTTAGATTTAGGTTAGATTCTCACCTAAACTGTTGACATGCAACCACCACTTTACAGTCTTTACAATCTCTGAAATATACACTGAAATGACACAGAAAATAAGAGTTAATTACCGAGAACGGAGGCAGTAAGCCATATACATCCCGAGGGCCGTAGGCTCGAAGGATGTATTGGATTAATGCCGACGTTCGAGGTAATTAACTGTCTTATTACATGATTGACAAGGTTTTCGCACATAAAATAATCCCAAAGTGTTGCAATCACTGTGATTATTGTTCTGGACAAAATTCCCATGAGGAAATGTCAAACACAATTGCCTTTCAATTCTGTATAACTACATGTATGTATAATGATAATTAGGTTCGAAACTTCCATCGGTAAGCACAGTAGTCTAGTGTGTTAAGGAGGGTGCAAGTAATCGGAAGGGCCGGGGTTCGATTCTCGATTCGACTTATCAAAATATTTTTTTCTTCAAAATTCACCAAGTCTAACATTTCTAAGTCTATTGCCAACATAAATATAACCGGGAAAGCATAGAACGAGGGCAATATCTGTAGATTGCCCTGGAATGAGGGCAATATCTGTAGATTGCCCTTGAATTCGTAATTGGAGCTGGGAAATATGGGATATAAAGCCCGACGGAAAACAAAGAAAGTTTACCGACTCAATAATGTAATAAGATATTTAATATATACATGCCTCTTATTAACAGAGGTCCATACCGTAAGTTACAATATATGGAGCGAGTTTTTCACTGAGTTATGACCCAAGTGCGTAGTGCAAGGGCAATAAAAAAGTGAAAAAAACCCCGAGGATCCATAACTTGGACCGAGCAAACGAGGTTAATAAGATATTTATTATTATTCTGCACTAATGCACCTATCAATGTTAAGCTGGCGGGAGGGGGGAGGCCGGGCCTATGGCGGGGATTTTACTAGATGTGCTATCCGTGGGCTGGGATTTTGATTAAACACTTGCCCGGGGTAGGGAAAATTTGAAAAGTAAAATTACAAGTAAAATTAAAATTTCCGCGGCGAAACAACTGCCGGATCAAAGCATGCTTTCAACACGTACGTGATCAGACTCACGTGATCAAGTTTACAGCACAGCAGAATAATGGTATTATTAATTGAGTATCGTAGGCCGGTGAGTAAAAATACTCAAATGTTATTTCAGTCGACGTCAAATGTTCGTACTTTACTCTTACATTAAAGACAAAGTTTGGGTTTTGATGATCTTTTTTTGTTTTGTTGTATTTTTCAAAACTGACAAATGGGTTTATATAAACTATATTTTTTTACCACATTTGACCTTTCCTTTAGCCCATGGGGAGGGAATTTGACTGAAAATTTCTTGAAAAAATCAAATCCCCGCCATAGGCCCGGCCTCCCCCCCGCCGGCTTAACATTGATAGGTGCATAAAATATGTACACACAATAAGGATGTTTTCATTCACTACGGTCCGTACGGGAAGTTATGGAGCGCTAATAACATGCATACCGATATGCACTGGCAAACTCTGCTATACTTTCAGCACTACCAGGTGCTTTTGTCAGTTCAATCAGCTGATTTGTACACATTTATTTGAAGCCTTTTAATTATTGTCCTGGCGGAGCAATTTTAGAATACCAAACTTGTAGTGGCACTCAAGACAATAAGATTCTTCGATGTAGTTCTACTGTGATGCAAGTAATGTGACAGGGTATTCTAGCAGCCACTGTCTCCTGTATGACCACCCACCTACTGTACTTCATACTTTATAATTGAAATCCTCAAGTGCATAACCGTTTGATGATGGCCAGTCACTATACATACCTGCCCTTAATAGGACCTAGAAACATAGTACAACCAGTGCAGTCGTCAATTGTTATAGTAGCTGAATGGTCAAATACATACATATTGGAATCCTGTGAAATACAATATAGATTGGATCAAAATGATTACATGACTCAATATTTGTATTCTTTCATTCGATCGAATAATTATGTAAGTACATGCATGTAATTATGTAATGTGACTACAACTACCAGAATGCTTTGCAAATTTTCTTTTTTTTTCTAGATTTTTATTCGTTCTTGAGGTAATTCATTCAATTGTAAATTACGTAATTCAGTTTTAATAATAATAATAATAATACATTTTATATAGCGCCACTATCCATAACAATGATCAGAGCGCTTAGAATGCTAATTAAAACCTTTTAGCTGCCAAGTACTGTTTAATAAACAGTTCACAATTCACTAAGACAAAGGGTACTAATTATCTCACAAAAGAAGATGCGCAAAGCATTCTGGTAGTTGTGGCCATATTACGTCATTATGCATAAGGTCTATTCTGACCTTTGATTGAGTTAACACTTAGTTGTAGGGGAGGGGAGGGTCAGGCAAATATTTTGCATCATCCTTTGATAAACTGGAGTACCAGCAAAACTTGTACTGTACTTATAAATATAACTATAGCTCTTTTTAAGATTAACATTGCTATTTTCCACACACACAAGTTATACGTAAGACTTAAATGTTATATTATTGCTGCGAGCGTAGCGAGCAGCGAAACTAATCTTGACGGCGTTCCTGTGTCATGTGTGGTCGTGTGGGATCTGGGCACTTATGTGGATGCAACTAGAATCTCGACTGCATTTCACGGAGTTTGGATGATTTGTGAGCCACGGTACTTTTGATCAGCGCACACTCACAACACGACTCGTTGGATCGGAGTATCGTTTATTTTTCGCTGATTCAAGCCAGGAAAGTGTTCGTTTTCTACAAATCCATGATGTCAAATGCAACTTTATTCATTGTTGGAAGCATTCGTCAGGGTCATGAACAATTTAGTGACATTTCAAGGGGAAGACAATGTTGTTTTATGAGTTTTCAGCGCTGTTGACTGTTGTGTGTCAGTCGCATCCAGTTCCACAATGGAGTACTTCTACAGCCTTCTTTCCAGATGCTTTTGAAAGACACAGTATCCCAGATACAGAGACGCTGTCGCTGACCTATCTACCTGATCGAGTTTGTTGGTCTTCGTCAAACCAATCCGGCCCATGCCATTGCCATTGGCATGGAAGCAACTACTGAATCAAATTATACGATCCATCCTGGTGTACTTTTATCTTCTACAAGTGTGCTATGAGGCTTCGACATCTTTCCTGATATCTGGCCAGTAACATTGTATATAATATACACCAAACACAATTCTCTATTTCATTGAATCCATATTTGTATTAATTACTGCATATCAGTAGAGTACAAACTATTAAAAGCGTGCAACATATGAGTAAATAGTGCAAAGTATTGCATGCTTTTATAGTGCTTGTACATGTCTATAGCTGTCTGTCTATGACCAGATTATTATAGTGTTAGCATTTGTATTAAGCAACACCATATACACCATTTTAATGGTGTATATAGAAACTCAGGTGGGAATGAGAATTAATAGAGACATGGAAGGGGACAATGTGACCGGGACAGGAATGAGAATCAATGGAGATGTGGGATGGGACACAGGAAAAAATAACCAAAAACCAAACATGATTTTAGCTGGATTTTTACTGGATTTTATATGGTTTTTTAATAAAATCCAAATCTGGTTAAATTGCATTATTTCCAAATCTGGATTTTTTTGTAAACCAATATCGGATTTGTTGAAATCTTGATTTGGAAATGATATGGTTTTTTATAAAACCCAGAAAGGCTTTTATTTGGTTTCTCCAATAAACAGGGTTGGTTTTGTAGGATATACAGGTCTGGTTCCCTTAAAACCCTGCCATGGATATGATTATAAACAGGGTTGGTTTTGTAGGATATACAGGTCTGGTTCCCTTAAAACCCTGCTATGGATATGATTATAAACAGGGTTGGTTTTGTAGGATATACAGGTCTGGTTCCCTTAAAACCCTGCTATGGATATGATTATAAACAGGGTTGGTTTTGTAGGATATACAGGTCTGGTTCCCTTAAAACCCTGCTATGGATATGATTATAAACAGGGTTGGTTTTGTAGGATATACAGGTCTGGTTCCCTTAAAACCCTGCTATGGATATGATTATAAACAGGGTTGGTTTTGTAGGATATACAGGTCTGTTTCCCTTAAAACCCTGCTATGGATATGATTATAAACAGGGTTGGTTTTGTAGGATATACAGGTCTGGTTCCCTTAAAACCCTGCTATGGATATGATTATAAACAGGGTTGGTTTTGTAGGATATACAGGTCTGGTTCCCTTAAAACCCTGCTATGGATATGATTATAAACAGGGTTGGTTTTGTAGGATATACAGGTCTGGTTCCCTTAAAACCCTGCCATAATATAAATTGGATGTATCAGAAAAAATGTTTTGACCAAAACAACAATAATATTTCCAACAACAATTTATTTGTTCAATTGAAAAACTTAAAAGCTACAATGAAATGATTAATAATTAATTAATTTCTTATTTAATTATTAATAACTTAATGATTTGTCATTCATACTATCTTAAATAGATAGTAGTTATAACTCCACTTGCAAATCGTCAACATGCAAACACAATGAACTGTAAACTTATCACATTTTAATGATGTTGTAATGTGATCACATTACAACATCATTTGTGGTAAGTCTTTCCAAACTTACATCTTCATGAATTTTGACAATTCTTCTAATTAGCAATTGTGATGCAATCCCTAAAATGTGCGTGTCTTTGTCTTTGTTTCTTAGGAGTTTCATATCGAGCTCCTTTGCACTTTTCTTCAGTTCTTGAAGTCTGATGTCCTTCATACTTGGCTTGTCTAGCCATTTTAATATAATTGCTTGTGCTGAAGGCAGAGTAAGACCTGGAAACACAAAAAAAAATTGTCATAAGTTTACAGTTCATTGTGTTTGTTGCAGATTTGCAAGTGGAGTACTAGTATATATTTAAGATAGTATGAATGACAAATTAATGACTTTCAATCACCTATCTATCACAATTGACTAACAAACAGTATTACTATATACTATTAAATTATTATTATACCTTCTTTAAAGTAAGCATTATACTCGGTTACTTTATTGCATTTCTCATCTCGGTCATAGGGTGGACTGTATTTGACAAGCACAGGACTACTGTTGTTCTTTGAGCTTACTGTTGTAGTGGTAGAGCATGAGCTATCGCTTTCTTCTTCTGTTGCTTCTTCCATACTGTTTAGTAATGGGTCACTGTTTTTCCTTCGTCTTTCCATCATGTGTCTTCTTATGATGTCCATGATTGCATTCTTCCTTAAACCCACTGATGGCATGATGTAGTATTCATTCTTGGAAAGTATATCTGACATTTCCTGTAGTTTCTGTGCATTATCAGAGTTTGACCTGAATTTGGGTGTGGGCTGGTTCATGGGCCAAACACTTTTTTATGTGGTTCAAAATCCTCTTTTTCCTGGCAATACAAGTAACAGACATAAGATGTACTTATAGGTGAGAGGAGGCTCCACCCTGAGGTACAGACCCTAAGGTAACAAATAACCAATTCAATTTAGAAAAAAATTATTGAAGGTTTTAGAGAGTGGAATTTTGTTCACATCGTGTATACAATGTCTCAATTTTTTAACATTAGCTTGCTTTGGACGAAGTAATCAGGATGAAGCTTAAGAGTACTCAAGACTTATCAATATCTTTTTTTGGCTTATGATATTTTGCGAAATGAAACGATGCGATACAGATCTTTTGCGAAACGAACTCGACTGTACAATATGTGATAATTGTAATTCTTCACTCTCTAGAGGCCTCTGGAGATGGTTGGGCTGCCTGTGGTTTGACAGCACGCACATAAAAATGTTTTGATTTCGCGATTGTTTCTTGTCCATTTCATCCGTGGGAACGGTCCATTCTGATTGGTTGATTTTACAGAGATGTGATGTCCGCGGTCATAAGTTATATAAGCCATCTAGATACGCTTCGCTCCGACGGCAATAACACAGCTCCGTTCTCGACTCGTTTCGCAAAAGATCTGTATCGCATCGTTTCGCAAAAGATCATAAGCTTAAGTAAAAAAATCATATGTTTAACGTTCGCTATTTTATGAATTTAACATATTACATTCACGTTAACTTACTTGGTATTATATAAAGTTCTGTCGATACTCGTAAGAGCGTCCTTTTCTTTGTTAGTGAGAACTCTATCCATTTCTTCTGTTCTTTTTAATTTAGCGTTCGCTATTTTATGAATTTAACATATTACATTCACGTTAACTTACTTGGTATTATATAAAGTTCTGTCGATACTCGTAAGAGCGTCCTTTTCTTTGTTAGTGAGAACTCTATCCATTTCTTCTGTTCTTTTTAATTTAGCAGGCGGAGGACCATTCTTCACATTTTGGTGCCCTAAAAAATAAAGCTGCACATTCATTATCTAAAATACATGAGCAGAACTGCCAGAAGAGTCCGCGCATTTCTTTCCATCCCACCTTGCCCTCGGTATCCTCGAATAAAAGCGAAGTCGTACATACCTTTCAGTTCTTCGATCGCTCCAGTGAATTTTGCTTTCTTCCCGATCGTTCTAAGTCCCAAAAGATTCAAGTTATCCTCTGTTAAAATTCTTTCAGACATTAATGTCAATCCATTGATCTCTTGTTCATGGAATTTAGAAGATATACTTGGGTCACTTTCAAATAGTTCACCGATCCACAAATTCACATCACTGCAAGTCCATTCTGCAAAGAAAAATGTTAGATACGGATAGATGTTACTGTAGGATCTGTACTTTAGAAATCTCACGAGAGTCGCTACAAAACGTGACTTTATATAGATAAAATATTGTTTGTTTACCTGAGATATCGTCAGCCAATTTCGGCGGAGAATTAGATTGTGAGTTCTCGTCATGTTCAACTTCAACCGTTTTGGCGCCATCTTGCAAGTGCTGTTCGTTGACGTTGTGGCTTTCAGGTTGAGAAAGATCCCCGGAAAGTTCGTCCTCAGAATAAATCACCGTATCTGTGTCGCTTTTTTCGTCGCTTTCATGTACATCTTTCATGTGCATCTTTGTTTTCTTCTTTGCGAGAGATAATAAAGCTGACTTCGAGTTCGACATTTCAACGGCAATGCTAGCGAAAGGCGTGTTGCACGTGTAGTCGTGTACATGAGCTTTGTGATGGCTTGACGGACGGATGGACGAGTATTCTGATTGGCTAACTTTCCCGCCGAGTCTTGTGATTGGTTGATTAGTTACATTTTTCGCGCCAATATTGAACACAGGCAGCCCAACATACTACTACAATGACTGAGAGTCTTTTAACTGGTCTCATTTTGACCTTACCTAAATTATTACATGTAAAAGTCCGAAATGTTCTTGAAGTAGGGCCTTTGACAATACACTGAATTCATCTACCTAAACCGGCAGATGGAGAATTGATCCTCAACTTGTTTGACGTCAGTCAACTTGTTCATTTCATCGAACAATATTATTGTAAACAAATACATGTGACTTGCTTAGAACAGCCACTCGGTGTAAAGACTGTACCGGCAATAAAAACTGCTAAAAAATGAAGTAACTTCTTTTGTTGCATGTTTGCAAATGAATAATTTTATAGAATAGTCAAACATGTACAATAATATTTGTAACAAAAAATGAATTCGACTTAAAAGCGAACGTTTCACTGGGAAATGACTTGCTACATGTTTACTTAACCCTGATCATTTGGATAGATAGGTATTTGTACATCAGTTATCTGTGTTCTCTTGGTTATTATAATTACAAAATAATGTTTTTCTGGCTTTTTTTGTAGCGGAACAGTCAGTCACAGTTGGAACTGACTCATTGAAATCTACATCCCAAAATCCTGGTGGAGTTTTGGGGGCCTTGAATAAACTGCGATGTTTAGATGCCTTGTCTATTCTTCTTTGCGCTTCCTCTTCTCCGAAATCTTCTGCAATTGCTTCCCAGTACTAGAATAGAATGAAATATCTCAGTTAGAAAGATGAAACGTTCCACCGTACGAATCAGTCACCCATACTGAAAACGCCACGTGGTTCAATTCGCAGTACGTACTGTGTGGAGTAATGGTCAGTAATCATAGATGTACTATAAATGTACCTTCTCACAATGATGGCAAGTCTGTCCAGGGAGGCGTTTTCTCTTCTGTTTACCTCTTACTGGACTGTTCTGAAATTTATATACTGCCTGCTGCTCTGTAATCCTGCGCATTTCAGAAAATTGTACCTCAGTTATTATAGTAAAACATATCTGAGAAGCATGGTATGTATTTAACTCACGATTCTCCTCTTTCTTCTTTGTAACTTTTAAATGCTTCCCATTCTTTATCAGACCAATGTTTTGGTTTGTGGACCTGAATTTTGTAGATAAATTCAGTATACGGCATACATTTGGTCTTATAGATTATTGTGCATCTCGTCTGCCACGGAATCTTGAAGCAATGGGTTCATGGAAAGCTGAAGAATTCCAAAAGTTTGCATTTCCAGCTTCTGAGTTTGTTCTGTATGGATTACTATCTGACAATGATTATAAGGTGTGGGCACCTATCCCAAGAATGGTGGAATGTGTTTTTCAGTTGTGGAAGAAATGGATGGACAGATTCTATGATACAAAATTTCAAAAGCCTCGCCTGGAGATATTGTATTCTATTTGAAGAGGAGTATGGAACTGATGCATGTGTAATCAATCTTCACAATCTTACACACTTGTCAGACGATGTTCACAGGTTCTCTTCCCCTGACAACTACTGGTGCTTTGATTTTGAGAGAGCAGTTAAACGTTATGTGCGTCAATCAAGTAACAAAAAGCATATTGAGAAGTCATTTGCTCGTAGGGAATCACAAAGAGAGTTTATAAAGTTTAGAAAATTAATGAAACAAATACCATCTTTGAGGTCAAGGAGAAATCTAAAATTTGACAGAGTAAAGGTCAGTGGATCAGTTATACTGTACATTTTAAGGGATACAATGTTGTAGCTGTATTCATACCCAACACTCAACTCACCAGTTTGTAATAAATTTACTGAAGGCAAAGAAAACCTCAAAGCTCTGAAGAGAATGTAAATGTACATGTATATGGTTTTGCAGTTTGAATAATTCAAAACCTTCACAGTTTTTCTCTTGATAACTGTAATTTTAGGTGACTGCTTCATCGCTGGAAAATGCTAGGGCTCTATACTTAATGAGTAAAAATGACAATGATATTGAACACATATGCAGTGGTGTATTGACAGGTGCTCCCCATTTCCATATCCTGACAGATGTGGAAAGGCAAACAGTGTTGACTTACTGCAGCACTGTGCCCTCACATGAAATAGGTGAGGCAGTCGAATCATACAAAAGTGTTTACTTGCCTTTGCACGGCATACCTAATGGTAAACTTTACAGAAAAGGAGACATTGTTATTGCAACCGTTGGAGGTAGTGAAGTTATTTCTCAGATAGAGAGTTTTTATCTACTCAAAGTTGGTAATGATTGGAAATCCCTTGCACTTGGAAGTCCTTTCAAAGTGATTTTTGGACAGGATAATACTCCTGTTCGTCATCCTGTAAGTGACAACATAATTGTTCAGCCTACACAATGCAACATTTGCTTTGCTGTGTGAAAGAAATCATAAGACAAGTAATGCTGTATCCAGATGTCACATTAGGACTGTCAGTCGTTGATCCAATGCGAGAAAATATGCCAGTTCCTCAAGTTCTTGTCCCTGTGTATCCTGAGATTGGAGATGTTGTTTCTGTCAGTGGTGATGATGATGGTGCTTGGAAAGCACAAGTGGTGAATATAAACTATAATAGGAAGACTGTTGAGGCATATTTCTATGTGAAGCATAACAATTTTCTTGTTAACAAATTGTGGGTGAAGGAGAAGCCAAGCAGGAAACAGGTTATTCACTTTAACAGTATTTTAAGCTTGCTCGATGGTCAATGGATAGGCACCTCATGGAGAGAAGCGGATGGATAAATTTGTACAGTACTGGTAATATTCAGCACACAAAACCAGTGCAAAAGGTATTTAAATGATTATAAAGCCATCACTACAGTCAACTCATACCTTGCTATTACCAACATGTAGTACATTTGTACCTACATGTAGAACCCTGATCATATGGCATTGCAGTGGTTTTCCTGAAAAACTGTTCATTGGTTTGGCATAATATTACATTCCAGATTACATTCTGTTTCCAGGAAAATCAAATCAAATAATTTAAATCCAGGTGTATATTCAGGTGAAAAATGTGTTTTCCAAGTCTGGACATTTAAAAGCAGGATATTTGGAAAACCAAGTGACAAACCATAACTGTATTTTAGCTTGATTTGAGAGAATCCATGTTTACTATAAATCCAGAGTTGTTTTTCAATTGAACCAAGTTTGGAAAATGAGAAAATCCTTATTTCATAAATGTGTTTTCCAAGTCTGGACATTTAAAAGCAGGATATTTGGAAAACCAAGTGACAAACCATAACTGTATTTTAGCTTGATTTGAGAGAATCCATGTTTACTATAAATCCAGAGTTGTTTTTCAATTGAACCAAGTTTGGAAAATGAGAAAATCCTTATTTCATAAATGTGTTTTCCAAGTCTGGACATTTAAAAGCAGGATATTTGGAAAACCAAGTGACAAACCATAACTGTATTTTAGCTTGATTTGAGAGAATCCATGTTTACTATAAATCCAGAGTTGTTTTTCAATTGAACCAAGTTTGGAAAATGAGAAAATCCTTATTTCATAAATGTGTTTTCCAAGTCTGGACATTTAAAAGCAGGATATTTGGAAAACCAAGTGACAAACCATAACTGTATTTTAACTTGGCCTTAATGTTAAGATTTTCCAGGTCTGGTTTTCTATTGAACCAAGTTGGATTATGGGAAATCCTTACCTGGAAAGTGTTTGTAACCACACTTGGATATTTATACTTTAATTAATCAGAAAACCACATCTGGTTTTCTACAATAATAGACTTGTTTTATTATAAATACAATTTTAATCAGGATTTAAAAAAATCCAGCATAGGATTTTCCCTGTTTTTCATTAATGTGAAATAATTTTGAAGAAATATACAGATAAAAACCAGCATTGTATTTTTATTAAACATGGATTTCATAAAATCCAGTAAAAATCCAGCTAAAATCATGTTTGGTTTTTGGTTATTTTTTCCTGTGGGAACAATGGGGACAAGGGTGGAAATGAGAATCAGTAGAGCTATGGGAGGGGTTAGGGATTTTAGTGGGTATAGATAGGTGTCTCGAATTAGTTTCTTGTAAGTTAGAACACATGACACAGTAATAAAGTTATTATTATTATTATACTGCATTTTATTATTTTATTTTACCACAAATATGCCTTGCTGACAAGGGACAGCCACATGTATGCATTGAAAGCTACATTTCACTTTTATGTGTTACCATGTACGGCAGTGCACAACTCGCAGCACTTCACTTTCTACCAGAAACGACTAGTTAAAGTTTAATAGTTGATACACGCACCTGGCAATCTCGAATAATAAACTGTTGACCGTTCACTTTGCCAGGTAATCGTCCTGATGTTTGATCTTTAAGATCTGCTATTGTAAAGTCTTTAGGATCTGGTCGATCTTGTCGATCCCTGTACAGTTCAAAGCAGACAAATTAGTTTGAACTCACGAAGAAACCAGTCCTCTAGCTACTTGCCAGCTGAACACTTTAGGCTCTTCGTCTTCCAGTTTTTCGCCCTTTTTCGATGGCAAACAACCCATTTTACGTATTAAAGTATTTTATAAATTAAACGGCACAACCACACCAGATTTTCATGAATAAAAGTGGACGAAATATCGACGAAAAATGGATAAAATACGAGATGAAAGACGCCCTTCCTCTTGGTGATAGTAACCACGCTTACTAAACAGACGAGCGTTGTTTAGTAGACTGGGCCTAGTCATTTGCATAATCTCATAGAATCTGATAGAATCAAGAAAATCGTAAAATAGGAGAAAAAAAGATATGATATTAAAATACATAGAAGCAGGTGGAGTAAGAAAGATATCGAGATAGTAAAGAAGAATAAGAAAAAAAGAAGGGTTCAGCCTGATTAAAGATAATTATATTATTATACTAGAAAGCCATACAAAGACTGAAGAAAGCTGAAACTGAAGAAAAAGAAAGAAAAGATAGATAAAAAGAAGGAAAGAAGGAAAGAAGGAAAGAAAGAAAGAAAGAATGCGAAGAAAAACATTATTACGATTACAAATTTGTTGCTTTTGTCCCATGTTTTTTTGTAACCTGGTCGATCATTTTGATCAGTTTTTACATAGGATTACCTCCTTCCTTTTAGGATCGGCAGCCTGTTTTCTTTATTTATACTCGCGCTAGTTTATGTACACGCTTCTGCTTTTATTGTTTTATTGTTGTTGAATTCATTTGCATCCTGAACTTATATACCTCTATTGTATTGTTATATTGTATTGTAGAGTGCAAACCATATGTCCGTGAAATAGTGCTATTTCTAAATAGTACTAAATAGTGTTATCTCTATTGTTTTCTATTGTTTCATCAGTGCTATTTAGTACTAATTAGTTAGTACTGTTTCACGGACATATGGTTTGCACTCTATAAGGATTAGTTTACAAATCTACTCAGCTAAAAAAGTGTAGGCCGATATTGCTTATGATACGCGAAAATTTCACGTTAATTATCATGACTCAGTTTTTCCGTCATTTCATTTTCGTCTCAGCTTTTAGATAAACAACAGCAGTCATTAATTAAGGGATTTTATCAGTAAGTGAAACAAATGCATGAGTAAAGCTGTTAGGCCGGATATCAATGCAAGTGTATGTTCATCGCCCGGGGGTGATCGGCTGGACGCCTGATTGCCGCTGTAACGATGAAAGTGATAACTCCAGGAGATCAGCGTTTACAAGCCTACGTTAGAATATAACATTAGATTTCTTGAAAGGAATTATTATTAAGGAATAAATCGTTCATTTTGTAGTTGCATGGTTTGCTAGTAGAAACTGCACAGGCTTTGCCCCGCGTCAATGCTATGCGGCCATAGAGCATGATGGGAATATGGTTTAAAGGGACTGCATTCATAGCTCAGTGAAACCCTGTCATTGTTGGCCGGTTTAATGGCCTAAACCATCCACAACCACATAAGGTATAAATACAGTCATTTGCAAAAATTCTGGCCGCTACGAAATATATATCAATATATCGGGTGCATTATGGGTAATTAAATAATCGAAAATTCCCCTTAAAGCGGGTTAACGCCAGCAAAGTTGGTAGAAATATTTAGTATAATGGTTATTTTAGTCTTACGTTTGTTGTTTGTAAATTTTGCTTCATTTAATAAGTTAGGAAACTCAAAATAGTAGTCTTATTGCACAACTTGTAATCTTACAGTACAAATACGAGTACAGTGTACAAATATGACAGCGTATTACACGTTTTAGAAAAAAACCGGTTTTGCGCGCGCGCTCGCTTTTTATATCAGTACAGAGAAAAATACGGTATTTTCATTAATTTTGTTGTTGTGCAATAAACAACTTATTACACGGGTAGTTGGGTAATACGGCTGGACATTTTGACTCGTCTATTTGTATTTTGACTCACCTCCGGCTCGTCAAAATACGGCATGACTCGTAAAAATATCCAGCCGTATTACCCAACTACCCGTGTAATATAACCTCTATATATAAACGACTAATTGATTAACAGTGAGGGGTATACCGTATCATCATATCTACCTCTAGTCCCTTCATATAGGAAATATTGTTATTTTCATCAAGTCAATATCAATACTAGTCATTGAAACATTATTTTAAGGATTTGAACTTTAAATATTTAATCAGTTTTCAATAACGTTATGCAAGCGAAATGGTTTGATTAGCTTGTACCGGGGCAGGTGTAGGATGAACTTACTATATATATTATATTATATATATTCTATGAAAACCATTTATACTAGCGACGTTTTGAAAGTTAAACTTACCAGCTGTGTTGCTCACCTAGTCTGCGAAGACACTGGATTCCAGGGAGCAAGCTAAATACATCGTCCATTACTTAGTAGTCCTTCTTAACTCGTTTATTTGACCAAGAAAACGTTAAATGAAGCTATCAATAAAATATGACGTTCAAGAACTTCCCACACACGTTAACCGCGTAAACTCACATCAAAACCGAAGCAGTACGGTTGTCGAAAGTGATTTCTTTACTGAAAATGAACGAAGAAAAGGTTAACGGAGTTTCAGTCTCACAGTACGGAGCATTAGAAATATTCCACCAGACACCCAATGAACGAAAAGCTGGTCTCCATAGCAATCAAGTGCCATTTCAAGTGAACCAAGTCATCTAGGGACAGCTGGGTCAACGATATTTCAATGAAGCAAGAGCGAGTTTCAAAATCCAATTTCCTGTCGCCATATTTTCAATATCAGAATGATTTTTTAGTATTTCGAGTCAGCAGACACAGTGCACTTCTTGTGATTTTGAACAATAACTATCGTCATTACTGGAAGAATTTACTTTTGTCTTTCTTGAAAAGGTGAAAGTAGTCGTTGTCTGTTAACATTTCAAGTGTGTATTGAATATACATGACATTGCCCAGGCACCAGATGCCCTACACTACAAGGATATTGAATAAAAACTGTTAATAAAAATCATTTCAGTTTTAAAATTTATCTTTTATTCCATTTTATAAACATTTTCTACAGTTGTGAATACAGAGTTCATTATAAAGTGTAATTATTTCCTTTCGTCATTGTATGTTTTATCTCTTTAGTTTTGAACAGGTGTGGGGGTTCTCGTATACACAGGGTACCCAACACCTGTGGGGTTCACCCATACACAGGTCACACAGGGTACCCGCTCTCTAAAAGACACACTATCAGTCAAAAACGCAAAACTCAGTTTTAGGCCTGTAACACACCTCTAGGAAAGACGCTATGTCTGCATGGACGAGTCTCATTGCTACGTATTGCAAGCGTGTTCATATCTACAGCGATGATATCGTCGGTGCAAACGTAAGAATGACATAACGCCTGGAAATAACAGTCAAAGGGTGCGAACTTATTCTCGATAACCATTATTGCTTTGTCACTCCACTGTCAATAATCTACAGAATTAACAATAGTTTAAATACTTAAATATGAATGCTTTGATCATTGTTTTGTATCAAATTGAAAATTGATCGATTTTGTAATCGACTATGATATTGGTTTAAAAAACATTCTTTTCTATCTCCTTATGTACTTATTACATCCCCCTCATTCACAGTTAAGTACTTCACTTCAATCGCTTGATAATCCATCTTGGAAGTCATTAAACATTACTAGCTGTCAGTAACTAGAACTCAACACAGCTTCCGAGTTGGTCTTCCGCCCCCACGCATAAAGTACCTCACTTCCTACAGTCGTATGCAAAATACTTGACACAAATAGGTTTTTATACCAATATTTCAGAAATGTGACGCTGCGCCTGAAATATTTCTCATACAACTACTAAACCCCATACAATATTGAGTAGTGAACACGACGAAGTAGATCGACATTGCTCTCAACCAACATTGAAGGAGGGGGAGGGGGGGGGGATTAAGAAACCGAAATTTGTGCGCTCAAAAAAGTGTCTCACACTCTTTGGCCTAGGGCAAACGTCGAACCATGAACTTATTCAGTCGAACCTATTAATTTTGAAATAGGTTCAAGCCAAGTCGGAAATTACGACTCTGTAGCGACTTTGCCACAATCGGCACGGCAAACGCCTTTTCAGTTCAAACCGACACAACATCGTTCTAACCATGAGCCTATTTCAAAATTAATAGGTTCGACTGGACTATGGATTAAGCTCATGGTTAGTTCGACGTTTGCCCTAGGCCGTAAAGTGTGTCAAGCTATTTGGCAAACGATTGTACGTCCCAGTCTTGCGAAATTACTTCGTTTTCTTGCTACCGTCAAGGAAAACAAAAATGTGCATGCGCGTGGGAAATTATCCCCTAAAATGTCAATATTTTCACCCCCAAAGCCTTCGTTCCTCGTGGTCAGCGGCAAGCCTGAACAAGCAATAGGGAACGCTGGCTTTGTTGTTAGCTGACATAGATTTTAGATTTGATAGGTTCCTTGAAGCATTCATAGTAAATAAGTTTAACTAGATACAAATGAAAAGCTACTATTAGAAATACTATGGACACCCAGAACTTGGCGGGAAGTCCTACGTGGTGGAACATGTGGTGGTGCCTCAAGGATTCTGTGTGAATAAAGGATATCATCAGTAACTTGACCTGTAGTATACCCCATATATCGCATATACCCAATATACCGGACGGGTTTCTCAGGCCCGCTCGAGCAAAGCCGTCCGGCCCCCATCACGTGACTTTTTCCGAAGATTTTATTAAGAGCGCGCGAGCAGGGCGGGTCATATGATAATAATAAATATAAAACCCTAAAAATCGTAAAAACCAATCCAACATAATATATTGTTTCTGCAGTCCGCACACAACACACTTTCTTACTAATAAAATGAGAAGAGTTGTGCAAATGCTCTTCAAAGTCTTCAGTACTTGATTGGTATTGGGTGAAGTATATTTACCTTCATGTGCATCTTTGATAAAAACGTTCTTCTTTATATTCTCAAGCTGGCTTTTACTCTTTGATATGTATAGTATAGGGGTGACAGGCTTAGTCATACGTACTGGGAATACTACTTGAGTTAACCTGAAATAAAGACATTTTATAAATCAAACAACAACACAGCTTAGCTTAGCCTGTGTAGCACCATGGTGTTCCTGTGGAAAAGGGAAGGGAAGGGAAGAGAAAGGGAAGGGAAGGGAAGAGAAAGGGAAGGGAAGGAAAGGGAAGGGAAGGAAAGGGAAGGGAAGGGAAGGAAAGGGAAGGGAAGGGAAGGAAAGGGAAGGGAAGAGAAAGGAAAGGAAAGGGAAGGGAAGAGAAAGGGAAGGAAAGGAAAGGAAAGGGAAGGAAAGGAAAGGAAAGGGAAAGGGAAGGGAAAGGAAAGGGAAGGGAAGGGAAAGGAAAGGAAAGGGAGGAAGGGAAGGGAAGGGAAGGGAAGGGAAGGGAAAGGAAAGGAAGGGGAGGGGAGGGGAGGGGAGGGAAGGGAAGGGAAGGGAAGGGAAGGGAAGGGAAGGGAAGGGAAGGGAAGGGAAGGGAAGGGAAGGGAAGGGAAGGGAAGGGAAGGGAAGGGAACTATGGTAATATCTATTTGAATAGTGTACCTACCCTAACTGTACTGGTTCATATTGACATCCTGCTTCACAAGCATAAAGAGGAGTCTTGTCGTCACCTAGGTTGGATTTAATAACCAGTTTCTCAGCATGTCCAGTATGCTCATTGATTATGACAGACACATTGATATATATTCCTTTGTACAAATGAATATGACGGAATGTTACACTAGTGTGGAGGGAGGCAGGGTTGGCTGCAAATTCAAATAAACCAGCAGAAAACTGAAGGCCACCAAAGCTTAGAGTCATGGCTTGAGCAATGCCAGTTGCACCTAGAAATGATGATCAAAGAAATTCTTTAGAGAGAGTAATCAAACTTTGTCAAAGATGACAGGTGCCCATGGTGACAGGTATCCATGGCAACCATTACTGACATAGAAAAGGGTGGTCGTGTATCCATGGTAACATGTATCCATGGTAACATGTTTCCAAGGTCACATGTTTCTATAGTAACATGTATCCATGGTAACATGTATCTGATGTGAGAGGTATCCATGGCAACCATCATTCAATATAGAAAAGGCTGGCCATGTCATGATAACATGAAACCATGGCAACAAGTATATATTGTGAGATGTATTCATAGCAACAAGCATTCATGGCGACAGGTTTTATGCACAAAATTATTATTGTTCCATAATGTGGGCCATAATGTGACTTGTGTTCATAACAATCTCACCAGCTTTGATGAGTGATGAGCAGCCGTTGTGAGTGAGTACTTGGTTCCATGACGCCATCATTCTAGATACAGCTGCCTCTGTTCTTGGTATTGGCCAAAGTGACGCTGAATGCCTTGAAGATAAGACACACATTACTCTAGACTCTATTGGATATATCAGTAGATGTACATATGAAATCCATGATGACCATAAGACACACATTACTCTAGACTCTATTGGATATATCAGTAGATGTACATATGAAATCCATGATGACCATAAGACACACATTACTCTAGACTCTATTGGATATATCAGTAGATGTACATATGAAATCCATGATGACCATAAGACACACATTACTCTAGACTCTATTGGATATATCAGTAGATGTACATATGAAATCCATGATGACCATAAGACACACATTACTCTAGACTCTATTGGATATATCAGTAGATGTACATATGAAATCCATGATGACCATAAGACACACATTACTCTAGACTCTATTGGATATATCAGTAGATGTACATATGAAATCCATGATGACCATAAGACACACATTACTCTAGACTCTATTGGATATATCAGTAGATGTACATATGAAATCCATGATGACCATAAGACACACATTACTCTAGACTCTATTGGATATATCAGTAGATGTACATATGAAATCCATGATGACCATAAGACACACATTACTCTAGACTCTATTGGATATATCAGTAGATGTACATATGAAATCCATGATGACCATAAGACACACATTACTCTAGACTCTATTGGATATATCAGTAGATGTACATATGAAATCCATGATGACCATAAGACACACATTACTCTAGACTCTATTGGATATATCAGTAGATGTACATATGAAATCCATGATGACCATAAGACACACATTACTCTAGACTCTATTGGATATATCAGTAGATGTACATATGAAATCCATGATGACCATAAGACACACATTACTCTAGACTCTATTGGATATATCAGTAGATGTACATATGAAATCCATGATGACCATAAGACACACATTACTCTAGACTCTATTGGATATATCAGTAGATGTACATATGAAATCCATGATGACCATAAGACACACATTACTCTAGACTCTATTGGATATATCAGTAGATGTACATATGAAATCCATGATGACCATAAGACACACATTACTCTAGACTCTATTGGATATATCAGTAGATGTACATATGAAATCCATGATGACCATAAGACACACATTACTCTAGACTCTATTGGATATATCAGTAGATGTACATATGAAATCCATGATGACCATAAGACACACATTACTCTAGACTCTATTGGATATATCAGTAGATGTACATATGAAATCCATGATGACCATAAGACACACATTACTCTAGACTCTATTGGATATATCAGTAGATGTACATATGAAATCCATGATGACCATAAGACACACATTACTCTAGACTCTATTGGATATATCAGTAGATGTACATATGAAATCCATGATGACCATAAGACACACATTACTCTAGACTATTGGATATATCAGTAGATGTACATATGAAATCCATGATGACCATAAGACACACATTACTCTAGACTCTATTGGATATATCAGTAGATGTACATATGAAATCCATGATGACCATAAGACACACATTACTCTAGACTCTATTGGATATATCAGTAGATGTACATATGAAATCCATGATGACCATAAGACACACATTACTCTAGACTCTATTGGATATATCAGTAGATGTACATATGAAATCCATGATGACCATAAGACACACATTACTCTAGACTCTATTGGATATATCAGTAGATGTACATATGAAATCCATGATGACCATAAGACACACATTACTCTAGACTCTATTGGATATATCAGTAGATGTACATATGAAATCCATGATGACCATAAGACACACATTACTCTAGACTCTATGGATATATCAGTAGATGTACATATGAAATCCATGATGACCATAAGACACACATTACTCTAGACTCTATTGGATATATCAGTAGATGTACATATGAAATCCATGACCATAAGACACACATTACTCTAGACTCTATTGGATATATCAGTAGATGTACATATGAAATCCATGATGACCATAAGACACACATTACACATACTCTAGACTCTATTGGATATATCAGTAGATGTACATATGAAATCCATGACCATAAGACACACATTACTCTAGACTCTATTGGATATATCAGTAGATGTACATATGAAATCCATGATGACCATAAGACACACATTACTCTAGACACTATTGGATATATCAGTAGATGTACATATGAAATCCATGACCATAAGACACACATTACTCTAGACTCTATTGGATATATCAGTAGATGTACATATGAAATCCATGATGACCATAAGACACACATTACTCTAGACTCTATTGGATATATCAGTAGATGTACATATGAAATCCATGATGACCATAAGACACACATTACTCTAGACACTATAGACCTCTTTAGCTTGTATGTAAATTGCTCCATCTAGTCACACATATTCTTGTATGTAAATTGCCCATTTCAAACCATGTGATGTAAACATGATAATCTCTGGAGAATATTGTTCCTTTATATTTCTGAAATTTATTCGTTCATATTGAAAGGACTAATTCTCCAGAGAACACCATGTTTACATCACATGGATTTACATATGAAGTTAAAGAGGTCTATTGGATATATCATTGTTAATGAAGATGTATATGAAATCCATGATGATCACTGTGTATATGTTAGCAACAACCTTGATGATGACATCAACTTGATAATAATAATAGTAATAATGATGATGATGAAGTCTGACATTCATTGATGATGATGATGATGAAGAAGAACTTGGTCAATGATGATGGTGATTATAATGATGATAACTGTAACATCTAAGTTGCTTACATTGTGGGTGGCCCACCAAAGCAGTGTTCAGGAGCATGGAGCAGGGCTTCAAATTCTTCGACATTCCTAATTTTACCATTGACATCATAATCTGGTGTTGGGAATGTGGACAGTAGATAGTACATTGTTGCATTTACTTCACCACCAGGGGGTGTGTCAGGGTCATGACGAGGGTCAACATGAATACCAGTTTTCCAAAGCTACAACAATGTACATGTAGTTACAAACATTACTAGAGAAAACAGCTCTCATCACGTTTCATTCAATCACTCCAGGTGTCTGCAATAGCATGGTGTCTGCAATAGCATGGTGTCTGCAATAGCAAGGTGTCCGCAATAGCAAGGTGTCTGCAATAGCAAGGTGTCTGCAATAGCAAGGTGTCTGCAATAGCAGGGTGTCAGCAATAGCAGGGTGTCTGCAATAGCAAGCAAATAGCAGCAAGGTGTCTGCAATAGCAAGGTGTCTGCAATAGCAAGGTGTCTGCAATAGCATGGTGTCTGCAATAGCAAGGTGTCTGCAATAGCAAGGTGTCTGCAATAGCAAGGTGTCTGCAATAGCAAGGTGTCTGCAATAGCAATAGCAAGTGTCTGCAATAGCAAGGTGTCTGCAATAGCAAGGTGTCTGCAATAGCAAGGTGTCTGCAATAGCAAGGTGTCTGCAATAGCATGGTGTCTGCAATAGCAAGGTGTCTGCAATAGCATGGTGTCTGCAATAGCAAGGTGTCTGCAATAGCAAGGTGTCTGCAATAGCATGGTGTCTGCAATAGCAAGGTGTCTGCAATAGCAAGGTGTCTGCAATAGCAAGGTGTCTGCAATAGCAAGGTGTCTGCAATAGCAATAGGTGTCTGCAATAGCAAGGTGTCTGCAATAGCAAGGTGTCTGCAATAGCAAGGTGTCTGCAATAGCAAGGTGTCTGCAATAGCAATGTCTGCAATAGCATGGTGTCTGCAATAGCAAGGTGTCTGCAATAGCAATAGCAAGTGTCTGCAATAGCAAGGTGTCTGCAATAGCAAGGTGTCTGCAATAGCAAGGTGTCTGCAATAGCAAGGTGTCTGCAATAGCAAGGTGTCTGCAATAGCAAGGTGTCTGCAATAGCAAGGTGTCTGCAATAGCATGGTGTCTGCAATAGCATGGTGTCTGCAATAGCAAGGTGTCTGCAATAGCAAGGTGTCTGTCAATAGCAATAATAGCAAGGTGTCTGCAATAGCAAGGTGTCTGCAATAGCAGGTGTCTGCAATAGCATGGTGTCTGCAATAGCAAGGTGTCTGCAATAGCAAGGTGTCTGCAATAGCATGGTGTCTGCAATAGCATGGTGTCTGCAATAGCAAGGTGTCTGCAATAGCAAGGTGTCTGCAATAGCAAGGTGTCTGCAATAGCAAGGTGTCTGCTGCAATAGCAAGGTGTCTGCAATAGCAAGGTGTCTGCAATAGCAAGGTGTCTGCAATAGCAAGGTGTCTGCAATAGCAAGGTGTCTGCAATAGCAAGGTGTCTGCAATAGCAAGGTGTCTGCAATAGCAAGGTGTCTGCAATAGCAAGGTGTCTGCAATAGCAGGGTGTCTGCAATAGCAATAGCAAGTGTCTGCAATAGCAAGGTGTCTGCAATAGCAAGGTGTCTGGCATGGTGTCTGCAATAGCATGGTGTCTGCAATAGCAAGGTGTCTGCAATAGCAGGGTGTCATACTCACATTATTCCAAGTGTTTGTATGGATGGTTTTGAGGGATTTGAAATTCATTCCAACAACTTCCTTGAAATCCTATAAAATACAAAACAGTCCAAGCCTATTTAAGCCTATATACTCAACTAAATTATATGAACTAAATCCACAAGTCTAGACAGTCACCTTGTTAGCTTCTTCTTCAAGTGTCTTCATGTCCACTGTATTGTGAGGTGATTTCTTTAAATTAATTGAGGTGTGAACAACACCAACATGATGAAGATCTAATGAACTGCAAATAAATACACATTTCATATTTACATAGTGATAATAATTATATCTTATTTGGGGTTTTTCCCATAATACGGGCTGCTTACTACTTTGAACGAAAAGAAAATTGTTCGTTTTTGAGTAAATTTATCTAATAATTGTTTCAAAACCTTTCAAGGTCCGCGCACTCTTTTACAATAACAGACACAGAGAATGACGAATCGCTCATGCACGGAGCCAGCGCGCGCTTGAAACGGTTTTTCTTTCAAACTTTATCCTTGCTTTTGGATGATTTTTTGACTTTGTTATTGTAAAAAAGAAATCGCAAGTGGTTTTCCATTGTCGGTACTCTTATTGACAATGGATTTGACGTCACAAAATGTTCAAAACTTTGCAGTGAAACTGGTTTTAGAACTATGGTAATACGGCTTTTAGAACTATGGTAATACGGCTCCATATTTTTTTAGTTCTCTTGACCTTATAAGGTAAACTTACATAATAGTAGTATAATAAACTAATTTTATATAATCACAAAGTATATTTCATGATCATCATAGACGTCACCATACTATAGTTCATTTATATTTAACATATTATAGTTCATATATATAGAGGTTATTAGTCAGCTAAGCATCTAATACGTCACCATACTATAGTTCATTTATATTTAACATATTATAGTTCATATATATAGAGGTTATTAGTCAGCTAAGCATCTAATACGTCACCATACTATAGTTCATTTATATTTAACATATTATAGTTCATATATATAGAGGTTATTAGTCAGCTAAGCATCTCTAATACGTCACCATACTATAGTTCATTTATATTTAACATATTATAGTTCATATATATAGAGGTTATTAGTCAGCTAAGCATCTAATACGTCACCATACTATAGTTCATTTATATTTAACATATTATAGTTCATATATATAGAGGTTATTAGTCAGCTAAGCATCTAATACGTCACCATACTATAGTTCATTTATATTTAACATATTATAGTTCATATATATAGAGGTTATTAGTCAGCTAAGCATCTAATACGTCACCATACTATAGTTCATTTATATTTAACATATTATAGTTCATATATATAGAGGTTATTAGTCAGCTAAGCATCTAATACGTCACCATACTATAGTTCATTTATATTTAACATATTATAGTTTATATATATAGAGGTTATTAGTCAGCTAAGCATCTAATACGTCACCATACTATAGTTCAAGTTCATTTATAATTTAACATATTTAGGCGAGCAAAATACAGCAATATACAGAAATTCTGATCCTTTTGACTAAAATACACATATATCAAAGACCTACTTAAAACCATGGCATAGCTTCCATGATATTTTTTTCATAAAGCCTCGCTGGCAGACAACCAGAAAAAAAACAAATCAGCGTAGCCATCCCATAATTTTAAGTAGGTTTTTGTATATATGTGCGCGCTAGCCAATGATCAGAATTTCTGCATATTGCTGTATATGGTTTATTAGTCAGCTAAGCATCTAATACGGCTGTGTATTTTTAAAGTCATTTTGGTAATTTGGCGAGCCTTTAGGCGAGCCAAAATACATGACGAGTAAAAATTCACAGCCATATTTCGTGCTTAGCCGACTAATAAAATGTTTATTATTATTTTGTGTAAAGAAACTAGCTATTCAATGGTGAAAGAAAAACAACAAATTACAGTGAAAACTTGGAAATCTCTGTACGAGTGCGCGCTAGCCAATGTAGAATTCTCGCACACTGATTGGTTAATTTTCATCGCACGATTCTGCATGAATGATTGGAAAGCCAGTTTGAAGTAACTACCCAAAATACGGTCCCATATTTCGCGCGTTCTTGTGCATATTTCGTGCATTCTTTGACAAAAAAATATAATAAATATTTTTATTATTGTTATGTAACCTTATCAATTCAATATAATTATAATACAATCAAGGACCTTCAATAAACCTATCTATCCATACCCTCTGCTATTACAGTGAGCTTACTGGGTGTCTTTGTGGTTACTATGGTAACATTAAGAACCATACAAACCCTCTGCTATTACAGTGAGCTTACTGGGTGTCTTTGTGGTTACTATGGTAACATTAAGAACCATACAAACCCTCTGCCATTACAGTGAGCTTACTGGGTGTCTTTGTGGTTACTATGGTAACATTAAGAACCATACAAACCCTCTGCCATTACAGTGAGCTTACTGGGTGTCATTGTGGTTACTATGGTAACATTAAGAACCATACAAACCCTCTGCCATTAACAGTGAGCTTACTGGGTGTCATTGTGGTTACTATGGTAACATTAAGAACCATACAAACCCTCTGCCATTAACAGTGAGCTTACTGGGTGTCATTGTGGTTACTATGGTAACATTAAGAACCATACAAACCCTCTGCCATTACAGTGAGCTTACTGGGTGTCTTTGTGGTTACTATGGTAACATTAAGAACCATACAAACCCTCTGCCATTACAGTGAGCTTACTGGGTGTCTTTGTGGTTACTATGGTAACATTAAGAACCATACAAACCCTCTGCCATTAACAGTGAGCTTACTGGGTGTCATTGTGGTTACTATGGTAACATTAAGAACCATACAACCCTCTACCATTACAGTGAGCTTACTGGGTGTCTTTGTGGTTACTATGGTAACATTAAGAACCATACAAACCTCTGCCATTACAGTGAGCTTACTGGGTGTCTTTGTGGTTACTATGGTAACATTAAGAACCATACAAACCCTCTGCCATTAACAGTGAGCTTACTGGGTGTCTTTGTGGTTACTATGGTAACATTAAGAATCATACATACCCTCTACCATTAACAGTGAGCTTACTGGGTGTCTTTGTGGTTACTATGGTAACAGTAAGAACCATACATACCCTCTGCCATTAACAGTGAGTTTACTGGGTGTCTTTGTGGTTACTATGGTAACATTAACACCAGGATGAGTTTCATCAAGATATGCGACATTGCCTTGATGAATGTCATAGTTAATATTGCGTGATTTGATTGATACGCTGTGGAAATAAACACACAAATAATCATTAAACTTGCTTGGAGGAGCATCCAGATTCTGGGCAAATTTCACAGCATACATGTACTGTACATCACTTGTCAGAGACAGAGTCGTTTTCACAGCATACATGTACTGTACATCACTTGTCAGAGACAGAGTCGTTTTCACAGCATACATGTACTGTACATCACTTGTCAGAGACAGAGTCGTTTTCACAGCATACATGTACTGTACATCACTTGTCAGAGACAGAGTCGTTTGCATATGAGTGTGAAACCTATGGTACAATGTACGGAGTTACGGTCACGGTACGGAAATCGCAAGACATCTATTCAACCAATCACAGCGCACAAAATCATCGGGCAAAACCAATCAGAATGCTTGGATATGTACATGATGATGGCGCGATAAGGTCACAGTATGGCACTAACCGTACCATAGCTACTTCCCACTCATACGAAAACGACTGTATATATACATGTAGGAACTACTTATTACTCTATTGTCTTTATTATTCAACCATTAAATGTTCTTTAGCAAAATATGCAATGTGCAGGCAATTATGCTCTGATAGCAGACACTATTGCATCACATGATTGATTTTGACCAATGATATCCAACTAGCAACATTTATTGCTTATTATAATAATTCTATTGCAGTACAATCAGCATTGCTTATCACACGCGTTCTGATTGGTTGTTGAAGCGGGCGGAATTTTCTATATCTGACCACGGTCTGGTATCCTAGCATACCAGACTGCCCTTCAATAACACAATTTGAAGAACAAAAATGTTTTCTTTCATTTTTGCTATGTGCTTTGTTTTTTTTGTTTTTTGTCATGGCATTTGGCGAAAAATGACACAAAGGAAAAAAAAAAAAGTTATTGACGACCTTGGTCGATCCGGATAGGGAAAAACTGTGTCCTCGGCGTTGAAAACAGACCTCGGCCATGTATACTCAAGACCTTGGGCACAGTTTTCCCATATCCGGACCACCCGACCGGTAAACGACCTCTATATATTGCATAATATTGTTCTAGATAATCCTGCAGCAATAACTCACCTGTCAGCTTTAGTTGTAGACTTTGCCCACCCCTTTGTTTCTTTTTGCCTAAATGTAATCTCTGCTGAAACTACCTGAATAACAAGGCACACAACCATGTCAACAAAATACCTGCACTTTGCACTGGGCTCCCTGTGCATGTAGACTTTTCTGTGCTTGGGATACCACAGGTATCCCATAACTAATAATGATTAACCTACCGCATGATTGGTTATGGTAATCTCTTGAACAACAAGTGAAGAGTGACTCCTATGGATGTACACAATTCTGTGCTTGGGATACCTGTGTACATTGACCACAGGTATCCCATATCTAATAATGATATACCTACCGCATGATTGGTTATGGTAATCTCTTGAACAAGAAGTGAAGAGTGACTCCTATGGATGTACACAATACTCTCCAACAATACACAACTTTGTGACTAGAAACCAATGAAGGACATTAATTGATATCTCACTTCAATAAAATAATAACCCAGTAGACGTGAGACCAGGATAATATAATAATATATGAAAGTAGCTGGGTGATATTTTCTAAATATCAAACACAAGATATAGTTATTTCTCTGATTTCAAAAAAACAACAACAACAAGTGACTTCGAGGTGTTTTGAAATCGGAGGAAAAAGATTTCTTGTGTCTGTGTTAAGGTGCGGTAATACGAGCAACAAAATCGTGCAACTTGTCGTGCAACATTGTTCAGATTGTTGCGTAGCAAGTTGCAGAGCAATGTTTATCATATTACCATCATTCGCACAACTTGTCGCGCAACAAATTAAATTTTCGGTGTTGCAGGTTGCAACACTTTGTTGCATGAAGTAGAAAGAGCTTCTATACTTTGTGCAACAAAGTTTTGCAACCTGCAACACAAAATGTGTTGCGCGACAAGTTGCGCAAATGATGGTAATATGAGAAACATTGCTCTGCAACTTGCAACAAGTTGCACGATTTTGTTGCCCGTATTACAGCTGCACCTTTAATAATTCTTGGAGAAATTGAAAGTTAGAGTTGACCAAATTGTATGCTAATTAAGACCACATGTCAAACCTCCTTCACGGTAGTGATTCCTTTGTTTTGCCCTCATGAATGATTAATAATATTAGTTAATTGAGAAGATGTAATCAGGAGTGTGATTTATTTACCCATAAATAGCTTTGCACATGATGAACAATTCCATCTTTGATGTTGATAACAGTCGCCTCTAAAATAAATGTAAATCAGTTAATAAAGAGATATCAGTGTGCTCTATCGAGTTATAGTCTAAGCACCCAGGAATTGGAAGAAGATGAGAGAAGTGTTAGAAGGCAAGTTTTCAATTTTGTTCATTACAAAAATGTTGAATATCTGCGCGTGCATGCTATGTGCTCCATAGAGCATGCAGAATATGCATCCTTTGGCCAATCAGAGCATGCATTATATCATAGTTTAGTTATTTTATAATAAACCATGTATACACCTTTAGCGACAGGGCCATTACTGACTGTTGGTTCTATAAGTGGTTCAAAAGGAACTTCCATTAAAATCTTTTCCTTGATTTGAAGGTAAGAATTCTTCCTGGCTGCAACACCAAGCTTTCCATTTCCTGGAAAATATTACATAATTGTGTAATTACCGTACAATCTAGGTTGACTTTTACTGACAATACTGTAATATCTTACCAATAAATGGTATATAGGGACTTTCATGGCTGTGGAGGGGGTTATGGGTGATAATGATATTCCCATTCTCCAATTCGTTGTTCCATTTAGCTAAACGATTTGCAAGACATACTTCATCAAACGGCAGAGCTACAACAAAACAATGATAAAAACAAATACCAATCAGTGGAGAAGTGCATAACAAGACTAATGAACCATTCACACTAAGGCTCAGGGCCGTACACAGCACAGGGGGGACAGTTGTCCCCCCTAGCAGGGCGAGAAAGATACCAAAAAGTACTGAGAACTGTACTATTATTATTATTTTTTTGCTGTTAAATATGTACTGCCCCCCTTGGATTTTGGGTTATGTACGGCCCTGAGGCTTAAATGCTGCAGAACCTCATCTGGACAGTGGTGCACAATTGAATGTAAATTGTCCTTATTATACAGTATGAATTCCAGGTACATGTAGTTTGATTCTTTTAAAATTAGATATGTTGTCATGATTATAGAATCAAGTAAAAACCCAGTGTAACTAAGGCCTAGTTCAAATGCTGTACTTTCCAAGAGCCGTTCTTAATTACTTCAAAAGAAGCTGCCTCATTATAGACCTATTGTTTGAAATGAGAATGGCTCATGATTAGCACGACGTCTGAACTAGGCCTAAGCTTGTTTAGGTGTTACATTAAACAGTTGACATGATGTAATATTTTACCAGAATATTTAGGTTTCCTATGGGATCCTTTACTTCCACTGTGATATGGATAGAGTTTTAAAGCGCTCCATATCAAGAACAATACTAGAAAGCCAAATATTAAAACACTTGCTTTACGTGACCTGTGAAAAAAGAAAAGTGAATTACTTGCATGTATAAGGAATGCTTTATATGGTTCTGTCAATTCATGGCTAACCCCACCCCCTCCTCCCCAAGGCATTTGTCAGATATCTATCATTTTGTCTTCAGAGCATTAATACCCAATGGTAATGATATGTAAGAGTGCATATAATGCCTTTTATTATATAGACAACCACTGGATATATAGTAGGCTAGCTATCAGCTCATATACCACGAGTAGAGAAAGTTGAAGATTTTCAACAATGGCAAACCGGTTTTGCCGAACTAAAAATAAAAACAAATGTTCTATTTCTCACAATCCAGTGGTTGTCTATATACATTGTAATAAAACAATAATTCCACGAAATCGAGTCGTACATGAGCTGATAGCCAACGAGGCACATGTATACCCATAGGACAATAATTATTAGATCAAATGTAGGGGAAGGGCTAGCTAGGGAAGGGGACGAGCAAGCCTTCTCAGCAAATTTAATTAGATTAGATTCTGCAAATCAGCAGCTTCTTCTTAATCAAGCATAGTATACCAAATAAACGCCTATAAAACGATCATCTATATATTATATATACACCTTCATCGCTGCAGACAATAGTATTTGCTGATGCAGACGTCATATTTATAAATAAAACTAATTGCTGTGTTGACACGTTATTTCGTACTTGATTTCCTGCTACGAATTGCACACTCAACGATTAAACTTGTTAAAAACCAAAACCACTCTCTAGTCTGGTGACACACACGCACAAAAAGGAAAAGTTTTTATTTATCTGTGAGTTATAGAGCAGTTCCTTGTATGGTCAACAAACACGATGTAACACCCAAATAAAACCTACTCATGCAAACTGTTGCCCAAATATTGCTTTACGATACCTCATTAGTAAAGAGGAAGCAATCCTCGTCCTCATCCATGACAGAAGATTTCCAATACGGCTTTTAACCCACATAAAGTACGATAACAACAAGGTTAAGACGGTGTGCAAGACTTTTGAAGTAACAACTGTCCACAAGACGTCGCCATTTTGTTTGAAGTTTGAGGCATCAATATTTTTGGACAGGTGGACACATCAAAACATAGACGCGCGCTTATTGTGATGACTGAAACTGCTTGATTGTAAATACTCGGTTTGCGGGCTCAAACGACGGAGGGAACCTGGAACGAGTGTGGATTTAGACCGAGCGGGGGTCTGTGGAATAGTCTAGTGTGGTTTGGAGTTTCTCAGATGAAATAAATTGTAACATTTCTCTCATAAAATGCGGGTTTTCTTCGCCAAAATTGTAAAGTGTAATATTATAACCCATGGCTTAGTGACTAGAGGGTGTCTAGGAGCTCCTGGAGGTGGTTTTGCGTGCAGGACGCTCTCATCTCAAGAAATAACGCATGATTTTGAAGATGATCATCCAGAAAATGCGGAGATTTTGAGAAAACTACGCCAAAAACATCATTATCATGGCGTGCAGCAGAAGAACACACACGATGTTATGGTTGTTGAACCTGACTTTAAATGGGGCAGACATAGGTACAGTTTGAAAAAGACAAGTTTAAGTTTGAAGTTTAAATATTGCAAAAGATAATATGATCAGCTTCATCAATAATGTATTGCTGGTTTGCAATCAATCCCTGGAGATTTAAAAGTACAAAGACGCAGCGGCCATGTTGGTGGTACAAACAAGAGAAGCTAATGCGAATTATTTGTTATCGGGCACCAACATGGCCGCCATGAAGTCATGTGCAACCATGTTAGAGGTACAAACAAGAGAAGCTAATGAGGAATTCCTTGTTATCATGCACCAACATGGCGCCATGCAACCATGTTAGAGGTACAAACAAGAGAAGCTAATGAGGAATTCCTTGTTATCATGCACCAACATGGCGCCATGCAACCATGTTAGAGGTACAAACAAGAGAAGCTAATGAGGAATTCCTTGTTAAGGTGGTTCCAGCATAATGAATGACCTGTTTGCCGTATTTTTTTAACTCGCTACAAACAAGCGTCAATATTGAGGATTTTATTATGCTTAACACAAATACTGGCAACTATTCTGCTTTTTAAAGGTTTATTCAAAAGCTATCATTGTAAGCCGCGTTTGTGAATGCCAGCAACATATTCAAACGACACTATTTTAGACTAAAAAGAGCTGCCAAACGGAATTCCTTGTTATCATCGCACGATTTTTTTTAAACTTCGTGAACGACCTTTTAAGGTCCATAGAGAGTTCTGACGAGGTAAGAAGGAAATTGTTCGAGCAGAATCACGTAACAACCAATAGGTCCCATATTGACAACAAAAAGGTATGAACTGGAGATTTCGGCTCGATCAATTTCCTTCTTACCTCGTCAGAACATTACATAGGCGCCGTAAAAGGTCGTTCACGAAGTTAAAAAAAAATCGTACGAGGGAAGCTTTGGCAGCAGTTTTAGTGAAAATAGTGTCGTTTGTTATCAGCTGGCATTCACAAACGCGGCTTACAATGATAATTTTGAATAAACCATCCAAAAGCAGAATGGTTGAATTAGTATTTGTGTTAAGCACAATAAAATCCAAGCAATATTGACGCAGAGCGAGCGAGTTAAAAAATACGGCAAACCGGCCATTCATTATGCGGGAACCACCTTAACATGGCGCCATGACGTCACATGCAATCAGTCATAAAACTGATTGAAATGTTTATTCCCATTAGGTTTCAGAGGGCAACAGCTAATCATCGTCTGGATGAAGCATGCGGACTGGTTGAGGCAATTACTAACTGGAGAGTAAAATCAAAATCCATGGAATCTGTGCGTAAAATAGACCATAAAATGTTCTTTGGCAAAGGAAAAATAGAAGAACTGACAGAACGCATCAAGACTGCTAAAGCTGATGGTGCATTAGATGCTGTTTATCTTGATGTTGGACGCTTATCTACCATACAGTATAAAGAACTTGAAAGATTATGGGATGTGAGAGTGTTGGATCGCTTTGGTATTGTGCTACAAATATTCAAGGAACGAGCCAAGACAGGAGAAGCTAAGATGCAAGTTGAACTTGCAGAAATACCTTATCTAAAGTATGAAGAACTTTGTTAATATTTCTATTGTTTTATTGACTTTGTGAGACTGTGAGATTGTTCAATAAATCCAAGCCTAAGACTTTAGGGTAAAAAGGACACAGGTTTATCCAAATAAGTTGACAACTATAATGTACATGTAGTACAGGCCCGAAGCCAGACCAAAATCTCTCCCGAGGCACTTTTATCAGTGCAGCCAAAATTGTATAGCTGCACATAGTGGACAGTCAGCCTTTTTTGTCAATTCAGTTAAAAGATAAATATAATCAGAGATGTTTTACTGAGGCAACTGCCTCGGCTCGCCTCATACTGGCTACGGGCCTGTAGTACAATTTTGACCAGTTACTACAAACATTGTTCTATAGCTAGATTCTAAATGCTTTAACCACTGGATAAAGTGCATCATATCTTGCTAGTTGAGCTGCGTGCCATTATAGCTAAGCTATAATATGATTATAAATCTATTTGATTTTTAGGTCTCGTCTAGTTGGTGATGAATCAGTGGAATACGACCAGCAACGTGGTGGAACACACTACATCGCTGGAGGTGGAGAAACTCAACTAGAAAAAGAAAGAAGAGTTTTATCTGAAAGAGAGACAAAACTCAAGAAAAAATTGGAATCTTTAAAGAAGCACAGAAGTCATATTCGTCATGAAAGACACAAGAAACATGTACCAATAGTAGCAATAGTGGGCTATACTAATGCTGGTAATTATAATAATAATGTCTTATGATGGTGATAACTGATGAGAATGATTGGTAATGATGATGATGACTGATTGATTGATGATGATTTTGGTTGTAATAATTAGTGATGACATATGGGATTGATTATTGCATGTGGTGATGATGATGATGATGATGCAAATGATGACTGATGATGATGATGATGACAACATTGATGATGATTGATGATAAGGAATGGCAGTTCTAAGCAATATTGGTGATGGATGATTAGTGATGATATTGTGACTGAAATAATGATAGCATTAATTAATACAATCTTGATCCAGGGGTGGGAGTGCATGGACTCCCATATATATAAAGTGATGGGGATGCTTGTCATAGCTTTTTGGGTTTAAAATCTGCGATTTAGTACCACTTAAAGGGGGTCTCAGATTTAAAAGGAACACCTAAAGACATCAAATAAGCAGCAAATAACATTTGTTTTGTGAAGCTTCTGAGGCATTGCAAATTAACCGCAAGATTCAAAGAAATTAATATGCTTATATGGGTAAAACTGATTTCATGCCACACCCACTTGAGAGAGACTCCTCAAGGTAGTTAAGGCCTGGGTTTGACCTTGTTTGACCTTGAGGACAGAATGAAGAATTGCTTGACTATGGAAATACATTTTCAAGTCATTTATATATTTTGTTAGTTTTGACATCCTTAAAATTTTGGTTTGCTTTTTGTGGTGGTCACGTGATCTATGACGTCATAATCCAGAAAAACACTAATTCGTGGATCTGCTTTCGAGTTTTGTAAGTGGCAAAAAAATTAATATCAAAATCAATGCTTCTAATAGAGCTGAATAATATGCTGCATAGAGATCTTGTACTGTTATGTAACAAAGAATTTGCAGGAAACTTGACGTCACAGCTCACACTGGCAAGCTTCCTTTAGGACTCCAAATATCTCTTTGTGGATACAGTTGGAAGTAATATCAGATCTTCCACCAGAGTTAGTTGAATCCTTCTCTGCAACACTCACGTGAGGATGTTGTTGAATCGGTAAAGCCATAATCTTGGTGAATCTTAACAGTTTTGTATTTATCAACAAAATCAACAGGGCCCACAGAGGGGCTGAAGTGGGGCTATAGCCCAACGTTTTATTTGTGCCAAGTTTCGTCTAGTACAAATTTTCCACGTTTAATGTTAAAAATGATTTTCATCATTTGGGCTCCTGACCCTTGTACGGAAGAAAACATTTTAGCCCCAGCACTCCCCAGCTAGCTTCATATGGGCAGACGTTGCGTTGCGCTTCTGGTTCATACAGAGAGCATTACCCCACTATTTGTGACGGGAACCCAAGCGCCACACAACGTCTGCAGGGAAGGCTACTTTTAAGCTTGCTCCGCGGGCCAGATCAACAATAGTTTCACAGCTCACAACCTACATTGTACAATCCAGGTACTTTGCTGATTCCTCTTGGATTTATATCAGATCTTCCCCCAGAGTGACTCCCTTCTTCCCCAACCCCTATAAGCCCAAAGCAATTAATGCTATTTCCTCTTTCTGTTTCTCTTCCCTGACTCAAGTATAATTATAAGCCCATCAATTAAGCAGGCTAACAAGTATAATGTATGTGTAAAGTGTTACTTGCAGTAATGCTTCAGTAATACTAATTACATGCATGCACAAAGAATCTCCATTGATTCCCAACTTTGTTTCATTAGGATGTTGTTGTTCATGTGCGAGATGTTAGCCATCCTGACAGAGAGGTACAGAAAGATGATGTCATATCTATACTTAGACAACAACTTAAACTATGCCCTTCATTACTCGACAACATCATTGAAGTCAATAACAAAGTTGATTTGTGGTAAGTTATGGGATCCCTGTGTTGACTTATCCACAGGGAGCCCAAGGGTTCCAGTGTTGTTCTAACTTCCCTTTTACTGAAGAAATTCTTGAAGAATTGGCTTCATATAGTGAAGCAGGGCAAATTGAGATATCAGCAACATGGCACATCAATACTCTCTATCAGGATAACAAATATAATGGTGTGAAGGTTGTTATACTGGTGGTAAAATAATTGGCACCCCCTTTGTCAATATACCAAAGCTTCGTATGAAAATGATTCCCAACTTTGTTTCATGTAAACAGTGGTTGTTCTAGATGTTAGTCTTTCAGAGAGGTACATGAAGTTATATTAGACAACAACTTAAACTATGCCCTTCATTACTCGACAACATCATTGAAAATCATCAGTTGATTTGTGGTAATATACATACAATGTGTTATCTAAGGGAAAGCCAAAGGTTATCAGTATTTTAACTTTATGGGCTTTTAGTTCTGAAGAAATTCTTGAAGAATTGGCATCATATAGTGAACCAGGGCATATTGAGATATCAGCATTACATGGCACTGGTCTGGATACTCTCTGTAGTAGGATTGAACAAGTAATCATAGAGACGACAGGAAGGATGGTGAAGAAGGTTGTTATATAACCTGGTGGACCACAGCTCTAGGTACCTATAATAATTGTATAGATGCACCCCTCTTTGTCAATAGACCTCTTTAGCTTCGTATGAAAATTGCCCATTTCAAACCATGTGATGTAAACATGGTGTTCTCTGGAGAATTAGTCCTTTCAATATGAACGAATAAATTTCAGAAATATAAATCCTGAACAATTCTCCAGAGAATATCATGTTAGACACAAATCACATGGTTTGAAATTGGCAATTTGCATACTAAAAGCTAATAACACTTGGTCAGCAGTAAGCACAAATCTCTATATGTATTATATAACACTTGTATAGCAGTAAGCACAAATCTCTATATGTATTATATAACACTTGTATAGCAGTAAGCACAAATCTCTATATGTATTATATAAACACTTGTATAGCAGTAAGCACAAATCTCTATATGTATTATATAACACTTGTATAGCAGTAAGCACAAATCTCTATATGTATTATATAACACTTGTATAGCAGTAAGCACAAATCTCTATATGTATTATATAACACTTGTATAGCAGTAAGCACAAATCTCTATATGTATTATATAACACTTGTATAGCAGTAAGCACAAATCTCTATATGTATTATATATAACACTTGTATATAGCAGTAAGCACAAATCTCTATATGTATTATATAACACTTCTATATAGCAGTAAGCACAAATCTCTATATGTATATATATAACACTTGTATAGCAGTAAGCACAAATCTCTATATGTATTATATAACACTTGTATAGCAGTAAGCACAAATCTCTATATGTATTATATAACACTTGTATAGCAGTAAGCACAAATCTCTATATGTATTATATAACACTTGTATAGCAGTAAGCACAAATCTCTATATGTATTATATAACACTTGTATAGCAGTAAGCACAAATCTCTATATGTATTATATAACACTTGTATAGCAGTAAGCACAAATCTCTATATGTATTATATAACACTTGTATAGCAGTAAGCACAAATCTCTATATGTATTATATAACACTTGTATAGCAGTAAGCACAAATCTCTATATGTATTATATAACACTTGTATAGCAGTAAGCACAAATCTCTATATGTATTATATAACACTTGTATAGCAGTAAGCACAAATCTCTATATGTATTATATAACACTTGTATAGCAGTAAGCACAAATCTCTATATGTATTATATAACACTTGTATAGCAGTAAGCACAAATCTCTATATGTATTATATAACACTTGTATAGCAGTAAGCACAAATCTCTATATGTATTATATAACACTTGTATAGCAGTAAAGCACAAATCTCTATATGTATTATATAACACTTGTATAGCAGTAAGCACAAATCTCTATATGTATTATATAACACTTGTATAGCAGTAAGCACAAATCTCTATATGTATTATATAACACTTGTATAGCAGTAAGCACAAATCTCTATATGTATTATATAACACTTGTATAGCAGTAAGCACAAATCTCTATATGTATTATATAACACTTGTATAGCAGTAAGCACAAATCTCTATATGTATTATATAACACTTGTATAGCAGTAAGCACAAATCTCTATATGTATGTATAACACTTGTATAGCAGTAAGCACAAATCTCTATATGTATATATAACACTTGTAGCAGTAAGCACAAATCTCTATATGTATTATATAACACTTGTATAGCAGTAAGCACAAATCTCTATATGTATTATATAACACTTGTATAGCAGTAAGCACAAATCTCTATATGTATTATATAACACTTGTATAGCAGTAAGCACAAATCTCTATATGTATTATATAACACTTGTATAGCAGTAAGCACAAATCTCTATATGTATTATATAACACTTGTATAGCAGTAAGCACAAATCTCTATGTTGTATATAGCAGTAAGCACAAATATGTATATAACACTTGTATAGCAGTAAGCACAAATCTCTATATGTATTATATAACACTTGTATAGCAGTAAGCACAAATCTCTATATGTATTATATAACACTTGTATAGCAGTAAGCACAAATCTCTATATGTATTATATAACACTTGTATAGCAGTAAGCACAAATCTCTATATGTATTATATAACACTTGTATAGCAGTAAGCACAAATCTCTATATGTATTATATAACACTTATATAGCAGTAAGCACAAATCTCTATATGTATTATATAACACTTATATATAGCAGTAAGCACAAATCTCTATATGTATTATATAACACTTGTATAGCAGTAAGCACAAATCTCTATATGTATTATATAACACTTGTATAGCAGTAAGCACAAATCTCTATATGTATTATATAACACTTATATAGCAGTAAGCACAAATCTCTATATGTATTATATAACACTTGTATAGCAGTAAGCACAAATCTCTATATGTAATTATATAACACTTGTATAGCAGTAAGCACAAATCTCTATATGTATTATATAACACTTGTATAGCAGTAAGCACAAATCTCTATATGTATTATATAACACTTGTATAGCAGTAAGCACAAATCTCTATATGTATTATATAACACTTGTATAGCAGTAAGCACAAATCTCTATATGTATTATATAACACTTATAGCAGTAAGCACAAATCTCTATATGTATTATATAACACTTGTATAGCAGTAAGCACAAATCTCTATATATGTATTATATAACACTTGTATAGCAGTAAGCACAAATCTCTATATGTATTATATAACACTTGTATAGCAGTAAGCACAAATCTCTATATGTATTATATATAACACTTGTATAGCAGTAAGCACAAATCTCTATATGTATTATATAACACTTGTATAGCAGTAAGCACAAATCTCTATATGTATTATATAACACTTGTATAGCAGTAAGCACAAATCTCTATATGTATTATATAACACTTGTATAGCAGTAAGCACAAATCTCTATATGTATTATATAACACTTGTATAGCAGTAAGCACAAAAATCTCTATATGTATTATATAACACTTGTATAGCAGTAAGCACAAATCTCTATATGTATTATATAACACTTGTATAGCAGTAAGCACAAATCTCTCTATATGTATTATATAACACTTGTATAGCAGTAAGCACAAATCTCTATATGTATTATATAACACTTGTATAGCAGTAAGCACAAATCTCTATATGTATTATATAACACTTGTATAGCAGTAAGCACAAATCTCTATATGTATTATATAACACTTGTATAGCAGTAAGCACAAATCTCTATATGTATTATATAACACTTGTATAGCAGTAAGCACAAATCTCTATATGTATTATATAACACTTTGTATAGCAGTAAGCACAAATCTCTATATGTATTATATAACACTTGTATAGCAGTAAGCACAAATCTCTATATGTATTATATAACACTTTGTATAGCAGTAAGCACAAATCTCTATATGTATTATATAACACTTGTATAGCAGTAAGCACAAATCTCTATATGTATAACACTTGTATAGCAGTAAGCACAAATCTCTATATGTATTATATAACACTTGTATATAGCAGTAAGCACAAATCTCTATATGTATTATATAACACTTGTATAGCAGTAAGCACAAATCTCTATATGTATTATATAACACTTGTATAGCAGTAAGCACAAATCTCTATATGTATTATATAACACTTGTATAGCAGTAAGCACAAATCTCTATATGTATTATATAACACTTGTATAGCAGTAAGCACAAATCTCTATATGTATTATATAACACTTGTATAGCAGTAAGCACAAATCTCTATATGTATTATATAACACTTGTATAGCAGTAAGCACAAATCTCTATATGTATTATATAACACTTGTATAGCAGTAAGCACAAATCTCTATATGTATTATATAACACTTGTATAGCAGTAAGCACAAATCTCTATATGTATTATATAACACTTGTATAGCAGTAAGCACAAATCTCTATATGTATTATATAACACTTGTATAGCAGTAAGCACAAATCTCTATATGTATTATATAACACTTGTATAGCAGTAAGCACAAATCTCTATATGTATTATATAACACTTGTATAGCAGTAAGCACAAATCTCTATATGTATTATATAACACTTGTATAGCAGTAAGCACAAATCTCTATATGTATTATATAACACTTGTATAGCAGTAAGCACAAATCTCTATATGTATTATATAACACTTATATAGCAGTAAGCACAAATCTCTATATGTATTATATAACACTTGTATAGCAGTAAGCACAAATCTCTATATGTATTATATAACACTTGTATAGCAGTAAGCACAAATCTCTATATGTATTATATAATAGCACTTGTATAGCAGTAAGCACAAATCTCTATATGTATTATATAACACTTGTATAGCAGTAAGCACAAATCTCTATATGTATTATATAACACTTGTATAGCAGTAAGCACAAATCTCTATATGTATTATATAACACTTGTATAGCAGTAAGCACAAATCTCTATATGTATTATATAACACTTGTATAGCAGTAAGTAAGCACAAATCTCTATCTATATGTATTATATAACACTTGTATAGCAGTAAGCACAAATCTCTATATGTATTATATAACACTTGTATAGCAGTAAGCACAAATCACAAATCTATATGTATTATATAACACTTGTATAGCAGTAAGCACAAATCTCTATATGTATTATATAACACTTGTATAGCAGTAAGCACAAATCTCTATATGTATTATATAACACTTGTATAGCAGTAAGCACAAATCTCTATATGTATTATATAACACTTGTATAGCAGTAAGCACAAATCTCTATATGTATTATATAACACTTGTATAGCAGTAAGCACAAATCTCTATATGTATTATATAACACTTGTATAGCAGTAAGCACAAATCTCTATATGTATATTATATACACTTGTATAGCAGTAAGCACAAATCTCTATATGTATTATATAATACACTTGTATAGCAGTAAGCACAAATCTCTATATGTATTATATAACACTTGTATAGCAGTAAGCACAAATCTCTATATGTATTATATAACACTTGTATAGCAGTAAGCACAAATCTCTATATGTATTATATAACACTTGTATAGCAGTAAGCACAAATCTCTATATGTATTATATAACACTTGTATAGCAGTAAGCACAAATCTCTATATGTATTATATAACACTTGTATAGCAGTAAGCACAAATCTCTATATGTATTATATAACACTTGTATAGCAGTAAGCACAAATCTCTATATGTATTATATAACACTTGTATAGCAGTAAGCACAAATCTCTATATGTATTATATAACACTTGTATAGCAGTAAGCACAAATCTCTATATGTATTATATAACACTTGTATAGCAGTAAGCACAAATCTCTATATGTATTATATAACACTTGTATAGCAGTAAGCACAAATCTCTATATGTATTATATAACACTTGTATAGCACTTGTATAGCAGTAAGCACAAATCTCTATATGTATTATATAACACTTGTATAGCAGTAAGCACAAATCTCTATATGTATTATATAACACTTGTATAGCAGTAAGCACAAATCTCTATATGTATTATATAACACTTGTATAGCAGTAAGCACAAATCTCTATATGTATTATATAACACTTGTATAGCAGTAAGCACAAATCTCTATATGTATTATATAACACTTGTATAGCAGTAAGCACAAATCTCTATATGTATTATATAACACTTGTATAGCAGTAAGCACAAATCTCTATATGTATTATATAACACTTGTATAGCAGTAAGCACAAATCTCTATATGTATTATATAACACTTGTATAGCAGTAAGCACAAATCTCTATATGTATTATATAACACTTATATAGCAGTAAGCACAAATCTCTATATGTATTATATAACACTTATATAGCAGTAAGCACAAATCTCTATATGTATTATATAACACTTATATAGCAGTAAGCACAAATCTCTATATGTATTATATAACACTTGTATAGCAGTAAGCACAAATCTCTATATGTATTATATAACACTTGTATAGCAGTAAGCACAAATCTCTATATGTGTATTATATAACACTTGTATAGCAGTATTATATAACACTTGTATAGCAGTAAGCACAAATCTCTATATGTATTATATAACACTTGTATAGCAGTAAGCACAAATATCTATATGTATATAACACACTTATATAGCAGTAAGCACAAATCTCTATATGTATTATATAACACTTGTATAGCAGTAAGCACAAATCTCTATATGTATTATATAACACTTGTATAGCAGTAAGCACAAATCTCTATATGTATTATATAACACTTGTATAGCAGTAAGCACAAATCTCTATATGTATTATATAACACTTGTATAGCAGTAAGCACAAATCTCTATATGTATTATATAACACTTGTATAGCAGTAAGCACAAATCTCTATATGTATTATATAACACTTGTATAGCAGTAAGCACAAATCTCTATATGTATTATATAACACTTGTATAGCAGTAAGCACAAATCTCTATATGTATTATATAACACTTGTATAGCAGTAAGCACAAATCTCTATATGTTATATAACACTTGTATAGCAGTAAGCACAAATCTCTATATGTATTATATAACACTTATATAGCAGTATAGCAGTAAGCACAAATCTCTATATGTATTATATAACACTTATATAGCAGTAAGCACAAATCTCTATATGTATTATATAACACTTATATAGCAGTAAGCACAAATCTCTATATGTATATAACAGTATAGCACAACAAATCTCTATATGTATTATATAACACTTGTATAGCAGTAAGCACAAATCTCTATATGTATTATATAACACTTGTATAGCAGTAAGCACAAATCTCTATATGTATTATATAACACTTGTATAGCAGTAAGCACAAATCTCTATATGTATTATATAACACTTGTATAGCAGTAAGCACAAATCTCTATATGTATTATATAACACTTGTATAGCAGTAAGCACAAATCTCTATATGTATTATATAACACTTATATAGCAGTAAGCACAAATCTCTATATGTATTATATAACACACTTGTATAGCAGTAAGCACAAATCTCTATATGTATATATATAACACTTGTATAGCAGTAAGCACAAATCTCTATATGTATTATATAACACTTATATAAATATGTATTATATAACAGTAGCAGTAACACAAATCTCTATATATAATTATATAACACTTTATATAGCAGTAAGCACAAATCTCTATATGTATTATATAACACTTATATAGCAGTAAGCACAAATCTCTATATGTATTATATAACACTTGTATAGCAGTAAGCACAAATCTCTATATGTATTATATAACACTTGTATAGCAGTAAGCACAAATCTCTATATGTATTATATAACACTTGTATAGCAGTAAGCACAAATCTCTATATGTATTATATAACACTTGTATAGCAGTAAGCACAAATCTCTATATGTATTATATAACACTTATATAGCAGTAAGCACAAATCTCTATATGTATTATATAACACTTGTATAGCAGTAAGCACAAATCTCTATATGTATTATATAAACACTTGTATAGCAGTAAGCACAAATCTCTATATGTATTATATAACACTTGTATAGCAGTAAGCACAAATCTCTATATGTATTATATAACACTTGTATAGCAGTAAGCACAAATCTCTATATAGTAAGCACAAATCTCTCTATATGTATTATATAACACTTGTATAGCAGTAAGCACAAATCTCTATATGTATTATATAACACTTGTATAGCAGTAAGCACAAATCTCTATATGTATTATATAACACTTGTATAGCAGTAAGCACAAATCTCTATATGTATTATATAACACTTGTATAGCAGTAAGCACAAATCTCTATATGTATTATATAACACTTGTATAGCAGTAAGCACAAATCTCTATATGTATTATATAACACTTGTATAGCAGTAAGCACAAATCTCTATATGTATTATATAACACTTGTATAGCAGTAAGCACAAATCTCTATATGTATTATATAACACTTGTATCTCTATATGCAGTATATAACACTTGTATAGCAGTAAGCACAAATCTCTATATGTATTATATAACACTTGTATAGCAGTAAGCACAAATCTCTATATGTATTATATAACACTTGTATAGCAGTAAGCACAAATCTCTATATGTATTATATAACACTTGTATAGCAGTAAGCACAAATCTCTATATGTATTATATAACACTTGTATAGCAGTAAGCACAAATCTCTATATGTATTATATAACACTTGTATAGCAGTAAGCACAAATCTCTATATGTATTATATAACACTTATATAGCAGTAAGCACAAATCTCTATATGTATTATATAACACTTGTATAGCAGTAAGCACAAATCTCTATATGTATTATATAACACTTGTATAGCAGTAAGCACAAATCTCTATATGTATTATATACACTTGTATAGCAGTAAGCACAAATCTCTATATGTATTATATAACACTTGTATAGCAGTAAGCACAAATCTCTATATGTATTATATAACACTTGTATAGCAGTAAGCACAAATCTCTATATGTATTATATAACACTTATATAGCAGTAAGCACAAATCTCTATATGTATTATATAACACTTGTATAGCAGTAAGCACAAATCTCTATATGTATTATATAACACTTGTATAGCAGTAAGCACAAATCTCTATATGTATTATATAACACTTGTATAGCAGTAAGCACAAATCTCTATATGTATTATATAACACTTGTATAGCAGTAAGCACAAATCTCTATATGTATTATATAACACTTATATAGCAAGCACAAATCTCTATATGTATTATATAACACTTGTATAGCAGTAAGCACAAATCTCTATATGTATTACATGGTGTATATAACACTTATATAGCAGTAAGCACAAATCTCTATATGTATTATATAACACTTATATAGCAGTAAGCACAAATCTCTATATGTATTATATAACACTTATATAGCAGTAAGCACAAATCTCTATATGTATTATATAACACTTATATAGCAGTAAGCACAAATCTCTATATGTATTATATAACACTTGTATAGCAGTAAGCACAAATCTCTATATGTATTATATAACACTTGTATAGCAGTAAGCACAAATCTCTATATGTATTATATAACACTTATATAGCAGTAAGCACAAATCTCTATATGTATTATATAACACTTATATAGCAGTAAGCACAAATCTCTATATGTATTATATAACACTTATATAGCAGTAAGCACAAATCTCTATATGTATTATATAACACTTGTATAGCAGTAAGCACAAATCTCTATATGTATTATATAACACTTATATAGCAGTAAGCACAAATCTCTATATGTATTATATAACACTTGTATAGCAGTAAGCACAAATCTCTATATGTATTATATAATCAAATGCGCTTTCAGCCTTCTCTCTTCAAGTCAGTAGGTCAGGCCACACACACCGGGAACTTCGTGCCCTACTCTTAGTCGAACAGTGGTGTGGGTTCTTTTACGTCCCTTCGGTGCAATGTAATGGAGTGTGGAGAGACGGGACCGTCATTTTACGTGGTCATCTGAGCCATGCGAAGTATTATTAGTAAGGAAACAATGTCCAAACACAAGTACCCATTTGTCCAATTTCTTCATAGATAAACACTATTTAATGCTCGACCTTCCCGTAGTTTCCCAGAATTCTTTAGGATCCCAAGCATGCAAGCGAGGTCAGGGGACACAAATCTCATAAGTAACCACCTGGTCGAACAATAAGGGCGGTCCTTTACAAGAGGTTTAACTATATAGTGTGTGTGAGAGTACAGTGTCCCCCAATTAGTGCACAAGCGCTAGAACAGTTATTTATTTATTTATTTATTGTTTATATATTGCAGTTGGTTATATCATGAAGCAACCGTCCACGACACAGACGCTGATGAAGATGGCTTTATCACTGCAACAGTCATCATGGATGAAGCCACAAATAATAAGTTTGAGAAGAAATTTGGACGCATTTTATCGGAAACATAGGTTTTCATGTACTGAAAATCTTTAGCCTGCGTAGCTGGCGCTTGGGGGAATGGGGAGAGAAAAGAAGGGGGCACCCGGGCGCTCCCTTCTTTTCTCTTCCCCCTCCCTCATCGCCCTCCCCCCTCCCCTTCTCCCTCCCCATTCCCCCAAGCGCAGGCTAAAGCAGTCTAGTTCTCGGTGTAGTAAGACTGATTGAGAAACGGGAGGATTTACTCAATATTCAGTCAACAACAACAATTAACAACAACAGAACACTACTACATGTATATTATTACTTTATTTTTCAACAGTTAAAAACTGAAGACGGCCATTCTTTCAGCAAAACAGCAACGCAGTAGTGCACCACGCGGTTTCACAGTTTCGAACGCAGTTAGAATGGACTCGCAACCTGAGGCATTCTACGGGAACCTATAGTTAGAATGGACTCGCAACCTGAGGCATTCTACGGGAACCTATAGTTAGAATGGACTCGCAACCTGAGGCAGTCTACGGGAACCTATAGTTAGAATGGACTCGCAACCTGAGGCATTCTACGGGAACCTATAGTTAGAATGGACTCGCAACCTGAGGCATTCTACGGGAACCTATAGTTAGAATGGACTCGCAACCTGAGGCAGTCTACGGGAACCTATAGTTAGAATGGACTCGCAACCTGAGGCAGTCTACGGGAACCTATAGTTAGAATGGACTCGCAACCTGAGGCATTCTACGGGAACCTATAGTTAGAATGGACTCGCAACCTGAGGCATTCTACGGGAACCTATTCTTAGTTAGAATGGACTCGCAACCTGAGGCATTCTACGGGAACCTATAGTTAGAATGGACTCGCAACCTGAGGCAGTCTACGGGAACCTATAGTTAGAATGGACTCGCAACCTGAGGCAGTCTACGGGAACCTATAGTTAGAATGGACTCGCAACCTGAGGCATTCTACGGGAACCTATAGTTAGAATGGACTCTCAACCTGAGGCATTCTACGGGAACCCTATAGTTAGAATGGACTCGCAACCTGAGGCATTCTACGGGAACCTATTCTTAGTTAGAATGGACTCGCAACCTGAGGCATTCTACGGGAACCTATATAGTTAGAATGGACTCGCAACCTGAGGCATTCTATGGGAACCTATAGTTAGAATGGACTCGCAACCTGAGGCATTCTACGGGAACCTATAGTTAGAATGGACTCGCAACCTGAGGCATTCTACGGGAACCTATAGTTAGAATGGACTCGCAACCTGAGGCATTCTACGGGAACCTATTCTTAGTTAGAATGGACTCCAACCTGAGGCATTCTACGGGAACCTATAGTTAGAATGGACTCGCAACCTGAGGCATTCTACGGGAACCTATAGTTAGAATGGACTCGCAACCTGAGGCATTCTACGGGAACCTATAGTTAGAATGGACTCGCAACCTGAGGCATTCTACGGGAACCTATAGTTAGAATGGACTCTCAACCTGAGGCATTCTACGGGAACCTATAGTTAGAATGGACTCGCAACCTGAGGCATTCTACGGGAACCTATAGTTAGAATGGACTCGCAACCTGAGGCATTCTACGGGAACCTATAGTTAGAATGGACTCGCAACCTGAGGCATTCTACGGGAACCTATAGTTAGAATGGACTCGCAACCTGAGGCATTCTACGGGAACCTGAGGCATTCTACGGGCAACGGGAACCTATAGTTAGAATGGACTCGCAACCTGAGGCATTCTACGGGAACCCTATTCTTAGTTAGAATGGACTCGCAACCTGAGGCATTCTACGGGAACCTATAGTTAGAATGGACTCGCAACCTGAGGCATTCTACGGGAACCTATAGTTAGAATGGACTCGCAACCTGAGGCATTCTACGGGAACCTAAAGTTTCAGGAACGTTACATTTGAGCTGCTTAGATTCTCCTTATCGCGCGCACCTTGCCAAATTGAACAGTCTTCCTCAATGCAACGCCTGTTCTATTAGAAGTGTGGATTCACTCTGCGTTCCTGAGGTCATCGTCCGTCAGAGCGAGAGAAAACGAATTCTAGAACCAACAAGAAGAAGGACTAACGTCCGAAATGTCAGTAAATGTAGTGCGTTTTACACGGTGTTCAAGTTTCATTCTACACGTGCACTTGTTCACTGTTATATAAATAAATATAAACGTGTATAAATAAACCATTGTTACGCAACAGAAATTTAGCTAATGCATTCTTAAATGATTTGCAAGGTAATCATTAATTTAGTAACCCAGACTGTTTTAGTCATGAGATCAACAAGTAGTTTCCTGTGCGACATATATCCTCTTGTTTAACCAAAACATTTAGACCACCACAGGTTTAGCTTTGTCTAGTTACGTGATGTAAATAGAAGATAAGATTAGGTTTCGCTATTATATAGCTAATTGCATAATCGTTGTCGGTTGAAAATCTTAAATCATAGAAGCTGAGACCGCAAGGATGGATGGGAAATCAGTTCATGACCTGCATTACAGGCAGATATATTCAAAGTTCTCGTAGTTTTGTAAATATATGAGCTATTTAATTAAGATCCTACAAGTCTGGATAAAAAGGTCGATGATTTGACGGTGTTATTTGAGAGTTTTAATTTCCCTGAATTCCTTTTGGTCATAGCTTTCATGATTTTCAACCCGACAACGATTATGCAATTAGCTATATAAGGACTGTCGATTATACATCTTGCGCGCACTCTCTAGATATCTCACAGGTAGCCCAAGGTATCTATGAGAGGCTTGTTATCGAGCTGCATATAAGGCTTTGTATGGGACCTTAGGCTCTGGTCGATAACTCCGTAAATAATAAAGCCAATGAACTCTAACCTTCCTGTAGTGTTTGTATGGGACCTTGCTTGGTGACATGCAGGACTAGCTAGTCACGGCCTTGGGATAGGGGGTTATGATGATGGTGATGATGATAATGTTGGTGATGATGATGATGATAATTGTGATGATAATTGTGAAGATGGTGATATGTATCAGTCATGGTCGATAACAAGCCTCTCATGATACCTTGGGCTACCTGTGGATATCTTGTACTTTAGTAGTTGCGAACCAAGAATGAGGTTGTAGTTCAGGTCGTGCTTGAAAGTACATGCAGACCTAAGATAGGAACGTGGACGAGTAAGGAATTCCTTCTGACAACCACACCTACTAAGGAGAGTCTTTCTGGTCCTAAGTTAGGAACGTGAGCGAGTAAGGAATTCCTTCTGACAACCACACCTACTAAGGAAAGTCTTTCTGGTCCTAAGTTAGGAACGTGAGCGAGTAAGGAATTCCTTCTGACAACCACACCTACTAAGGAAAGTCTTTCTGGTCCTAAGTTAGGAACGTGAGCGAGTAAGGAATTCCTTCTGACAACCACACCTACTAAGGAAAGTCTTTCTGGTCCTAAGTTAGGAACGTGAGCGAGTAAGGAATTCCTTCTGACAACCACACCTACTAAGGAAAGTGTTTTTGGTCCTAAGTTAGGAACGTGAGCGAGTAAGGAATTCCTTCTGACAACCACACCTACTAAGGAAAGTCTTTCTGGTCCTAAGTTAGGAACGTGAGCGAGTAAGGAATTCCTTCTGACAACCACACCTACTAAGGAAAGTGTTTCTGGTCCTAAGTTAGGAACGTGAGCGAGTAAGGAATTCCTTCTGACAACCACACCTACTAAGGAAAGTCTTTCTGGTCCTAAGTTAGGAACGTGGACGAGTAAGGAATTCCTTCTGACAACCACACCTACTAAGGAAAGTCTTTCTGGTCCTAAGTTAGGAACGTGAGCGAGTAAGGAATTCCTTCTGACAACCACACCTACTAAGGAAAGTGTTTCTGGTCCTAAGTTAGGAACGTGAGCGAGTAAGGAATTCCTTCTGACGACCACACCTACTAAGGAAAGTGTTTCTGGTCCTAAGTTAGGAACGTGAGCGAGTAAGGAATTCCTTCTGACAACCACACCTGCGCAATGTGTTATATAGGAGTCGTGATTCCCGATCTAAAAAGCGGCTAAATTAAATGTGTTGGCCAAATGAAGGATAAAAAGACGAGGTATAAAGCAACAAGTCAGAGCCCAGGCATCCACCACGGCTTAGAAATTGCACACAAATCCTAACTTCGGCGTTCATCGATCGCTGTTCAGCGCTCGTCAACCAAAATTCACAAGCTAGACAACTCGGACCCATCGATCATCGAATAAATACAACAGTCAAAACCTCAAGAAAACTACACAGGGGACTTCAACAACTATTATTCTTTATTTCTAGTATTTCTTAGGGAACGATGTAGAAAAATAATGCTTTTGAGAAACAAACATTTCACTCATAGTACTCAAAACTATAAAATGACAGGTTGAACCAAGCTTTTCGAATCGCTCAAAACCACTCAAAAACACAATTTCTTGCTCAGATTTCTACACCAACGTGTTCTTTAATTTTCAGACTACTGTTGTGAATACATTTTTGAGAATCTCATACTGACAGACATGTTTCGGCAGAACATCTACCATCGTCAGTGTGTGGAACAGATTAACAGTATACCAAGGGATCTGATAAATAACGAATTAGATGTGAGCCATGGAAATTATACAAGTAGTTTAAAACGTGCTTGCAGTTGCGTGTTAAGGGAAGATTTCTTCCAAAGGATATGAAGCGCTTCTTCTGCGCTGAAGCACGGTCTAATATGCTAAAGTAGTTGTGAAATTAAGTTACCGTTTTGTACGGGGGATATAGATACGAGCCGAAGGCTATCTATCCCGGCCAATTTACCTTTATCTAAAACAATATCACATGAATTCTAAGCAAATAATGCAAGAAAATCACAAACCTTCCTTGTAAAAGTACATTTGAGACGTCACTAGCCATGCGCGCGCAGGCTTAAGGATACATGTGCCTCGACACCTCCCACATTCGAGAGTGATCTTGCAGTCATAAGTAGGAGGCCGTCTTTGTCGCGAAAATTTCTACCAAAAATTCAAATACACGAAGAAAGTCCCAGGCTCATTCATTCGAGTATTTCATTTATTAATTACAGCAGTTTCAGGTTTCAAAAACAACTTTCTGAACTTTTTCCTTTAAAAGAGTTTCAAATGCTTCCTCGTAATTTGTCAACTGAAATAAAGAAATACCAAGTTTACTAAAGTCCAGGTAAGGTTCCGCTATGTCTTTAATCAACTGCAAAGCTTGTGGGAACGTAAATGGATTTGATTGTGAGCCGAATATCTTGAGTTCCTTGTTTAGAATGTCATAAGGACTAATCTTCAGCTCGATATTTTGCGGATAGCAACCAAACAGTAGTATTTTCCCTCCATTTCTCATCCATTTAACAGCCTTTTGTATAGTTGTAGAAGACGACGTACAATCGATTACAATGTCAAAGCCCCATTGCTTGTCCAAACGAACACTCTCATAGGCTTCAGCGTCAATTGTATCGGGATGTTTGACGTCATAGTCTAACCTTAACCCCGTTACTAGGTGACGACGTCTGTCAGATTGATCGCACACGACAACCTTACGGTAACCATGGAAATGCAGAATGGATAACCACAGGATACCCACAATACCAGATCCATTGACGAGTACCTTGGAGTGTGTGGGGAAAGGTCGCAGGATATCCAGACCATGCAGAATACATGAAATAGGCTCGCAAAGTACAGCATGGCGGAGTGATATCTGTGGTGGTAGAATATATACGTTGTTTGCTTGTATTCTCGTGTACTGTGACCATCCACCATTGCGACCAATCCCGATGAATGATTGACAGCTTGTCTCGCAGAACTGAGTTTGTCCCCTGGTGCATGCTGGGCATGTATTGCAGCTGACATGAGGGTTGATGACAACACTGAAATAATAATGAAATGAAATGAAACAACGTAGCAACAACTGTAGTAGGAAAACAAAACAGGTATTTATGTTTTCGACATTCTATCTGAAGTATAATGTTTGCGAGTTCTCTCCCTACGCCCTGCTCAGTACTGCAGTGGATGGCGTAAATAGTATTGCATAGTGTATGGTATAAATAAGTGACAACACAATTGTGTTAATTTCTAGGTTTCCCGGGGAAACGCGCAAAATTAACTGGAACGATAACGAACTGCATGATGGGTTAATTTGGATTCGGTTAGAATACATCATCATTAACAACATTATTACTAAGTAATATAAGTAGGTAAACTATATTTAACTTCCACAAGGGGCGTGTGGTATGTGCTTAGTATGTACTTAGACTTTTCATTCAACAACCGACTTAGTGCTACTTCGTCCGGAACCATGATCAGGTATCTAGGGAATCCCCTTCTGACACCATGGACATTGATTGACAGGTATCTAGGGAATCCCCTTCTGACACCATGGACATTGATTGACAGGTATCTAGGGAATCCCCTTCTGACACCATGGACATTGATTGACAGGTATCTAGGGAATCCCCTTCTGACACCATGGACATTGATTGACAGGTATCTAGGGAATCCCCTTCTGACACCATGGACATTGATTGACAGGTATCTAGGGAATCCCCTTCTGACACCATGGACATTGATTGACAGGTATCTAGGGAATCCCCTTCTGACACCATGGACATTGATTGACAGGTATCTAGGGAATCCCCTTCTGACACCATGGACATTGATTGACAGGTATCTAGGGAATCCCCTTCTGACACCACATGCTACAATGTATGTAGGTGAAGCTTTAATACGGATTAATCGATTATTATCATACCAAATACAGCTTGCCTTAGTTTTATCTCATCACGCAAACAAAGGTGTTTCCCTTATTTATATGTTAATATTTCAACCAAAAATAAAGGAAAAACACACTATTTTATTTCTTGAAATTACCATAACAAGGAAAGACCACCAAATCGTCGCTTGAATCGCTAATGACTGAACACACACTGCACCTGTTCAGCATGGTCTTATTCAAATATATACAGTCTTTTGTAATAAACTCAACGAAATTCTTTACACTCTGCCGTTTCTATAAAAGATCGATGATTTACTTTTGGTGTAATATTTTATGTGAAGGAAATGATAAAAATAATGTAGTAATTCTGGTGCGTCCAACCTTGATCAAAGATCATTTCGATGGTCTAAAACGCAGTTGTAAATAAGCTACTTGACGATGCGCTTCAAATTTCATAAAATAAGCGAAACTGTAAATATTAGTTTTCACTTTTTCTCAAATTCCTGTATTGAAATGCGTTTTTATTAGAGGATTTCGACGTCAATAACCCGCGGATCGCGTGATTACGGAAATCACAATTCCTTTTTTCCTTTTTCATTCTATCGATACTGAATCAACTCACCGATCGCCGATTGAAACGTTCCTGACATCAGCGCCAATCTCACTAACTACACCAGCAAACTCATGCCCTGGCACAACGCATCGCGATACTGGAAGTTCTCCTGCTAGAACCTTGAGGTCCACGTCACATACACCAGAGAATGCTACCTTGACGATCACTTCATTCGACGCTGAAACATGGGGCACAGGTCGTGTTATGATAGATAGGTTGCCGTCCCATAGTTGTAGAGAGTTGTTCATGGTTGTAGTAGTCAACACAGACCGGCTCGCAAGGGATGAAAATTAGATGAAGGTCTGTTTTGAAGAATGTGACAGCTGACTGGTCGAGAGGGATTGGGTCCGACATCCGTTCATTCGGATTGAGTAGATGAGATTAAAATTGAGTACAGGAACAGGAACCATGTGTTTATAAGAGCGATTACAATTACGTTTTATAATTATAAGTTCTGGCAATAAATGGAAAAAATTAAAAAATTAAAAAAAATTAAACATGAGAGTGAAAACATGAAATAATAAGATTTATTGAGAATCGCTAAATTTAGATTAAAAAAACGGAATAAAACAAACTCCCGCTTGTTCAGGAGGAAGTAGAGAAACTTCTAATATTGAGAAAATATCGCTAGAGTTATCACACTACGCACCCTCCCCTCCCTTATGTCAACTACAATATTGTGTAATCGTGTATGATAGTCACGTGAGTCAGTTTGGGGTCCAACGTACAAGTCCGGCTTTAGTTTTTACTTGTGATCACGATGTTGGAACCGAGCTTATGGGAGAAGTTTTTAGAGAAAGTAGAACCACATCTACCAGAATATCTACACTGGAATGAGATATGTGTAAGTAGGTAATTTATACCAAGGATCTTGATGAACCTCTGACTAAAATACTATACCTTTAATATGTTTATTGTTCAGTGGACGTTCGTGTCATATTTGGCTGAAGTTAGACGATATATCCACCGATGGACGAGAGGAATGGAGGCTTGGGAGGTTCGTACACTTGATAATCTACAGTTATATTTCGTTGTGTATCGAAATGTTATGGAATCCCATTCATCAGTAATATAGTTTTCGTTCGAATGTAAAACCGGTATATTGAACTCCATGTAGCCCGGCCTCGATGTCATTTGTGGTTCCAGTGAAGAGGTCTTTACCTAATACATAAATGAACATATTAAAGTTTGGAAAAACGTTGTTGAATTATGTTTGTTTCACAAACAATCAACCAATTATTCCATCATGATTTTGAAATGTTTGTTCTATATTGTGAATAATTCATGTTATACAATATTAATAATCAGAGTTAATAAGCTGTGGTCCAAGGTATTGCATGAAAATAATTCCTGAAAACACCAACAAAGAAACCAATCTATAATTTGAAGAAATACTGTCCAAATATATATAAAATATATATGGTGTTGTAGTAGTTTCAATTTTTAGGCCATTGCGCTCTACTTGCATAATCTATTTCCTTGAAACACGTCATGAATGTAACTATATAAGCTTAAGCATATAACACACCCTTAGCGAAAAGTTCTGTACAGACCAAACAAACAGTTCTGCGATGTATGACGGGAAGGTCGATCACGTGTGACACAGTGGAATATACAACAATATTGTCTATTCTGTACTCGATCTGATAGGCTTTGTCTTCTATATGGTGTCTTGAATACGTACATGTTAAAATAGCATGTACGTGTATATTCACTTGACAAGTCTACTTGTAACAGCTTGATAACTAGCTATATATATGACTCTATTGCCATACATGTAGCTACTCCAAATTTGGAAACTGCTAAAATAATAGGTTGTCAAGGCAACCAGCACATTTGATTGTCAATTCTCAACACTAATCTACGCCATGCAGCTATATATCAAAATGCTAATTAATCAATCATGCCTTCAATCAATCTATCAATCAATGTATTATTTTAATGATAGTATGTAGTTGAGCTGCCTACTTTTTAACTAGAGCCTGTCACTCAACCCCTTCCCCCCCCCCCCCCCCCCCCAAAAAACAACAACAACAAACAACAAACAAAAAAAAAAAAAAAAAAAAAAAACAAAAACAAAAACAAAAAAAACTCAATAACAACCCTGGGCACCTAAAGTCAATTTTTGTATGAGTGGGAAGTATTTACGTTATGATTCGATCATGCTGTGCTGTAACGGTACCGTACTGTGACCGTGCCATATGCCTGTAAGCATTCTGATTGGTTGAGCAATGATTTTGCATGCTGTGATTGGTTGAATAGATGACGTCGTTGATTCTGTATCTCCATGCCGTAGGTTTCCCACTCATACAAAAATGACTCTATTATGCAACCTACTGTGCCATAATACTATGCTAAATAGCAGCAGCTTGAAATTATTGAATGCACAGTATTGATAAATGGTTTTATAATCGCAGATAGTGGTGAATACTGTGACAGTATGTTTCTATGTATGGATTATTACTGAAATATTACGATGGATTATTAGTTGGGTTTTCTTCCAAGATGAAAGTATGTAACATCATTTCATTGTGTATTTGCTGGTTATATTGCGCAGTCATATATTGAAGAAATAGAAAACGAGCGCGAGTGCTATGTGCAGATTTATAGCATGCGGGAACTGATCAGAACACGAGAGAAGTGTTAAGAGAAGCACGACGCATAGCTTCGAGTGTTCTGATCAGTCCCCAAGTGCTATAAATCTTCACATAGCACAGCGGGCAAGTTTTCTATTTCTTTTATAAAATACAATTATGAATTTAAGGCAAGTTTTCAATTTTGTTCGTTACAAAAAAGTTTGAATATCTGCGCGCGCGTGCTGTGTGCTCTCATAAAGCACGCGGAATACACATCCTTTGGCCAATCAGAGCGCGTGTTATATCATAGTTATTTTATAATTATAGATGCAGTGTTTTAATAAATTGTTATATTTTCCAACAGGTTTCTATTCACGAATGAAGAAAAATTTCTTCTGGACATTACGTCGACTTCCTATTATTAAAGGCAAAGTGAGTGAAGAAAGTAACGAGAATAGAATGGATGGATGAATGGATGGATGGATGGATGGATGGATGGATGGATGAATGGATGGATGAATAGATGGATGGATGAATGGATGGATGGATGAATGGATGGATGGATGAATGGATGGATGGATGGATGAATGGATGAATGAATGAATGAATAAATGAATGAATGGATGGATGAATAAATGAATGGATGAATAAATGAATGAATGGATGAATGAACAAATGGCTGAATGAACAAATGGATGAATAAATGAATGGATGAATGAATGGCTGAATGAATAAATCAGTGGATGAATATTATATATATGTAGATAAATGAGTATATGAATGACTGGATGAAAAAATGAAAATGAATGAACAAAACAATTTAAAGAACGTACATATTAGCTCATTTATCACTTCATTCACTTGTCATAGATTAATGAAAAAATGAAGGAGACTCTAGATGACATGGAACAAATGGTTTTCCCGCTACACGAAGGTCAAAAATACAGACTCAAGGTATTGATCAGCTGACTGCATGTATGACCTTGGTTACCATTGACTTTACAATGTCTAAGAATGACAGCTTTTGTTTATACTACTGATTGTATATTGTTTGTCCAACAGCTTCCTGCTAAAGGCCTAAAAGAGGTAGGATTGCTTTAGTCCCTTGAGAAATTGGTTTCAAATTTTATAGATTCTGATCAATAGCTTAATATATTTTGATTGTCATGCTACCCATTATTGTTCAATGTCAATTAATATTGACTCTTTATCATTGAAGGCTGAACTCACAAAAGAAATAGATAAATATGGTGAAATGGGTTAGTATGATAAACAACAACAACAACAACAACAACTTTATTACCTTAAACAACTGTACTGTCATGCTCTATGTCATTACATAACTTCCAGAGCATGCAGGCACTCTCTGTCGATACAACACTTTCACCAGAAATGGTTGCTGACCCAAGCACTGCGACGAGAGCACACATTCCATGACAATACTAAATCTGTCTACAAAATAATGACAGTATGGATGCTGGGTGGATGAATGGATGAATGAATGAATGGGTGGATGAATGAATGAATGAATGAATGGATGGATGGATGGATGAATGAATGGATGAATGAATGAATGGATGAATGAATGGATGAATGAATGGATGGATGAATGTAGATGGATTTTTAATTAGGCAATTATTGTTTGTATTGTTTAAAGTGGACATTAACTGGGAGGCTGGTCATGTATCTGGTACTGTATATTCTGGAGAAAAGCAGTTGACACAAGTTCTAACAAAGGTTGGTTTTAGACACTCTCTACCTTACAATGTACATGCACTATTGACTGTTGTATTTACCGGTGAATTTAGAGATTGTACGATATTAGCCAAAGTCATTCCAAATTTCTCTCAAATCTTCCTTTTTGCATTTGTTGTCAGGTTTATGCCAGGTTTGCCTGGGCAAATCCACTTCATCCTGATGTTTTCCCCGATGGTGAGTCAACAAATAAATGAATGAATAGATGGACGAATGAAAGAGTGAATGGATGCTGGGTGGATGAATGGATGAATGAATGAATGGATGAATGAATGGATGGATGAATGAATGGATGGATAAATGAATAAAGTAATGAATGGATGAATGAATGAATGAATGGATCAATGAATTGATGGATGAATGGATGGATGGATCAATGAATGGATCAATGAATGGATGGATGAATGGATGGATGAATGAATGGATGAATGAATGGATGGATGAATGAATGGATGGATGGATGGATGAATGGATGAATGGATGGATAGATGAATGGATGGATGAATGAATGAATGGATGGATGGATGAATGGGTGGATGAATGGATGGATGGATGAATGGATCAATGAATGGATGGATGAATGGATAGATGAATGGATGGATGAATGGATGGATGAATGAATGGATGAATGGATCAATGAATGGTTGGATGAATGGATGGATGGATGAATGAATGAATGGATGGATGTACACGTGAATGATTTATTGATCAAATGAATGCATTGAAAGATGAATAAATGAATGAGTGGATGATGGATGGATAAAGGTTATCATAGTTATCATGGTTTTTTTTTCAGTTAGAAAAATGGAAGCAGAGGTCGTTAGAATGACAATTTCAATGTTCAATGGTGGAGAAAATTGCTGTGGAACTGTAAGACATATCATTGTAGGGTTACAAATTGTCACATCTTTCACCACAAAGTTCCCGACATATGCGGCTATGGCCTAACCTACTGACTCACAGAGAGAACAAGGCTCAAAGCACATTTAAGTATTATATATACATTGTATTATAGAGAGATTTGCACTATATAAGTGTTACATTTATTTATTTATGTTACAATATGTACATCAATGCTTTAATATACATGTTTTAGATGACTGCTGGTGGTACAGAGAGCATTCTGTTAGCCTGCAAAGCATACAGGGAATGGGGATATGAACGAGGAATTCAAAAACCTGAAATGTAAGCATGCGTATAAAATGTAAATACTGTTGTACATACAATTGTAGGGTTAACTACTTACATTTTATTATCCCACTCGTGCATCCTTTTACCATAATAATAATAATAATAATAATAATAACCATTGAGAACATGCAAAATATTACAGCATATTACACAGTACCAGAACTTGAGCAAACCAAGACATACAAATAAACAAGTACAATTTTCTTTGTAGTGTTGCTCCAGTGACTGTTCATGCAGCCTTTGATAAGGTACATTAGTCTACATACATGTACAATAAAAATAAATAACTTTATTTAAGTGTCCAATGTGTTCTAGCGCTTGCACACTAATTGGGAGACACTACTCTCACACACACTACCACTACATTCTAATATTCTGTACATACAACTTTCAGCTCACAACACAGCATTTGTTGTGTTGATATTAGCTCATGTGTGTGGTTAATGTATTCCAGGCAGCTCATTACTTTGGTTTCAAGCTTGTTCATGTTCCAGTTGACCAAAAGACATGGATGTGTGATATGAGGGTAAATACACTTCTAAACGCAACACAAAATGTCTCAGTAATTAATGTGCTTTTGAATTTTGTGAATTTCTAGGCATTAAAAAGGGCTATCACAAGTAGGACGATTGCTGTAAGTAGTTTTAGTACAGTGCATTTCATATGATATTATATTATTGGTGACAGTGTCATCAATATCAATCAATTTGATCACTCATGAATGTCTTGGTAGATTTTTAAACAGCCAAGTTGACACACAAAGACACATTTTAAAGCCAGGACAGGCTACTTTGTCTTGACAGTTTCTACTGAGAACCCTCAATCAATCAATCAATCAATCAATCAATCAATCAATCAATCAATCAATCAATCATTCATTCAATTCTTTATAGATTGTTGGATCTGCTCCACAATTTCCCTATGGCATGATAGATCCTATAGAAGAAATGGCCAAGGTACTGTATACCACAGTAGAATATTGGGTGCATATACTCTGAATGTACATTCTACTTAATATTAAGTAATTTATGTGTTGGTTTATGATGCTGTTTTGTTTCCATTTAGCTTGCCAAGAAGTACAACATAGGAATGCATGTAGACTCCTGTCTGGGAGGGTTTCTTGTTCCCTTTATGGCAAAGGCCGGGTAGGTTGAGTACACATCACTGCTGCTACTTGTCTGTACCTTCAGCTACACCACCACCACCACCACCACCAAAAACAATACCATCAATTCCATCACATCTTTCACTACCACCATAAATACTGTTGTTTGCTTTCAATTCCTCTGCCAATGTTGCTTGGCCATAATTATCATCATGATTATGGTCATTATTATCATCATCGTTGTTATCATCATCGTTGTTATCATCTTCATCTTCTACACATAAACATAATCTGAATGATCCTTGATGGTTTTTCTTCTGTAGCTATCATCTTGCTCCATTTGACTTCAGACTTGATGGTGTCACAAGTATATCTGCTGATACTCACAAGGTATTCTTAACTTCCTCATAATGTTTTCATGTGAATATTCTAATCCACTTTATATTATTTCTTTAGTATGGTTATGCACCTAAAGGTTCTTCTGTTATAATGTACAGTAACAAGCATTTAAGACAATTCCAGGTAATCTAGCTTCTACATGTAAGACGACTGCTAGCAGTGACTCCGTACATGTAGAACAAGCATTTAAGACAATTCCAGGTAATCTAGCTTCTAGAAGACTGCTAGCAGTGACTCCATACATGTAGAACAAGCATTTAAGACAATTCCAGGTAATCTAGCTTCTAGAAGACTACTAGCAGTGACTCAGTACATGTAGAACAAGCATTTAAGACAATTCCAGGTAATCTAGCTTCTAGAAGACTACTAGCAGTGACTCCGCACGTGTAGAACAAGCATTTAAGACAATTCCAGGTAATCTAGCTTCTACATGTAAGAAGACTGCTAGCAGTGACTCCGTACATGTAGAACAAGCATTTAAGACAATTCCAGGTAATCTAGCTTCTAGAAGACTGCTAGCAGTGACTCCATACATGTAGAACAAGCATTTAAGACAATTCCAGGTAATCTAGCTTCTAGAAGACTGCTAGCAGTGACTCCGTACATGTAGAACAAGCATTTAAGACAATTCCAGGTAATCTAGCTTCTAGAAGACTGCTAGCAGTGACTCCATACATGTAGAACAAGCATTTAAGACAATTCCAGGTAATCTAGCTTCTAGAAGACTGCTAGCAGTGACTCCATACATGTCGAACAAGCATTTAAGACAATTCCAGGTAATCTAGCTTCTAGAAGACTGCTAGCAGTATCTCCATACATGTAGAACAAGCATTTAAGACAATTCCAGGTAATCTAGCTTCTAGAAGACTGCTAGCAGTGACTCCGTACATGTAGAACAAGCATTTAAGACAATTCCAGGTAATCTAGCTTCTAGACGACTGCTAGCAGTGACTCCATACATGTAGAACAAGCTTGCAAATTCAGGATTTTGATTATTCTCATTACAACTTTGTCTTGAGGGAAAAGAGTGACATCTGCTAGTAGTCTATTTGTGAACATAGTTACTATGATGTGAACTCATGATCTCACAAACAAACTTCGTTTACAAGGACATTGTTGAGATACATGTTTGTTGATCTTCAGTTCTTTGTTGCCCCTGACTGGCCTGGTGGTATATATGCCTGTCCTACTGTACCTGGTAGTCGCCCTGGTGGTATAATAGCTGCAACATGGGCTGCCATGATGCATATTGGTGAAGCAGGTATATACATGTTTAGTATAGTGAACTCTTTTGTCTGTCTGTAAATTTACCTTTGTGTTTGGTCAGGTTACGTGGATTGCACCAAGAAAGTCATTCAAACAAGACAGAAGCTACAAAAAGGGTAGGTATTGCAGCATTATGTTATTGATAATGATACCTTAAAAGGATCACTGTCACACATATACATGTACACCCAGGGGCAGATCCAGCGTTGGGTCTCCTCTATGGATATATTCTGATGTCTGTCTGTTCATTTGTTTCTCTCGTTTCATGCACAACCCCCTCTTTTAATAAATGCTGTATCCACCAATGACACCTCTTTTGTTGTTCAAAAGCCAAAACTAAATTTTACATTGAAAGAGCTTAGTTTTACATGCACCTGTTTATACTTCCCTACTCATTACCCATCCAGATCACATATCAATCACAACTCGTGTAATAATGTTTTTGCACATGACATTCTTAATTTTCAGACTTCAGTCGATTAAAGAGTTGTACATATTTGGTGATCCTAAAGTCAGCATAGTTGCGTTTGGATCCAATGATTTCGATATCTATGCTCTTGGAACTCAACTGACTGATCGTGGATGGTGTTTAAACTCACTACAAAAACCTCCTGCGTAAGTTGTACTTATAATACTGCCAGCCACTACCATTACTACTACAGCCATCATCATCATCATCATCATCATCATCATCATCATCATCATCATCATCATCATCATCATCATCATCATCATCATCATCATCATCATCATCATCATCATCATCATCACCACCACCACCACCACCACCACCTCCACCACCAGCATCATACCACCACCAGCATCATACCACCACCACCACAATCATCTTCATCACCACCACCACCATCATCATCATAATCACCACCACCACCACCATCATCATCATCATAATCACCACCACCACCACCATTATCATACCACCACCACCACCATCATCATCATCACCACCACCACCACCACCACCATCATCATCATCATCATCACCATCACCAAACCTACTGAGTAAGCTGTACTTATACTCACCATCTTCATCATTAATCATTGTCATCATCACTATCAACCATGATCATCATGATCATCACTGTAATCGTCATCTTCAACAACACCACCACTACTAGTCTACTACAACCACCTCAAATTCTGGTTATTTTTGTTCAATGATTTGATTACTTCATTTGTTCTTGTTTTATTCACCACAGGATCCATTTTTGTGTGACATTGTTGAGCACTCAACCAGGAGTTGCAGAGAAGTTTATTAAAGATGTGAAAGAATGCACAGCTAAATTGATTAACGACCCTGACGCCAGGACTAGTGGGATGGTACGAATACATTCATCACTTAACCCCTGGTTGATAGGGATATATCCTGGCAGCAGCTAACTAGACCAAACAAACTAGTTCAAACCCCAGCTAACTAGACCAAACAAACTAGTTCAAACCCCAGCTGACTAGACCAAACAAACTAGTTCAAACCCCAGCTAACTAGACCAAACAAACTAGTTCAAACCCCAGCTAACTAGACCAAACAAACTAGTTCAAACCCCAGCTAACTAGACCAAACAAACTAGTTCAAACCCCAGCTAACTAGACCAAACAAACTAGTTCAAGCCCCAGCTGACTAGACCAAACAAACTAGTTCAAACCCCAGCTAACTAGACCAAACAAACTAGTTCAAACCCCAGCTAACTAGACCAAACAAACTAGTTCAAGCCCCAGCTGACTAGACCAAACAAACTAGTTCAAACCCCAGCTAACTAGACCAAACAAACTAGTTCAAGCCCCAGCTGACTAGACCAAACAAACTAGTTCAAACCCCAGCTAACTAGACCAAACAAACTAGTTCAAACCCCAGCTAACTAGACCAAACAAACTAGTTCAAACCCCAGCTAACTAGACCAAACAAACTAGTTCAAACCCAGCTAACTAGACCAAACAAACTAGTTCAAACCCCAGCTAACTAGACCAAACAAACTAGTTCAAACCCCAGCTGACTAGACCAAACAAACTAGTTCAAACCCCAGCTGACTAGACCAAACAAACTAGTTCAAACCCCAGCTGACTAGAGCTCAGTTGGCCGTCACATAGTGGAACACTGTATGTCGATACAGTCGAGTAGAGCGAGGGTTGAGTAATCCACGCTTATATCAGAAGTACACAACTAGTTATGTACTGCTGCTTATATACAAAACTGCGGGGAAATTTGTGCCCCACCCCTCCCTCCCTAAACCGGGGTTTGAACTAGTTTGTTTGGTCTAGTTAGCTGGGGTTTGGTTCACGTTGCATTTCATTCCCCTCATCTTTTCGTCTCGCCTCATTCTCTCGTGACCTGATCAACGACTCGATCGATCTTCAATTCTTTTCTGCAGAGTTTCTCTAAAAAGTAGGGGCTGTTTAGCAGTCTACATTGCATACAATGTAACCATGGCTAAAGGTTCTGTGTTTTATCTTTTTGTCCATAGGGTGCTATATATGGTATGGCCCAGAACATTCCAGATCGTTCCATGGTGTCAGAATTAGCATGTGGTTTCCTGGACCGTATGTACAGTACTAAGGACCCTATACCAGCTCGGGATGGCTCCAAATAGAACAACAAACAGACAGAATACAAATTAAAGGAGTGTGCAACAGACAGGTTTATCAAATGATTGAATCACGTGGCGGCGCTGAAGGGCGTGTCCCTAACACTGGTCGTCGTTCAAGGTCATTTGCTATTGGCAAGAAAGAATACTGTTATCTGATTGGATAACGCATAGAAATTTATTTGTATCAATTTTTAAATTTTAATATCTAAATAGACTGAAAGGGAAATATGGACCGCAATAGCGAGTGTGTGTTGCATTCAACTCTCGACCTCAATACCACCTCGTCAAGACGGGCACTCTTTCAAGATGGGCACCCCTTCAAGACGGCCACACCCTAAGTTTTGTCCAGTCCCCGTAGATGGGTCCCGAGAGTGACCGGGCCAGAGAGAGTTGAGTGTATAATATATTCTCTTTGCTAAATCGCTTCGTTCATTGCGGTATTGAGTGTGTGAGGTGGGAATTCAAGAAACTTCATATTTATATACATAATGTTCTATTCATATGAATGGCATTTTGACCATTCGTATTGAGTATTCGTATTAAATTTGACCATCTTGTAATAAGTGTTATTCATGATAATAAAATATGTTTAAAGTACCTTAATTGCTCTTGGAGTGAAAACAATTTGCGCATGCGTTACAAATTACACTAGAACAATATTTCGTTCTCCAATCTCGTCCCCAGAGCCGTTATTTCTTACTGCGCATGTCGAGCATGCGCAGTAAGAAATAACGGCTCTGGGGACGAGATTGTTCGTTCTCGTACCCAGAGGGAACGACCGAGGAGCTCTGGGTACGAGAATGAACAATGTTTGTACAACTGCATCAGCATATACAGTCATTCTCGAAAAGGTTGTCCAGATGAAAAGCCTACAATACTACAATAAAGTCACGTGATTCATTATGTTTTCAATTTCTGCGCGCGGAACTGCGAGTTGATACCAGCGCCATTACATTCAGTTCTCACAATGCCGTAACCTGAGTATCAGGCCCAGGCCCCGGGGAAACGGGGAGGGGGAGGGAGGGGGACTGATACTCAGGTTAACAATGCCGTGTACTTTTGCATCTCAAATTGAAATTCCACGTGACTTTATTGTAGTAATGTAGTCTTTTCATCTGGACAACCTTTTTGAGAATGACCACCTGTTTTCAAAAACGTTGTCCATTTACAAAATACAAAATAGTAGAAAGGAATTAATTAGAGAAACAATGAGCCACAATTCTGCGTGATTGAATTTCTTTTGTTTCTCTAATTAATTCCTTTCTACTATTTTGTATTTTGTAAATGGACAACGTTTTTGAAAACAGGTGGATATTATAATAAGCTATTTACGCTTTGCACTCTTTGAACATGTGGATCTATCAGTATAATACATTTCTTGAATATCGTTTACCGTAAATGTTATTACCGTCAAAAGAAAGCAACGTTAAATATTAAGATTATTTAAAAAGTTGAAGCATTTATAATTAATTAAATTATTTAACTGGACCTATAGGGCTCAGAGAAGGAGAAGAGGTGAAAGCTAGCTTATCAATATGCATTTTTTTACAATTTGTTTTACAAAAAATAGATGTATGTAAACAATTCCAAAAAGGAAAACAAACAAACAAACAAGAACAAAGAAAAAAGAAAAAAGAATGCAAAAAAAAAAACACAACCAAGACCCCCAGGTTCAAAAGAGATGAATGCCGGTAATTTATTCAAAAAAGAACCATACTCCCAGACATTATGCTGAGTCACCGTATGTTACGTATAGGACGAGGATTTCTACCTCATCCGCGCTATCCGGGCATTACACCAATCAGCTTAGTGATCAAAGAGGGAGGGAACAGTCGGATCCTAGGCCCACTAAATAACTGCCCCGCACCACTAGGGTATCGTGCACGCTTATTGATTTGGAGGACAAAATAACCTAGTGTATCTTGTGAATGCATGACTGTCTATTCAAACCGCCCCAATAGTCCCACGGGAGATGATTTAATGATATACAAGACTATATAACAAGAGTCCTGTAATTAACATATTGTAGTTGACCAAACCAGCGGGACGAACAACGTCGAACCTTTTACCTTCCGCAATATGCTCACTCCTGGCCGTCCTTCGTCAACCATGCGGTTGCCGAGTACTCGTGTTACGGTAGTATTATATCTTGTTTGGGCCGTACGTTCGTTCGAAATTTAATGGTTTAAAGTTCTTCTATTTTGTGTCAGTTCACAGGGGCTTTGCTGTTGGATAACTCATTTCGTACGACGTTGGCAACTGTACCGCCACCAGTTCATGTTTCGATACTTGCTTTACTCTTCTCAGCATAGCCACACGGTACAGTTACACGCCCTTCCTGACTAAGTCTACATGCTACCTTTTTCGCTGGTTTAGTCGTGTTCTTCGCTTTAGCAACTAGTGCACGTGTCAGGATAGAATTTGTGTGCTTCGGGAAGACGTAGACGTAGGTCAGTGTCCCTTACTATGTGCGCGGCTATTCGGGTTTTATTGCATCGGTATTATTCGTGCTTTTCATCCAGTTCCAGTAGTGGTTGCTATTCTATCGTTAGTTTGTATTCGGTCCGCTAATTAGTCATTTTATTGCACGGGTATTCTTGCCCTTCGCTCGTTTTAGGGTTTTGGCTTCTTGGCCGGACCGGCACAGGTTTCTCTTCGGTCTTTAGTCAGTCTTGTCGGATGTGCTCGGTCAGCTTTCTATAGCAGTCTCGGTTTTGACTTATCACACGGTAATATATTCTTAGCAGGTTTCCGACTTCAGGAATTATATGTAGGTGTTTTATTTCCTCTAGTAATTTTTCTTCGAATTTGCATAGGTATGTCGTTGTATTTTCGTGGTATGTCACCTCTATGCATCGCCGGTTGGTTCAATTTTTAGTCAGTATTCTTGTTGGAGCCTGTTTCGCAAGGGTTAACATCGGTGTGCAGGCTGAATGTAAGGGGAAAGGCACTACTGCAGGAAAGACACCTCAGAGATGCTGGATTTCGAATCGCAGTCTACACGGACAGCTTCGCAGGACGCTTACTGTTTTCTCACTCATGACCGTCCAACGTGAGCCATGTGTTTGCCAAGCACCGACAGGTATATCTTGATTTGGACAGCTCGGGGGAAAGTTAATGGTTAATATTGCTTTATTTTTCGTGTCAGGTTGCAGGAACTCTGGCCGTCCAACGTGAACGTTAACCATGTGCTTTCCTAGGACTAGCTTCGCCCGGCGCGGTAGTATACTGCAGTGTGGGACCACTGCTCGGGCGAAATTTAATACCGTTTAAATTGATCTATTTTCGTATCAGGTTGTAGTATAGGAAGCTTTCTTGGTGTCATCGTGCCAGTTCATCGACTGGTTGCTCACTCCTGGCCGTCCAACGTGAACCAAATGCAATATTAATGTGCGGATGTGCTTACCAAGTACTATAGAGCCTTACGGTAGTATGTTTTGCATGTGTTGGCCCTCTCGGGCGAAAATGGTTAACATTGTTCTATTTTCGTGTCAGGTTTGCTGGAACTCTTTGTCCGTAGCACTCCTGGTCGTCCAACGTCAACCATGTGCTTGGAAATTTATTTAAACTTGTGCCTCTCGGGCCGGGCACAGATACTGAACTGGGTTCAGGTGCCGTTAGTGGTGTGTTTGGCGTATAGCTGGCAGTCGGTGCTCAGCCAAATTATTTAGTTTGGTCCTCTCGGGCCGGGCACAGATACTGACCTGGGTTTTGGCAGGTGCCGGTAGGTGTGTTTGGCGTATAGCTGGCAGTCGGTGCTCAGCCAAATTATTTAGTTTGGGCCTCTCGGGCCAGGCACGGACACTGAACTGGGTTCAGGTGCCGTTAGTGGTGTGTTTGGCGTATAGCTGGCAGTCGGTGCTCAGCCAAATTATTTAGTTTGGGCCTCTCGGGCCAGGCACGGATACTGAACTGGGTTCAGGTGCCGGTAGGTGTGTTTGGCGTATAGCTGGCAGTCGGTGCTCAGCCAAATTATTGTAGTTTGGGCCTCTCGGGCCAGGCACAGATACTGAACTGGGTTCAGGTGCCGTTAGTGGTGTGTTTGGCGTATAGCTGGCAGTCGGTGCTCAGCCAAATTATTTAGTTTGGGCCTCTCGGGCCAGGCACAGATACTGAACTGGGTTCAGGTGCCGTTAGTGGTGTGTTTGGCGTATAGCTGGCAGTCGGTGCTCAGCCAAATTATTTAGTTTGGGCCTCTCGGGCCAGGCACGGATACTGAACTGCCAGGTCAGGTGCCGGTAGGTGTGTTTGGCGTATAGCTGGCAGTCGGTGCTCAGCCAAATTATTATTTAGTTTGGGCCTCTCGGGCCAGGCACGGATACGGAACTGAACTGGGTTCAGGTGCCGGTAGGTGTGTTTGGCGTATAGCTGGCAGCAGTCGGTGCTCAGCCAAATTATTTAGTTTGGGCCTCTCGGGCCAGGCACAGATACTGAACTGGATTCAGGTGCCGTTAGTGGTGTGTTTGGCGTATAGCTGGCAGTCGGTGCTCAGCCAAATTATTTAGTTTGGGCCTCTCGGGCCAGGCACAGATACTGAACTGGGTTCAGGTGCCGTTAGTGGTGTGTTTGGCGTATAGCTGGCAGTCGGTGCTCAGCCAAATTATTTAGTTTGGGCCTCTCGGGCCAGGCACGGATACTGAACTGGGTTCAGGTGCCGGTAGGTGTGTTTGGCGTATAGCTGGCAGTCGGTGCTCAGCCAAATTATTTAGTTTGGGCCTCTCGGGCCAGGCACAGATACTGGACTGGGTTCAGGTGCCGTTAGTGGTGTGTTTGGCGTATAGCTGGCAGTCGGTGCTCAGCCAAATTATTTAGTTTGGGGCCAGGCCTCTCGGGCCAGGCACGGATACTGAACTGGGTTCAGGTGCCGCTAGGTGTGCTTGGCGTATAGCTAGCAGTCGGTGCTCAGCCAAAGTATTTAGTTTGGGCCTCTCCGGCCGGGCACAGATACTGAACTGGGTTCAGGTGCCGGTAGGTGTGTTTGGCGTATAGCTGCATGGCAGTCGGTGTTCAGCCAAATTATTTAGTTTGGGCCTCTCGGGCAAGGCACAGATACTGAACTGGGTTCAGGTGCCGTTATAGTAGTGGTAGGTGTGTTGGGCGTATAGTATGTTTGGCGTATAGCTGGCATTCGGTGTTCAGCCAAATCTATCTAAGTTGGGCCTTTCGGCCGGGCACAGATACTGAACTGGGTTCAGGTGCCGGTAGGTGTGTTTGGCGTATAGCTGGCATTCGGTGTTCAGCCAAATCTATCTAAGTTGGGCCTTTCGGCCGGGCACAGATACCAGCTAGTGTTGTTTGGCGGTAGCTGAATTGAATTGTCTAGGTGAACGCCACGGGCTAATTTCGTGTGTTCAGTTGGTGGCTTTGTTCAATTCCGCGAATCCCTTTGGCCCGGGTCGACGCACTTGTGAGGTTTGGAGGTACGAAATCTCTCGCACGTGTTGATAGGTGTGACCAGCTCGCACTCGAGAATATTTTGGCCGGGGACTTTCCGGAATGTGCCTTTTGTTATGCTGTGGTAAGGTCCTTTGTTGGTTAACATGCCCGGGGCTATCTAAAGCCCTTTGTGCCCGATCCTTGCGATTGCGCCGTGGACTGTTAACCACCATTGGCCCCTCCCTCAGTGTTTGGAAACACGAGTCACTGAAAGCTGGCTGGCGCGTTGCCGAATGCGTGTATAAGGTGTTACAATATGCCCCATATATATGAAATAAGGAAAGGGAACTAAGTGAAAGGAAATCAAAGAAATAGAAGAGTGAAAAGATGATAAGTACACGAAAAAGAGAGACGAGAAAGAAACCAGCCAGTATGACCGTAAGATTAGATGTGAAGGGAGGGACCAATGGTGGTCAGAAGTGAACGGCATGCAAATAATGGATGACCGTGGATCAAGTGGTAAAACAAAAAACCTGAATCAACAAATCAGTCTTGGAAGAAGGATTTTTGAGTAGTGGGGGAGGAAGATGCGAAGAAGGGATTGGAATAAGGATTGGAAATAAGGATTGGGTGTGAGGATTGGGAGTAAGGGATAGAGATTGAGAAATAAGGATTGTAAATAAGGATTGGGTGTGAGGATTGGGAGTAAGGGATAAAGTTTGAGGTTTGGGAATGGGGGAATAATTTACTACGGAATCATGTTGGGGACGTGAATTGGAAAGAGAGGGCAGAACGTCGGAACGAACGGATCCATGGTAATTGTTCCAACCGCTGGAACAATGGATCTTAATCATTCCCCATTCTTAATCATCGATCCGTGGGACAATGGCGGTTTGGATATACTACTATTCAAACCGCCCCAATAGTCCCACGGGAGATGATTTAATGATATACAAGACTATATAACAAGAGTCCTGTAATTAACATATTGTAGTTGACCAAACCAGCGGGACGAACAACGTCGAACCTGACACTTCCGGCACGCGAGGGGGCGGGTGGGGTGGACACAGCTGTTGTTTCAGCCAGGCAGGAGGTGGACATGCCTTGGGACCACAGGCTAGCTACTCTTTCGTGAATGTTTTACGTGGTGTCCAGCAAGTATTCTGGGTGCGGCTACAATTTTGTCTTCCCTCCCACCCTCCCTAACGACCGTCTCGGCAGCCTTTGTCCCTCCGGATCCATTTCCATTGTTCCAACCGCTGGAACAATGGATCTTAATCATTCCCCATTCTTAATCATCGATCCGTGGGACAATGGCGGTTTGGATATACTACTATTGTTGTGCAAATTACTATGGTCCCGTGGCTCGCACTGAAATACAGCGCCCATTTTGTAATAACAGTTCTCATATATCATTTATATATCTCTCGTTCGAACACCAAGCGTGATTCCAAGCTTGAGGTCGAATGAATGAATTTCACATATTACTAACGAAAGACCCTCAGTCTACCACGTCTTGATCTCAGATCATCCATTTCAGATCGCACTTTTTTTTAAATGGGTGTATACAAGAGATCACGGAATCCTAGAACTGAATCAACGACGCGCAATCCCTCTGGATATAAAGTATTGATAGCCCGTCCTCTATATCAGCCTGCCAGCCGCCGATATACTTCACTCCGGCCGCGCACCAGATTGCAGTCGCAAAACTTCAGCTAAGGCGAAGAATATCATTTTAATCATTTTAATTCAATAATTTGTAAAAAAAAAATAGCTTTAAGGTTAGGGTTAGGCTTAGGGTTAGGCTTAGGTTTAGGGTTAGGTTCAGGGTTCAGTGGTATTTATTGTTATTATTTACTATTTATTATTGACTGTGTTAGGGCTAGGTTTAGGTTTAGGGTTAGGATTTGGTCAGTATTGTTAGTATTTACTATTTTTGTTATTGACTGTGTATTATCGGAATGTCGTTCTAAGTCTCGCGAAATAGCCTCTTCCAGATGAAGCTTAGCCGAATAGATTGCCCCAATTAGGCATTTATATAATATGTGTGACTAAATGTAGCCGGAATGGTCTAATAGAGGATATCTGAAGTTATGGCTTAGGGGCCGGATATCCCCTCCCTCACTGGCCTTTTGGTTAGGACCTAGTTTTATGTAGCACCGAGATAGCGCGGGCGGGGTCGAAATCTTCACCCTCTACGTAAGTCGATTCGATGTCTCAGCTTCTTAGAATGTCGCAATCTCGTCCCTGCTGACCAAGAGGAACGTGGGCTCTGGGGACGAGATTGAGAATGTCGGAGCACAGGCAGCCCAACTATTGTTTTTGAGGCTATTTATAATTATTAAAAAATATATTTGCATGTGCGCGTCTTTTTTTGATGGGTTTCTGCTGCGGGCGCGTCCCGCAGGACGCACACAGCTAGGATCCCAACATATACATTTCTATGCACAGGGAACCCAATATAATACGTATCGCGCACGCGCGCTCTACGACAGGAAACCCATCAAAAAAAGACGCGCGCATGCAAAAAAAAATTTTAATAATTATAAATAGCCTAAAAAACAATGGTTGGGCTGCCTGTGGTCGGAGCCGTGATCGTCTCGATTCGTAGGAGGGGTGGGAGAGGCGTTATTTGGTTAATCCAACAAGCAGGAGTTCGAGCCACCGTGGATATTTTCTTGTTTTGCATGTCATCTTAACTTTGTTGTTGATTTTCTTTCGATTCTGATCTATTTATAGTTTTAATATAGAAAATGGACTAGAAGTTCTTGATTGAGATGCGTGACACTTACTTTTTAGATAAAACAATGGTAAACAAAATTATTTTAAGTGTCAATTGTATTTTTACAGACGTTTATACAATTCTAATGTAGATCACTTGATAATCACCTGACCTGGGTACCCTGTGGTGACAACAATGGACGACAACAAGAAGTCTACAGTGATAGAGTGCGATTATTGTCATTCCAGGTAAAGTCGAGGCAAATGGCCATTCAACAAATAGAAGATGGCTTTCTATGTTCTATACAATGATGCACGCCTGAGCTCTTGAAATGCTAGGGATGCACGAGTGATAGACACACTTGAGCGCTCTACCAGGTACAAATCAGAAAACTATTTTGTTGAGCGGTTTTCTGATTTGTCCTTGGTAGAGCGCTCAAGTGTAAACACGGCAATAGACATAGACTTTATTTTAGTACCAGTAGTTTGCATACAATTTAGTTTATAAGTTAAGTTAATAAATGAAGAAAAGGTATATGTTTTGCGGGTGCATTCAGCTGCATTTCAACTTCAAGAGGGTACTTAATTAGCTTGTAGTACGTTCTAGCGGGGTTCTAGTAATTATTATGCTACGATATAACATCATTTTTATCCTGACACTTTTATATTTGATACTTTTTAGTTTATACTAGCTAGATTTTGTCTTGTATTTAGCATTATTATATAGTCAAGTCAATCCGCACACTCTGATTGGCTGAAAACTGTGCTGTATCAGAGAATGGAGCACGGTTTGATGACGCTGTTTTTCGGCTGTTTGGTTTGATCCAAAATTCTGAAGAAAACAAACCAAGCGCGCGCTCGATGGCGTAACTGGCGTCAGTAGCGCACGCACTTCGCTCGCTAAAATGTTATTCAAAAACACAACAGAATCCTCAACTTTCTTGCCCTTTTTCTCACCATTCTATATAATAAAGCAAATAGAACAGCTTTTTCCATGCTCCGTTCAGTAATACAGCACTCAGGAAGTGCCGAGAGCACTCAAGAAGTGTGGAGAGCAGTCTCGCCTATGGCTCGTGCTCTCCCTACACTTCTTTCGTGCTCTCGTCACTTCCTTCGTGCTGTATTACTGAACGGAGCACGGAAAAAGCTGTTCTATTTGTTAACATTTGATCAATGCGCTATAGTATCTATAGAAATCAGAATTTATATACACACATCAAAATGGAATCTGTTAAAATTGTAAGTTATGCTTATAGACAGAATTCATAATGCCTGCTTCTAATTTGCATAAAAGCCATAAAATATTATTTTTGGAAAAGTAAATCTTTGATATGATAGAATGTGATTATCTAAATACTATGTGCGTGTTTTGAAACCAACTAATAAATCCTTCAGAAGATATGAATATTTTAAATTGTGAATTTGCACCAAAACGAGGCTGGTGAGAATTCAGTTGAAAAATACATACAAAACTCTCTATTTGTCTACAACAAAGAAACTTTCCAAAAATGTTTATTTCTAGGTATTGTTTGAGATGACAGTGATCATTTGTAGGAATGTATCGTATCGCCAACCTAAAAATCCGCCATTATGAATTCGGCGTATAATATTTGAGAATGATGTGGTGATGTGCGTGCATCCCTTCAATTAGGAAGTTTTTAAACGTCATATTGCTGGTGACTCCATGACGTCATGTGCAACAATATAATTATTATTGTTATCTTTCCAAAATGAAAATGTGGGGTAAAGATAACAATGAATATGCATCTTCTGCCCACTCTCATTCACCCACCTCCCTCTTCACATAGCATTTTATTCTTACTGGTATATAAATATATACATGTATGTTAATTCAGGCTCACTCCAGAGAATGGACCATTATCCAGTGGGGTCTACAATGGTACCTGCAATGTTTGCAGAAAACCCTTAAAGTTTTGGTCCCTTGTGGACCCTGTAACTGAAGTTACACTGCATGTAAATGGTACCAAATATACAATTACTGGCCCTGACCCTTGTATGAGCTTAAATGAATGGATAAGAACACAACCACAACTTAAAGGTATTTATAAAATACATTCAGAAATCTCTGTGATCTGATTGGCTGTTACCTGTGTTTGCATCACAATTGCTTAGAGATCCCATATTATTCCTCCCACACCTCTATGTATTGCTGGTTAATCTATGTAGCAGTTTCTCTCTCCCCACTACTCTATTATGCTGACTGCTGTTCAGGGGGAACGTCATTCCTCCCATAACATCCTTCATTGCTGGCTGCATAATTCACAACTGCCTCTCTACTTTTATTGTTGATATAATATATTTCAGGTACCAAGTTCATGTGTCATGAAGGAGGTTGTGGTAGCTGTACTGTGGTCATCACACAGACTGATCCCATATCAAAGAAAACAACTGCAATGCCTGTAAACTCTGTAAGAAAACTAGGAATATTGGTGTCTGATTGTCTGTAGTGAATAACTGGATGAATAAATTGATGAATGAATGAATGAATGGATGGATGGATGGATTAATGAATGATCATTGACAGACAGATTCAATGACTGCATGACTGACTGACTGAATAAATCCATGCAAAGCAAACAGCTACAATGTTCTGACTGAGTAATTGACTAACTGAGTGAGTGAATGAATGAATGAATGACTGACTGATAGATTGACTGACTGACTGACCGACTGACTGACTGACCGACTGATTGACTGACTGACTGACTGACTGACTGATCAACTGACTGACTGTCGTGACTAATCTACTGAATGACTGACCGACTGGCTTTCTGACTGACGAACGACTGCCTCAAACCTTGATAATCATATATTTTACAGTGTTTGTTTCCACTTTGTGGTGCTGATGGAGTCTCAGTAACAACTGTAGAAGGAATTGGAAGGTAAACCAACAAGTAAATACTCTTTAGAAATTATTATTATTATTATAATTATTATTATTATTATTATTTTATTATTCTAGTCAGGACAATGGTTTTCATCCCATCCAAGAACGTCTTGCCGAACACAATGGCAGTCAATGTGGTTACTGCTCACCTGGCATGGTAATGAACATGTATGGGTACGTAATCATGACATAGAGTCGTTTTCGTATGAGTAGGAAACCTACGGCACGGAGTTACGGTCATGGTACGGAATTGAAGACATTGTATTCAACCAATCACAGCGCGCAAAATCATTGCTCAACCAATCAGAATGCTTGGATACGACATGATGATGGCGCGATACGGTCACGGCACGGCATGAACTGTACCATAGCTACTTCTCACTCATACGAAAATGACTCCATAACAAAAAGTATGCATGCATATATGTTGATGTCATTGATGATGATAGTGATGAATTAATATTTGTTTGCATATGAAATATTCATTGGCAGAAATGATGATGATGACAATAATATACTGTATCGTAATTCTAAATCAGATTACTGAAAAACAATCCTACTCCCAGTAAACAAGATGTAGAAGATCATTTTGATGGAAACATTTGTCGATGTACAGGTATATATTTGTTACTTACAGTATGTACTGTGATTAGTCGATGTACAGGTATATATTTGTTACTTACAGTATGTACTGTGATTAGTCGATGTACAGGTATATATTTGTTACTTACAGTATGTACTGTGATTAGTCGATGTACAGGTATATATTTGTTACTTACAGTATGTACTGTGATTAGTCGATGTACAGTATATATTTGTTACTTACAGTATGTACTGTGATTAGTCGATGTACAGGTATATATTTGTTACTTACAGTATGTACTGTGATTAGTCGATGTACAGGTATATATTTGTTACTTACAGTATGTACTGTGATTAGTCGATGTACAGGTATATATTTGTTACTTACAGTATGTACTGTGATTTGTCGATGAAGAGGTATATATTTGTTACTTACAGTATGTACTGTGATTAGTCGATGTACAGGTATATATTTGTTACTTACAGTATGTACTGTGATTAGTCGATGTACAGGTATATATTTGTTACTTACAGTATGTACTGTGATTAGTCTTGATTTCACTCTGTGTTTCAGGGTATAGACCAATTCTGGATGCAATGAAGTCTTTTGCAAAAGACTCCAATCCAATTGATATAGAGGTAATAAAAGTAGTAGAACAATATATGTACGTCATCTTTCACATCAGAACATTTGATCAGCATCATTGCCATCGTCATCATTACATGTTGTCATCATCATCATTGCCATCATCATCATTGCCATCATCATCATTACATGTTGTCATCATCATCATTGCCATCGTCATCATTACATGCCATCGTCATCATTACATGTTGCCATCATCATTGCCATCATCATCATTGCCATCATCATTACATGTTGTCATCATCATCATCATTGCCATCATCATCATTACATGTTGTCATCATCATCATTGCCATCATCATCATTACATGTTGCCCTCATCATCATTACATGTTGCCATCATCATCATTACATGTTGTCATCATCATCATTGCCATTGTCATCATTACATGTTGTCATCATCATCATTGCCATCATCATCATTACATGTTGTCATCATCATCATTACATGTTGTCATCATCATCATTGCCATTGTCATCATTACATGTTGTCATCATCATCATTGCCATCATCATCATTACATGTTGTCATCATCATCATTGCCATCATCATCATTACATTGTTGCCATCATCATCATTACATGTTGCCATCATCATCATTACATGTTGCCATCATCATCATTGCCATCATCATCATTACATGTTGTCATCATCATCATTGCCATCATCATCATTACATGTTGTCATCATCATCATTGCCATCATCATCATTACATGTTGTCATCATCATCATTGCCATCATCATCATTGCATGTTGTCATCATCATCATTGCCATCGTCATCATTACATGTTGCCATCATCATCATTACATGTTGCCATCATCATCATTACATGTTGTCATCATCATCATTGCCATCATCATCATTGCATGTTGTCATCATCATCATTGCCATCATCATCATTACATGTTGTCATCATCATCATTGCCATCATCATCATTACATGTTGTCATCATCATCATTGCCATCATCATCATTGCATGTTGTCATCATCATCATTGCCATCGTCATCATTACATGTTGCCATCATCATCATTACATGTTGCCATCATCATCATTACATGTTGTCATCATCATCATTGCCATCATCATCATTGCATGTTGTCATCATCATCATTGCCATCATCATCATTACATGTTGTCATCATCATCATTGCCATCATCATCATTGCATGTTGTCATCATCATCATTGCCATCGTCATCATTACATGTTGCCATCATCATCATTACATGTTGCCATCATCATCATTACATGTTGCCATCATCATCATTGTTGCCATCATCATCATTGCCATGTTGTCATCATTACATGTTGCCATCATCATCATTACATGTTGCCATCATCATCATTGCCATCGTCATCATTACATGTTGCCATCATCATCATTACATGTTGCCATCATCATCATTGCCATCATCATCATTACATGTTGTCATCATCATCATTGCCATCATCATCATTACATGTTGCCATCATCATCATTGCCATCATCATCATTACATGTTGTCATCATCATCATTGCCATCATTCATCATCATCATTGCCATCATTATTGTTGTTGATATTAATATTAGTTTATATTGTCACAATACTCTCTGATTCTTTGTTTATAACATGTAGGAGGTAGTCAAGAAATGTACGAGGCATTGCAGTTGGTCTGGATGTTCTAAGAAGTGCACCGTTATAGCAGAAAACAAGCAAGCAAACACTCAGTGGTTCAACCCAGCAACAATTCAAGACCTTTACACTTTAGTCACTAAATATGCTGATAAAAAGACAAGAATTATTGGAGGAAATACAGGCAAAGGCAAGTGTATCATCTCTCTGTCTGTCCATTGAGCAGATTCATCGATACATTCATTCATTCATTCATTCATTCATTCATTCATTCATTCATCCATCCATCATTCATTCATTCATCCATCCATTCATCCATTCATCCATCCATTCATCCATTCATCCATTCATCCATTCATTCATTCATTCATCCATTCATCCATCCATCCATCCATTCATCCATTCATTCATCCATTCATTCATCCATCTATTCATCCATTCATCCATTCATCATCCATCATCATCCATCTATTCATCCATCCATTCATCCATCCATTCATCCATCCATTCATCCATTCATCATCATTCATCCATCCATTCATCCATTCCATTCATCCATTCATCCATTCATCCATCATCCATTCATTCATCATCATTCATCATTCATCCATTCATCCATCTATTCATCCATCTATTCATCCATCCATTCATCCATCCATTCATCCATCCATTCATCCATTCATTCATCCACTCATTCATCCATCTATTCATCCATCTATTCATCCATCCATTCATCCATCCATTCATTCATCCATTCATCCATTCATCCATTCATTCATCCATCCATTCATCCATCCATCCATCCATTCATCCATTCATCCATTCATCCATTCATTCATTCATTCATTCATCCATTCATCCATTCATCCATTCATTCATTCATTCATCCATCATCCATCCATCCATTCATCCATTCATCCATCCATCCATTCATCATCCATTCATTCATTCATCCATTCATCCATTCATTCATCCATTCATCCATTCATCCATTCATCCATTCATCCATTCATCCATTCATCCATTCATCCATTCATCCATCCATCCATTCATCCATTCATCCATTCCATTCATCCATTCATCCATCCATCCATTCATCCATTCATCCATTCATCCCATTCATCCATTCATCCATTCATCCATTCATCCATTCATCCATCATCCATTCATCCATTCATTCATTCATTCATTCATTCATTCATTCATTCATTCATCATTCATTCATCCATTCATCCATTCATTCATCCATTCATCCATTCATCCATTCATCCATTCATCATTCATCCATTCATCCATTCATCCATCCATCCATCCATCCATCATCCATCCATCATCCCATTCATCCATCCATTCATCCATCATTCATCCATTCATCCATTCATCCATTCATCCATTCATCCATTCATCCATTCATCCATTCATCCATTCATCCATTCATCCATTCATCCATTCCATTCATCCATTCATCCATCCATCCATTCATCCATTCATTCATTCATCCATTCATTCATCCAGTCATCTGTCCATTGTTATATCTTCGGTAGTTATTACTATTATTATCACTGCAGGTATCTATGATGATGGTCCCTTTAACGTGTTTGTTGATGTCAATGGAATTGCTGATTTGAAAGTGGTCAAGGTAAGAACTAATCATTATCTCTGTTATTGTAAAGCAATATTCATTTTTATTATTCAATTTGCATACATTGTACAAATTCAGATCTATTATAATTCCGATTTATTATAATAATAATAAATTATTGTTATTACTGGTTGGTTGATTTGTACCACGTGACGCATGGTTATGACGTGACAACCATGGCGAAGTCATTATCGTGGTGTTAATTCTTTACACCACGCCTTTTTCTCCACGGTATATATATTAGCTTGCCTCTGCAATGTATTCAAATTGAATAATAAAAATGTTAACCCCCTCTTTGCTCATGAGTTATCGGGATGTTACCTGCACTCGTTCACTAACAATGAACTCGAAATGACGGGAACAATGAACTTTAAATTTCTCGTTCATTGTTAGTGAACTCGTGCAGGTAAATCCCGATAACCCACTCGCTCGAGTGCGTTAACCTCTAAATAAACAGCTTTACATTCTTTGCCAACAGATTCTTTCAGATAGTCTGACTGTTGGTGGTTCAGTGTCGTTGAGTTCTCTGACTGATGCACTGGATAAAAACAGTGCTTCATACAAACCCTTTGGAGTATTAGCAGACCATGTGCGCAAGGTACAGAACCCAAATCTAGGCATAGCCACAAGAGACGGCATGAAAACAGGCTAGAAGTAGCATATAATCACACAGATAAAACAATGCCATGCATTATGCTTGTGCTTGCATCTCCTTTGAAAGGTACATTGAACCATGTTTCTGCTATTTTACAGGTCGCTAATGTACAAGTCAGAAATGTAAGTAGACTGTCTATCTTCTAAGCTTGTCCTGGTAATACATGTTTATTAGTTACCATACAATGTCTGTATTCTATCAGGTGGGTACTGTTGCTGGTAATACATGTTTATTAGTTACCATACAATGTCTGTATTCTATCAGGTGGGTACTGTTGCTGGTAATACATGTTTATTAGTTACCATACAATGTCTGTATTCTATCAGGTGGGTACTGTTGCTGGTAATACATGTTTATTAGTTACCATACAATGTCTGTATTCTATCAGGTGGGTACTGTTGCTGGTAATACATGTTTATTAGTTACCATACAATGTCTGTATTCTATCAGGTGGGTACTGTTGCTGGTAATACATGTTTATTAGTTACCATACAATGTCTGTATTCTATCAGGTGGGTACTGTTGCTGGTAATACATGTTTATTAGTTACCATACAATGTCTGTATTCTATCAGGTGGGTACTGTTGCTGGTAATACATGTTTATTAGTTACCATACAATGTCTGTATTCTATCAGGTGGGTACTGTTGCTGGTAATACATGTTTATTAGTTACCATACAATGTCTGTATTCTATCAGGTGGGTACTGTTGCTGGTAATACATGTTTATTAGTTACCATACAATGTCTGTATTCTATCAGGTGGGTACTGTTGCTGGTAATACATGTTTATTAGTTACCATACAATGTCTGTATTCTATCAGGTGGGTACTGTTGCTGGTAATACATGTTTATTAGTTACCATACAATGTCTGTATTCTATCAGGTGGGTATTGTTGCTGGTAATACATGTTTATTAGTTACCATACAATGTCTGTATTCTATCAGGTGGGTACTGTTGCTGGTAATACTGATGTTTATTAGTTACCATACAATGTCTGTATTCTATCAGGTGGGTATTGTTGCTGGTAATACATGTTTATTAGTTACCATACAATGTCTGTATTCTATCAGGTGGGTACTGTTGCTGGTAATACTGATGATTATTAGTTACCATACAATGTCTGTATTCTATCAGGTGGATACTGTTGCTGGTAATACATGTTTATTAGTTACCATACAATGTCTGTATTCTATCAGGTGGGTACTGTTGCTGGTAATCTAATGTTGACTCATGATCATCCTGACTTCCCGTCAGACATCTTTACCATCCTGGAAACTATTGGCAGCACTATCATTGTTGGTAATTAATATACAATATATGATGATGATGACAATATATGATGATGACAATATATGATGATGACATATGATGATGATGACATATGATGATGATGACAAAATATGATGATGACATATGATGATGATGACAAAATATGATGATGACATGATGATGATGACAATATATGATGATGATGATAATATATGATGATAACAATATTATTATTATTACAATATATGATGATGACATATGATGATGATGACAATATATGATGAAGACAATATATGATGATGACATATGATGATGATGACAATATATGATGATGACAATATATGATGATGACATATGATGATGATGACAATATATGATGATGACAATATATGATGATGACAATATATGATGATGATGACAATATATGATGATGATATATGATGATGATGACATATGATGATGATGACAATATATGATGATGATATATGATGATGATGACATATGATGATGATGACAATATATGATGATAACGATATTATTATTATTACAATATATGATGACATGATGATGATGACAAAATATGATGATGACATATGATGATGATGACATGATGATGATGACAAAATATGATGATGACATGATTATGATGACAAAATATGATGATGGCATATGATGATGACAAAATATGATGATGACATATGATGATGATGACAATATATGATGATGATATATGATGATGATGACATGATGACAATATATGATGATGATGATAATATATGATGATAACGATATTATTATTATTACAATATATGATGATGACATATGATGATGATGACAAAATATGATGATGACATATGATGATGATGACATGATGATGATGACAAAATATGATGATGACATATGATGTAAAAATATGATGATGACATATGATGATGACAAAATATGATGATGACAATATATGATGATGACAATATATGATGATGATGACAATATATGATGATGACATGATGATGATGACAATATATGATGATGACATATGATGACAAAATATGATGATGACATATGATGATGACAAAATATGATGATGACAATATATGATGATGACAATATATGATGATGATGACAATATATGATGATGACATATGATGATGATGATAATATATGATGATGATGACAATATATGATGACATGATGATGATGACAATATATGATGACAATATATGATGATGACATATGATGATGACAATATATGATGATGATATATGATGATGACATGATGATGATGATGATGACATATGATGATGATAACAATATGATGATGATATATGATGATGATGACAATATATGATGATGACATGATGATGATGACAATATATGATGATGATGATGATGATGACAATATATGATGATGATATATGATGATGATGACAATATATGATGATGATGACATATGATGATGACAATATATGATGATGATATATGATGATGATGACAATATATGATGATGACATATGATGATGATAACAATATATGATGATGATATATGATGATGATAACAATATATGATGATGATATATGATGATGATGACAATATATGATGATGATATATGATGATGATGACAATATATGATGATGACATATGATGATGATAACAATATATGATGATGATATATGATGATGACAATATATGATGATGATATATGATGATGATGACAATATATGATGATGACATATGATGATGATAACAATATATGATGATGATATATGATGATGATGACAATATATGATGATGACATATGATGATGATAACAATATATGATGATGACATATGATGATGATAACAATATATGATGATGATATATGATGATGACAATATATGATGATGATATATGATGATGATGACAATATATGATGATGACATATGATGATGATAACAATATATGATGATGATATATGATGATGATGACAATATATGATGATGATATATGATGATGATGACAATATATGATGATGACATATGATGATGATAACATGATGATGATGATGATATATGATGATGATATATGATGATGATGACAATATATGATGATGACATATGATGATGATAACAATATATGATGATGATATATGATGATGACAATATATGATGATGATATATGATGATGATGACAATATATGATGATGACATGATGATGATATAACAATATATGATGATGATATATGATGATGATGACAATATATGATGATGATATATGATGATGATGACAATATATGATGATGACATATGATGATGATAACAATATATGATGATGATATATGATGATGATGATATATGATGATGATATATGATGATGATGATGAATATATGATGATGACATATGATGATGATGACAATATGATGATGATATATGATGATGACAATATATGATGATGATATATGATGATGATGACAATATATGATGATGACATATGATGATGATAACAATATATGATGATGATATATGATGATGATGACAATATATGATGATGATGACAATATATGATGATGACATATGATGATGATGACAATATATGATGATGATATGATGATGATAACAATATATGATGATGATATATGATGATGATAACAATATATGATGATGATATATGATGATGATGATGATGATGATGATGACAATATATGATGATGATGACATATGATGATGATAACAATATATGATGATGATATATGATGATGATGACAATATATGATGATGATATATGATGATGATAACAATAATATATGATGATGACATATGATGATGATAACAATATATGATGATGATATATGATGATGATAACAATATATGATGATGATATATGATGATGATGACAATATATGATGATGACATATGATGATAACAATATATGATGATGATATATGATGATGATGAATATATGATGATGATATATGATGATGATGAACAATATATGATGATGACATATGATGATGATAACAATATATGATGATGATATATGATGATGACAATATATGATGATGACATATGATGATGATAACAATAATATATGATGATGACATATGATGATGATAACAATATATGATGATGACATATGATGATGATAACAATATATGATAATGATATATGATGATGATGACAATATATGATGATGACATATGATGATGATAACAATATATGATGATGATATATGATGATGACAATATATGATGATGATATATGATGATGATGACAATATATGATGATGACATATGATGATGATAACAATATATGATGATGATATATGATAATGACAATATATGATGATTATGGTGGTGCTGGTGCTTGGTGACATGCAGGACTAGTCACGGCCTTGGGATAGGGGGTTATGATGATGGTGATGATGATAATGTTGGTGATGATGATGATGATAATTGTGAAGATGGTGATATGTATCAGTCATGGTGGATAACCATGAAGACGATAATAATAATGATGATGAAGATGGTGATGATAATTGTGCATGATGATGATGGTGATGATGATGGTGATGATGATGATGGCAATATTCATCCTCAGTCATTATAAATGATTTATAGTCAGAGTGCCTGTGCTTCTTTCTGATTAGTTGATGCAAAAACTGGTAAACCGAGTGAATACACTCTTATGAACTTCCTTGGTCTTGACATGACTGCTAAGGTAAGTGAGTGTAACCATGTTGTCACTATAATGGCAAGCATGCATACATATAGTGCGATTGCAATCATAATTCCACTTCTTTCAGTACATGTGAAATAACAAGTGTGGCTGACAGTTGGATAGTGTAGATTAGCTTGAAGGCGAGAGTTACAAGTTTTTTTACAGATTTTTTTATTCATTTGTACATCATTCGAGAGATCCTCAGTTGGTGCAATTTCTTATCAAACTCTCATTCCTGAGCTTCCCTCATATTTGCACTTGTACTTTGAGATTTGGCACACAAGGAGCATTGAGTGCATGCCTATGTTGTTTGTGATAGTGTCTGGGCCACTGACGAACCATTATCTTCATAGCTGTGTGTATTGTATAGTTACAGTAGTCTAAATGGCATCCATAATGTCTATGTACATTTTAGGTGATTCTGATGGTTGTGATTCCTAAACCCTCTGAGCCTGTCAACAATGTATTTCTTCACACATTTAAAGTTATGCCAAGAGCGCAAGTAAGTAGAATACTGTACTATAACAAGATATGACAATGTGATTGAATATCCTTTCACGTGGTGTTGCCTGTCAGTGATTGCAATAATGGCTGAAGGTAATCACATGATTCTTACACATGTTCTTACTGGCCGAAGAACTATGACATCATACAACATCTTTGTAGTGATTGGCAGATTGCCTTCATGTGGTACTTTTCTTTGTTCTGATTGGTAGCCAGGCTTTACATTGTTCACAATCTTTGTTCTGATTGGTAGACAGGCTTTACATTGTTCACAATCTTTGTTCTGATTGGTAGCCAGGCTTTACATTGTTCACAATCTTTGTTCTGATTGGTAGCCAGGCTTTACATTGTTCACAATCTTTGTTCTGATTGGTAGACAGGCTTTACATTGTTCACAATCTTTGTTCTGATTGGTAGACAGGCTTTACATTGTTCACAATCTTTGTTCTGATTGGTAGCCAGGCTTTACATTGTTCACAATCTTTGTTCTGATTGGTAGCCAGGCTTACATTGTTCACAATCTTTGTTCTGATTGGTAGACAGGCTTTACATTGTTCACAATCTTTGTTCTGATTGGTAGACAGGCTTTACATTGTTCACAATCTTTGTTCTGATTGGTAGCCAGGCTTTACATTGTTCACAATCTTTGTTCTGATTGGTAGACAGGCTTTACATTGTTCACAATCTTTGTTCTGATTGGTAGCCAGGCTTTACATTGTTCACAATCTTTGTTCTGATTGGTAGACAGGCTTTACATTGTTCACAATCTTTGTTCTGATTGGTAGACAGGCTTTACATTGTTCACAATCTTTGTTCTGATTGGTAGCCAGGCTTTACATTGTTCACAATCTTTGTTCTGATTGGTAGACAGGCTTTACATTGTTCACAATCTTTGTTCTGATTGGTAGCCAGGCTTTACATTGTTCACAATCTTTGTTCTGATTGGTAGCCAGGCTTTACATTGTTCACAATCTTTGTTCTGATTGGTAGACAGGCTTTACATTGTTCACAATCTTTGTTCTGATTGGTAGACAGGCTTTACATTGTTCACAATCTTTGTTCTGATTGGTAGCCAGGCTTTACATTGTTCACAATCTTTGTTCTGATTGGTAGACAGGCTTTACATTGTTCACAATCTTTGTTCTGATTGGTAGCCAGGCTTTACATTGTTCACAATCTTTGTTCTGATTGGTAGCCAGGCTTTACATTGTTCACAATCTTTGTTCTGATTGGTAGCCAGGCTTTACATTGTTCACAATCTTTGTTCTGATTGGTAGACAGGCTTTACATTGTTCACAATCTTTGTTCTGATTGGTAGCCAGGCTTTACATTGTTCACAATCTTTGTTCTGATTGGTAGCCAGGCTTTACATTGTTCACAATCTTTGTTCTGATTGGTAGCCAGGCTTTACATTGTTCACAATCTTTGTTCTGATTGGTAGACAGGCTTTACATTGTTCACAATCTTTGTTCTGATTGGTAGACAGGCTTTACATTGTTCACAATCTTTGTTCTGATTGGTAGCCAGGCTTTACATTGTTCACAATCTTTGTTCTGATTGGTAGATAGGCTTTGACATTGTTCACAATCTTTGTTCTGATTGGTAGCCAGGCTTTACATTGTTCACAATCTTTGTTCTGATTGGTAGCCAGGCTTTACATTGTTCACAATCTTTGTTCTGATTGGTAGCCAGGCTTTACATTGTTCACAATCTTTGTTCTGATTGGTAGACAGGCTTTACATTGTTCACAATCTTTGTTCTGATTGGTAGACAGGCTTTACATTGTTCACAATCTTTGTTCTGATTGGTAGCCAGGCTTTACATTGTTCACAATCTTTGTTCTGATTGGTAGATAGGCTTGACATTGTTCACAATCTTTGTTCTGATTGGTAGACAGGCTTTACATTGTTAACAATCTTTGTTCTGATTGGTAGAATGCTCACGCGTATGTCAATGCTGGTTTTGCTGTAAAGTTTGACTCTTCAACCATGAAAGGTTCGTCATACCGTATTGTCTATGGAGGAATCGGACCCTACGCAGTAAGTTGACTATAATTTAAGGTCTTTATTCATTACATGTGGTTTAGAAATCATTGTGATATTTCAGATGCACGCATCCAAGACAGAGTCATATCTTGCAGGGAAATCACTATCTGATAGCAGCACTTTACAAGGTAATTGTTACTTCAGTTGCCATAGTTACCTGATATCACAAGTTGCTATTAGTAACGATGTTATGTCTTTATATTCCCTTACTACTCTGTTGTTCCTAATTTGATCAAGTTTCTGTTACTCACCATCACGTAAAGGAGCTCTTGCCATTCTGGATAAAGAATTAGTCCCAGACTCCCCAAAGGTCAGCGCAAGCGTTATCTACCGCAAGAGCCTGGGACTCAGCTTCTTCTACAAGGTATTTAATATTACTGATTAATTAATGTATTTCTATAATCTACATTGTACATTAATGTGCCAATATAATTTAATATTACTGATTAAGTAATGTCTTTCTATAATCTACATTGTACATTAATGTACCAATATAATTTTTTCCAGTTTTATTTAGCAATGCTTGGTGACCAGGCCTCGTCACGTGTTAAATCAGCAGCCAAGCCTTTTATTCGTCCTGTGTCGTCAGGAAGCCAAATCTTTGACTCTCATCCAGATTTGTATCCATTGACGCAACCAATCACAAAACTGTCTGCTAAGCTTCAGGTAACGCAACATTCATATATTGTCACGGTATGGTCACGCAATTTGTCTTCTTGGCCAGATAAAGACACTGATTGAATCATGTATATATGCATGTATATGTACTAAATGGCATTATCAGGCATTATAAAATAACTATGATATAACCATGCTCTGATTGGCCAAACGATGCGTATACTGCATGCTTTATGAGAGCATATGCATGTGCGCGAATATATTCTAAAAATTAAAAACTTGCCTTAAAATAATAATTGTATTTTATAAAAGAAATAGAAAACTTGTCCGCTGTGCTCTGTGCAGTTTTAGAGCAGACAGGAATTGATCAGAACACTCGCGAAGTGTTGAGAAGCACTCCGATCTGCTACGCATTGTGCTTCTCCTAACACTTCTCTTGTGTTCTGATCAGTCCCCACACGATCTATGATCTAAAACTGCATGTGCAGAGCACGGGTGAATTTTCTATTTCTTCAATGTACACTGCCAGACGAGTGCAATATTTAGCATACAGTCATTTGCAAAAATTCTGGCCGCTACGAAATATCAATATATCAATATATCGGGTGCATTATGGGTAATTAAATAATCGAAAATTCCCCTTAAAGCGGGTTAACGCCAGCAAAGTTGGTAGAAATATTTAGTATAATGGTTATTTTAGTCTTACGTTTGTTGTTTGTAACTTTTGCTTCATTTAATAAGTTAGGAATCTGAAAAAAAAAAGTATTATTTAATTACCCATAATGCACCCGGTATATTGATATATTGATATATCGTAGCGGCCAGAATTTTTGCAAATGACTGTATGTATGCATATATACATGTTGTTTTAACTTTAATAAATGCTTGCAGACGTCTGGTGAAGCGATATACACAGATGACTTACCCACCCAGGGTGGGGAGCTACATGCTGCATTTGTCCTCTCTACTCAGGTATTGACCGTATCTACTTACCCACCCAGGGTGGGGAGCTACATGCTGCATTTGTTCTATCTACTCAGGTATTGACCGTATCTACTTACCCACCCAGGGTGGGGAGCTACATGCTGCATTTGTCCTCTCTACTCAGGTATTGACCGTATCTACTTACCCACCCAGGGTGGGGAGCTACATGCTGCATTTGTCCTCTCTACTCAGGTATTGACCGTATCTATTACTCAGGGTATTGACATGTACATGTATATCTACTCAGGTACCCACCCAGGGGGTGGGGAGCTACATGCTGCATTTGTCCTCTCTACTCAGATATTGACCATATCTACTTACCCACCCAGGGTGGGGAGCTACATGCTGCATTTGTCCTCTCTACTCAGGTATTGACCGTATCTACTTACCCACCCAGGGTGGGGAGCTACATGCTGCATTTGTTCTATCTACTCAGGAACGACTGCATGCATCTCGTAGCTCTGTATTTTATCCCCTCTGGGCTTCCTGTTGTCTATTGATGGGGAGGGACTGTAACATAGTCTCAATAATGCAAAGGGATCAGAGAAGGGGTTGTGAGCAGTGGAGGCTATGTGAATATCTTTATCAGAAAACTAATTATATTGACAGGGGCGGATTTAGGGTGGGGCGAAGGAGGGCATGCCCCCCTTTTGATAATCGAATGCCTTTTTTGTGAAAATTGGCTGAAACCAATGTCCAACCTGAATGCGTCCCCCCCCCCCCCCCCCTTGCAAAATCTCTGGATCCGCCCCTGATTGAGATACTATTTATGCTTATATTTGCAGGGAAACTGTAAAATTGACAAACTTGATGCAAGTCTTGCCTTGGTAAGCAAATTTTCAACACTTTTAATACATGTAGTTATGTTGTGGAGAGAGCGTTGCGTGACGACACTTAACATGGCTGCGAGGGAGACTAGTAGTTACACTGTATGGTGCATCAAACAATCAAGTATTGGTTTAATTTGTTGTAGGACTTGCCTGGAGTTGTTGACTTTCTCACAGCATCCAGTATTCCACCCAAAGGAGTCAATAGTTTCAACGTTGGAGATAAAGAGGAGATATTTTGTAGTGGCAATGTTCTGTATGCAGGTCAGGCTTTGGGGCTTATTGTTGCAGGTACGTTGTTATCTCTACTACAAACTAATACCATTGACCTCATTAAAGGATGTTCAATTCACATTATTTGTAGTTTTCTTTTCTTTGAACTGCTAACAGTGTTGTTAAGGCATACAGTAATGCAGTTTTTGTAAGAATGTTTTACTTTCATTTGTTTCAGATACCCAACGTCATGCAGACGAGGCTGCCCTGGTTGTCAAGGTTACGTACAAAGAAATCAAGACACCGATACTTACTATCCCACAAGCCATTGCGGCCAAGTCATTTTTCCCGTCAGTCGCTGATCCTTTAGTTGTTGGTGATGCTGAAGGTAAAATAGTAATTTGTTATTGACGAACATCATGCATGCGCAGCGTTTGATCTTTTTAAAGATCAAACACACATTAAAATGTGTTACTATGGTAACATTGTCTGACGTAGGTGCCATCAAAGGATCAAGTCACGTGATTGAAGGAGAAATCTCCATGGGAACGCAACATCATTTTTACATGGAGAATCAGGTAGCAAAGCCCTGCTATCAGATTGATTCGCATTGTTGGATGGACTTATTGAACTATTTTATTGCAGATATGTTTGTGTTTACCTGAAGAAGACGGGTTAACTCTTCACTCTGCAACACAGTGGGTTGATCTCTTACAGAGTGTAGTAGCAAAAGTTCTTGGAATATCTGAGAACAGGTAAAACAGCTAGAGTAATTATTAATAGGATGCATTTTCCATCCATGTCTTTGTGTTAATGTAGTTGATACTGATGTACTGTTCACAGACTCAACATTCAAGTCAAGAGGTGTGGTGGTGCGTATGGAGGCAAAGCAACACGATCTATTCACGTCGCTGCCGCAGCAGCATTGGCCACAGTCAAACTAAGGAGGTAATTGAATTGATTCACTTTTACTGAAACTGCAGCACTTTTAAGAAAACTATCATTGAATTGCTCTCTCAATACTGAAAGGTACTTTTTAGGCTTTTGCGTGAGTTAGATACAACGATAATAGTTTTTATTATATAGCACAGATACTACGCGCGCTCTTATTGGTCAATTAGCGGGCCGTAACTTCCCGTACGGCCCGCTGAAAACAGAAAAGTAAGGAAAAGCTATATAATAAATATCTTATTAACCTCGCTTGCTCGGTCCGTACGGGAAGTTATGGATCCTTGTTTCCCCCCATTTTTTTATGGCCCGCACGCTACACTCTTGGGCCATAACGCGAAAAAACTTGGTCCATAACTTGCCATACGGACCTCACTCTCGGTTAATAAGTGGTATTTATGTCTGAACGGTATGTCTGAACGGTATGTCTGAGCGTGAAGGACGGCAAAGTAGCTGCAGTTTTTTATCACATACATGTAAGAACCATCAAACCATGCAATTGTGCAAACCGTTCAAACACAGACCAATGCAACAAAAGCTACTGGTCTTTATAAATAAATGTCTGTATTTTTCTGTGGCATTGATGTTTTTTATTTTATTTTTTATTTTTTTATTTTTATTTTTTTTTATTTTTTTTTTTTTTTTTATATTTTTTTTGGCATTGATGTTAATAATGACATTTTGTTGTTTGTAGACCTGTTCGTCTAAATCTTGATTTCCACACCAACATGAGAATGGTCGGTAAACGTACTCCATTCGTGGCAACGTATAAGGTATGAACCAATAGGCTATATAAGGACTGCTAAGGACTGCTATGATTTTTCATATGATTTATTTTTAGGTTGGAGTAAGTGATACAGGTCTATTAAATGGTATAGACATGACGTACTACGGCGACTATGGGTCTTCATATAATGACAGTGATGTAGGCGGAGCCATGCTATGGTGTGACAATGGTATGACGTCATAAATGCGCAGGATATCTAGGAACCCAAAGGGGATAGGGGAGGGGCAGGATAATGGAGGAGGGGTGGGGGCATGGAGAATAGCAATGCAGCAGGGCCAAAGAGAGAAGTAAGAATGGGTAGAGGAAGAGTTGTTGTTTAGGCTACTACCATGGAGACAACATTTTATAGTCATACCTGCTTCATGTTACTGATTAGTTACATTATCTGTTTTTTGTTACAGCTTATCGCTGCGCTAACTGGAAAGTTACCCCAGTACCTTGTAAAACCAACCTTGCTAGCAATACCTGGTGCAGATCACCATGTAAGTCGTCTACAAGAACTAGCGTGGCATTTTATTGCGTTATTTTAGAATATTGCGTGACAACATTTTAGAAGATTGTGTGACAATTTTTGGATTTCTTTGTCGTTGACAGCTTCTATTCAAGCTATTTTTATAATGGAAACGATCATGGAACACGTGGCTAAGTCATTAAACAAGACCCCGGATGAAGTGCGTCAAGCTAATTTGTACAAAAAAGGCCAGGTATCTATTAGTGCTTGCTTGCAAATATAAAGGCTAGTGTTTGCATGTAGACTGATTGATGCCGTCTTTCAGACCACTCCCAATGGACAGACCCTTGACTACTGTAACATTGGTACCCTTTGGTCAGGTAACGTGATGCTATTAATAACAAACTACAACTACAACCAGACAGACAGACCACTCCCAATGGACAGACCCTTGACTACTGTAACATTGGTACCCTTTGGTCAGGTAACGTGATGCTATTAATAACAAACTACAACTACAACCAGACAGACAAACAAGTGTGAACGATAAAACCGCGTAATGATTATAATATTAGTTCATGTTTTAGACTTGCAGATATCTTGTGAGTACAGCAAGAGAAAGGCTGCAATTGATGATTTCAATGAGGTTTGTATAAACACAGGCAGCCCAACCATTATTGTAATAAGTAAGATGTAATTATATATGCGCGGTCTACCACAGGCAGCCCAACCATTATTGTAACAAGACGCTCAATGAGCGTTCACTCGGGCATTGTGAAAAGGAAAATGTCAGTTGTTCGAGGAAGTACTTGAAAATGAATGCCAGTTGGTTGAAGAACAAGGACAATGTCAGCTGCGCGAGGAGAGACCTGACAATGACTGACAGTTGCGTGACGAGGGAGACTATGTATATACATGTATGTGTCGAGTTCATTTGATTTGCCTTTGAGTTCATTTGATTACCTTTTGACTTTGAGTTCAATTGATTTGATTTTGATGAGTTTGTGTAAAGGCCCCCTCTCTAGCTTCAGATCCCGAAACGTCGAGTTTGGAATCGAGTTCGGGTTCGAGTTACGGTTCGAACGTCGAATAAAACAAGGACATCTTCTTCAATACAATATACAATTTCTCTGACGTCATGACAATCAGTGACAGTTGAGTGACGAGGGAGACTATTAGTCCGGTGAGTACGAACATGATACGTCTTGAGGTTGCATAGGTCAGATGGTTCCGATAACGGCCTCGCGTTTGTTTAAAAAAATATATATTTTAAGCGAGCTTCTAGTCCTTTTTACCACTTCTAGTCATTGAACGATGAACTAGAATCCTGACCTTTTAATAGCTTGAAGATCTACAGCTGCTTTCAAAACTAAGATTCATAATCTACTTGAGTCCTGTGTCTCCTTTATCTTTTCAAATCTGCGGAGTAATCTTGAAACTCCGGATACGATTAAATACGTCGCATACTCGTCATTTTGAAGCCGAACAAAACTACTACTACTACCGAAATCCGCATTTTCTAACTCGGGCGGCCTGCGGCCTGGGCCCGAGTAATAAGTAAGATGTAATTATTTGTATATATGCGCGGTCTACCTGTGGTAGAAAGCCGGGTTAATATATTGTTGGACGGGCTCCCTGTGTTATTACGCACGGATTCGTGCGACTTTACGTTTGGTAACTATGGTAACTACATTATTCCTTGTGGTCTGCGGTTAATGAGAGGAGGACTGGCAGCTAACAATGTTTACGAAGGAATGAGATGAGACAAACGAAAGAAAACGCTCTGCAAACTCTTTCCTTCTCCCCTCTATTTGCTTAGGCGCCAGTTCTCCTCCACATTTATTAGCACAGGTAAACCACCCAAGGACTTCTCTTCATAGGAATCTATAACGTGTGCTGTAATAAATTAGTTCATATCTCATGTTGTAGAAATATGTAATGACCATGGAATCGTTTTCAGGCGAACCGCTGGCGCAAACGAGGAATTTCACTGGTGCCTCTACGATGGGGGGTGGGGTGGGGTAGTGAAAGGTTCATATCTTTGGTTTCTATTTACCATGGTGATGGTACGCTGGCTATATCTCATGGAGGTGTTGAAGTGGGACAAGGTATCAATACCAAGGTAAGAATAACTATCCATGTACCGTGATTATCCATGTAACGTGATTATCCATGTAACGTGATTATCCATGTAACGTGATTATCCATGTAACGTGATTATCCATGTAACGTGATTATCCATGTAACGTGATTATCCATGTAACGTGATTATCCATGTAACGTGATTATCCATGTAACGTGATTAACGTGATTATTCATGTAACGTGATTATCCATGTAACGTGATTATCCATGTAACGTGATTATCCATGTAACGTGTAATGTTTATACTGTAGGTCGCTCAGGTTGCAGCGCACAGCCTTCAAATTCCTCTTGATTACATAGTCATCAAGCCAACAACAAACATTACAAGTCCTAATAGTAAGTCCTCATAGTAAGTCCTAATAGTAAGTTCTCATAGTAAGTCCTAATAGTAAGTCCTAATAGTAAGTCCTAATAATAAGTCCTAATAGTAAGTCCTAATAGTAAGTCCTAATAGTAAGTCCTAATAGTAAGTCCTAATAGTAAGTCCTAATAGTAAGTCCTAATAGTAAGTCCTAATAGTAAGTCCTAATAGTAAGTCCTAATAGTAAGTCCTAATAGTAAGTCCTAATAGTAAGTCCTAATAGTAAGTCCTAATAGTAAGTCCTAATAGTAAGTCCTAATAGTAAGTCCTAATAGTAAGTCCTAATAGTAAGTCCTAATAGTAAGTCCTAATAGTAAGTCCTAATAGTAAGTCCTAATAGTAAGTTCCTAATAGTAAGTCCTAATAGTAAGTTCTAATAGTAAGTCCTAATAGTAAGTCCTAATAGTAAGTCCTAATAGTAAGTCCTAATAGTAAGTCCTAATAGTAAGTCCTAATAGTAAGTCCTAATAGTAAGTCCTAATAGTAAGTTCTAATAGTAAGTCCTAATAGTAAGTCCTAATAGTAAGTTCTAATAGTAAGTTCTAATAGTAAGTCCTAATAGTAAGTCCTAATAGTAAGTCCTAATAGTAAGTCCTAATAGTAAGTCCTAATAGTAAGTCCTAATAGTAAGTTCTAATAGTAAGTCCTAATAGTAAGTCCTAATAGTAAGTTCTAATAGTAAGTCCTAATAGTAAGTCCTAATAGTAAGTCCTAATAGTAAGTCCTAATAGTAAGTCCTAATAGTAAGTCCTAATAGTAAGTCCTAATAGTAAGTTCTAATAGTAAGTCCTAATAGTAAGTCCTAATAGTAAGTTCTAATAGTAAGTCCTAATAGTAAGTCCTAATAGTAAGTCCTAATAGTAAGTTCTAATAGTAAGTCCTAATAGTAAGTCCTAATAGTAAGTCCTAATAGTAAGTCCTAATAGTAAGTCCTAATAGTAAGTCCTAATAGTAAGTCCTAATAGTAAGTTCTAATAGTAAGTCCTAATAGTAAGTTCTAATAGTAAGTTCTAATAGTAAGTCCTAATAGTAAGTCCTAATAGTAAGTTCTAATAGTAAGTCCTAATAGTAAGTCCTAATAGTAAGTCCTAATAGTAAGTCCTAATAGTAAGTCCTAATAGTAAGTCCTAATAGTAAGTCCTAATAGTAAGTTCTAATAGTAAGTCCTCATAGTAAGTCCTAATAGTAAGTCCTAATAGTAAGTCCTAATAGTAAGTTCTAATAGTAAGTAAGTCTAATAGTAAGTCCTAATAGTAAGTTCTAATAGTAAGTCCTAATAGTAAGTCCTAATAGTAAGTTCTAATAGTAAGTCCTAATAGTAAGTCCTAATAGTAAGTCCTAATAGTAAGTCCTAATAGTAAGTCCTAATAGTAAGTCCTAATAGTAAGTTCTAATAGTAAGTCCTAATAGTAAGTCCTAATAGTAAGTTCCTAATAGTAAGTCCTAATAGTAAGTCCTAATAGTAAGTCCTAATAGTAAGTCCTAATAGTAAGTCCTAATAGTAAGTCCTAATAGTAAGTCCTAATAGTAAGTCCTAATAGTAAGTCCTAATAGTAAGTCCTAATAGTAAGTCCTAATAGTAAGTTCTAATAGTAAGTCCTAATAGTAAGTTCTAATAGTAAGTCCTAATAGTAAGTCCTAATAGTAAGTCCTAATAGTAAGTTCTAATAGTAAGTTCTAATAGTAAGTCCTAATAGTAAGTCCTAATAGTAAGTCCTAATAGTAAGTCCTAATAGTAAGTCCTAATAGTAAGTCCTAATAGTAAGTCTAATAGTAAGTCCTAATAGTAAGTCCTAATAGTAAGTCCTAATAGTAAGTCCTAATAGTAAGTCCTAATAGTAAGTCCTAATAGTAAGTCCTAATAGTAAGTCCTAATACGAACCGTACCGTAACTACTTCCCACTCTATTACGCGCAATATTGCTAGCAGTTTTAAATGACAGTTATAAATTTAATTTTTTTATTATTATTATTATTATTATTATTATTATTATTATTATTATTATTATTATTATTATTATTATTATTATTATTATTATTATTATTTATTATTATTATTATTATTATTATTATTATTATTATTATTATTATTTATTATTATTATTTTTTATTATTATTATTATTATTATTTTTATTATTATTATTATTATTATCATAATTATTATTATTTTCATTGCAAATATACTTTACTTTGCAATTGTATCTTAGATGATGCAACTGGAGGAAGTGTGACAAGTGAGCAGTCTTGTGAGGTAACCATAACAACCAACTAACAAATAATTAAACAAGCAATAATATAGATATCTACATATTTGATTAACAGTCCGTGCTGATGTGTTGTGAAACCTTAAAGACACGTATGCAACCAATACGTCAAAAGTACAAACCCTCAACGTGGCAGGACCTGGTCGCAAAGTGTTATGCAGAAGGCATTGATCTGTCAGCCAAAGCAATGTAAGACACTTCTTATCACTGTGAATACTGCGTGAACACAGCAGACTTGCGATTTCATTAGTTTTTCTGAAGAACTATGAGGGTGTCCTGCTCGAGTCATTTAGCTGTGTAGTAAGACTTTAGACTTACGGCTCTCTGGACTTCCCAGTCCCTTTCTATAGGGGAAGCACCAGGGTAGACGCAACATCCTGCTCTTATCTAGACATTTCGATCAGGTACAACCTTATTTAAGACTACTTTAGACTTACGGCTATCTGGACTTCCCAGTCCCTTTCTATAGGGGAAGCACCAGGGTAGACGCAACATCCTGCTCTTATCTAGCGTGCGACATTTCGATCAGGTACAACCTTATTTAAGACTACTTTACCAACCGTGCTTTGTTTCGCCAGGTTTCTAGGTAAAAGTAAAAATCCCATCGTGTACAGTTCGTACGGGGTCACGTGTACCGAGGTGGAGTTGGACGTCTTGACGGGAGAGAGGGACATAACCAGGACCGATATCCTGTATGACTGTGGACAAAGGTAACACTAACAGCTAGGGGAAGCATCGTGGGGGTCTGGACTGGTCTATAGGGAAAGCATCGTGGGGGTCTGGACTGGTCTATAGGGAAAGCATCGTGGGGGTCTGCACTGGTCTATAGGGGAAGCATCGGTGGGGGTCTGGACTGGTCTATAGGGCAAGCATCGTGGGGGTCTGGACTGGTCTATAGGGCAAGCATCGTGGGGGTCTGGACTGGTCTATAGGGCAAGCATCGTGGGGGTCTGGACTGGTCTATAGGGGAAGCATCGTGGGGGTCTGGACTGGTCTATAGGGCAAGCATCGTGGGGGTCTGGACTGGTCTGTAGGGGAAGCATCGTGGGGGTCTGGACTGGTCTATAGGGAAAGCATCGTGGGGGTCTGGACTGGTCTATAGGGGAAGCATCGTGGGGGTCTGGACTGGTCTAAGAATAAATATCCTGTAAATTTCAAAGCAGATGCAAAATTAGAAAAAAAAAAAACGTTTTCTTGTCCGGTGGACCACACCCTAGAGCGTAGTATTAGTAGGGGTCATGGTTATTGACGCTGTGTACTAGATATATATGTTGTGTGATTTATTTGTTAAGTATGAATCCAGAACTAGACGTTGGTCAAGTGGAAGGAGCGTTCGTTATGGGGCTTGGTTACTGGATGACTGAGAAAGCAATTTATGACGATAAAACAGGCGAAGAACTTACGTACTCCACATGGGTAAACATATGAATACATTAAAATGTACCTGCAGACTATTGAGCCATATATAGCGTTACACCAATATATCGACCAGTATTGCCGCAAGTATTGTAGTGTGATTTCTACTACTGTTTGTTATTAGGAATACAAGCCATATATAGCGTTACACCAATATATCGACCAGTATTGCCGCAAGTATTGTAGTGTGATTTCTACTACTGTTTGTTATTAGGAATACAAGCCTCCTTCTTCCAAGGACATTCCTATTGACTTCAGAGTGACATTGTTGAAGAATGCCCCAAATCCTAAGGGTATTCTAAGCTCTAAAGGTAGAGTAGTGTTACCATGGTTACCATGACGCCATTGTCATCACCATCATCGTCTTTCACTGATTGATAATCAACACCACCACCACTATCACCACCATTGTGATATGACCTAATTACGTTGCATGTTTTACTATGATATCATCATCATCGTCTTCACTGATTGATAATCAACACCCACCACCACTATCACCACCATTGTGATATGACCTAATTACGTTGCATGTTCTTTAGCCGTTGGTGAACCACCCATGTGTATGTCGTGTTCCAGTCTCTTCGCTGTCAAGCACGCTGTACAGAGTGCACGCAGTGAGATAAGCAAAGATAAAGACTACTTCTCTCTAGGTATGGTTTCCCTGTAGTATGAGCTAGGGAGGAGGAGGACTGGACTCCTTTGTAAAAATAGCACCCATTCTTCCTCTTTTCTTAGGAGATGCGTAACCGTGCTGCTACATGCAGAGCGCATATTACGTTTGGTTTTACTTTCGTAATGTAGATTTTTGTCTTGTATTGTAGATGGTCCTGCAACAGTGGAAGACACTCAAATGGCTTGTCTGGTGGACTACAAGCAATTTACATTGTAAAGATAACCTAGTTCCCATGCCACCTCTCATCGCGCTTCTACATCTACATAAGGGGGGTCCTGCAAAGGGAGATACCCATCACTGCAAGGCATCGGGGGGGTGGGGGGGGGGGGGGGGGGGGAGGGGGGGGGGCGGAATGCAGGGGATATCTTACGACAAGTTAGGAAAATGACTCGATAACGACCACCAACCATACACATGATATAGTTGTTCAAATAAGATATTGTTTGTAGAGTGCTATGTGTGATGATTTATATGATGATGATGACAATAATAATAAAGATGACGCAATGCAAAAGCTGACTCGTTTATGAGGATGATGTTTACTCCAAGTCGAGAAAATGCAAAGAGAGTAAAGGAACAGACAACGATGGCCCGCAGCTTATCAACATTATTATGACTGTCTAGTGGGTAGATATACAAATCAAAACGTTGCCCTTTCTAATTGACTCCCAAAATAGCACGTAACCCTTGGTGAAGTCATTAGCCCCGTTCCAGCCTGCTTCCTCTCTTCCCATCATTCACCGCTTCGTTCTTGAAATAGTAACGTCAGATCTCGTCAGCTGTTATTATTAGCTGTCTTTCTGCGAGGGGTCACTAATTTGCATACCAATTGGAGTGTATTCCTTAGTTCAACGTTGATTTTCTTGTCTTTCAGTAGAGTGTCGATCCTACAGGAGCAGTCTTTCGTTACACTAACAAAGCAATATTGAATAGTATACGGTATTTGAGTGGAAAGAGGAGTTCGTTGAATCGAGAAGTAAAGAAAGAAATGAAAAATTATCTCAAAGTTTACGCAAATTCAAAGTGGAAACTTTTAATGTAAAGAAAAAAGAAATGGACAAGAAAAATAATAATGATAGAAAAAAAGAGAATAACAAATTGAAAAGAACAAAAAAAAGTAGAAAAAAGAAAAAAAACCGGTTGGTCCATCAAGGATTCGAACACGGACCCGTCAGCTTCAAACGCATTGAGTTGTAGACGCGAGCCACGGGACCATACTAATTTGCACAACAATAGACAGTCCATTCACAGGATACACTAGGTTATTTTGTCCTCCAAATCAATAAGCGTGCACGATAGCCTAGTGGTGCGGGGCAGTTATTTAGTGGGACTAGGATCCGACTGTTCCCTCCCTCTTTGATCACTAAGCTGATTGGTGTAATGCCCGGATAGCGCGGATGAGGCAGAAATCCTCGTCCTATACGTAACATACGGTGACTCGGCATAATGTCTGAGAGTATGACCCATTTTTGGATAAATTACCGGCATTCATCACTTTTGAACCTGGGGGTCCAGGGTTCGAGTCCCAGGCCGGAGGTGGTTTTTTTTTTTGCTATTTCTCCTTTTTCTCCCTTTCTTTCTTCTTAAATGTCTGTTTCTCGACTCTAAACCCGGTTGACTGGAACTTTCATTTTCACCTTATTTATTCATCAATTACAGTCAAAATAATACGTACACCGGCCATGCTAGGTATCAACAAAAGTTTGATATATTTTTTACTTTTAGATGGCTATCACAATATTTACCTGCTGAGAAACAGTTAGAAATGGAAACACTTATCAAACAAATGGAAGATGGCAGAAAAGTGGACATCGCAGCCAAAGAATATAACTGGAATTTGAACAAAATGTAGTTTTGATAATAAATTCAATGCCGTTTCAATAAAACTATGTAAAGCTGCCAGGCCAAAGAAAGACATTCTATATCACTCAAACATCCCAGGAATAAATGATGCACAACAAAATGTCAAAAGGGATGCAAACACATCCAGATTAATTCTTACTAAGCATACAATACAGTGCTGTAGCTATGGTCGTTGTTGTTCTTGTACTGTTCCGGATCCTATTTCTCATAACTTCATGGAGTTAATTTCAGTTGAACAGAATGATTGAAAGGAAAGATGAAGAAGTATGTGTAGATGTCTTTACTGCAAGAGCTGGAGTGCTGTTCTTTCTCTGAGTAGCCAGTCATTCGTGAAATCCATGATAATTGCTAATATATAAACCTAATATATAAACTTCCACCAACTCTCGCTCGGCTTGGCGGAAAGGTATTATATACCCAGCCCCCTCAGCTATGGCAACCTCCCATCCAGAAAGGCACTCCTTTTATCCGAGAGAGACTGGACACAAACAGCTGAAAATTAAAGATGGCGACTTGGCAGCAATCTCAACCTTGGCAGCAAAATGTTCCTTTACCACCAGGCTGGGAGGCTAAATACGACAGAAATGTCGGTAGATAGTAAGTAACATACTTATACTTTGTATATAAGACGATTCATTGGGACAAATATAGCTTGTTATGATTGCATTTTTCGTTTGCTGTATTGGTTTTTGCTTCTTGTATCTTAACGTCTACGAAACGTCGAATTAAAGAGGAAACTCTGCTAGCAGGGTATGCTAAAAATGACAAGTTGATTTATTTGATGCTTTATTTGATATTTTTATAATTTTTGATTTCATTTTAAATTTAAGCTTACTTGTAAACTTACACGTCTGTTTGTAAGTATATTTGTTCAATACTTTATGACTTGTGTAATCTAGTTTCGTACATGATTATGCCGTCGTCATTATTTCCTTGTGATACAAAGTTAAAAGATGCTCGCCATTTTTGTTGCTATTTTTGTAGATTTGCATCTAAATCAATTGTTCTCTACTAGTAAGCTTACTAGTACTACTATTATATACATATTATTTGATGTGTTTCAAATCTCCCCATATACACCTGCAGACATACATGTACATGTACCAAAACCCTTTGCATATTGTAATATTCTAGCTACTTCATCCATCATGCCTCAAGAATAACTACCTGGCAGGATCCAAGAGTTCAACAACAACAACAGCGACAAGGAGAAGATATAGCCATGTCAAACATGCAGGTTGGTAGGTTATAGACACAAGCTAACCAAACTGATATAAATAAAGGTGGTGATGATGCTGTTGTTCATGATGGTGATGATGATAGTTATGGACTGGTCAGTGGGGTCACAATTGTTTATTATTTATTTATAATGATATAATGCGCCCATGAACATATTTCACATGTAATGCGTGCAATACAAATATTATTATTCTATTATTGTTATGATGATGATGACTATTGATGATGATGATGATGGTGATGGTGGTTGGTCACTATTGTTTATGATGATGATGGTGGTGATGATGATGATGGTTGTAGTGGTAGTGGTCACTATTGTCTATGATGATGATGATGGTGGTCACTATTGTCTATGATGATGGTGGTCACTATTGTGTATGATGATGATGATGGTTGTGGTGGTAGTGGTCACTATTGTCTATGATGATGATGATGGTGGTCACTATTGTCTATGATGATGATGATGGTGGTCACTATTGTCTATGATGATGGTGGTCACTATTGTGTATGATGATGATAATGGTTGTGGTGGTAGTGGTCACTATTGTCTATGATGATGATGATGGTTGTGGTGGTAGTGGTCACTATTGTCTATGATGATGGTGGTCACTATTGTGTATGATGATGATGATGGTTGTGGTGGTAGTGGTAGTGGTCACTATTGTCTATGATGATGATGATGGTTGTGGTGGTAGTGGTCACTATTGTCTATGATGATGATGATGGTTGTGGTGGTAGTGGTCACTATTGTCTATGATGATGATGATGGTTGTGGTGGTAGTGGTCACTATTGTCTATGATGATGATGATGGTTGTGGTGGTAGTGGTCACTATTGTCTATGATGATGGTGGTCACTATTGTGTATGATGATGATGATGGTTGTGGTGGTAGTAGTCACTATTGTCTATGATGATGATGATGGTTGTGGTGGTAGTGGTCACTATTGTCTATGATGATGATGATGGTGGTCACTATTGTCTATGATGATGATGATGGTGGTCACTATTGTCTATGATGATGGTGGTCACTATTGTGTATGATGATGATGATGGTTGTGGTGGTAGTGGTCACTATTGTCTATGATGATGATGATGGTTGTGGTGGTAGTGGTCACTATTGTCTATGATGATGATGATGATGATGGTGGTCACTATTGTCTATGATGATAATGGTTGTGGTGGTAGTGGTCACTATTGTCTATGATGATGATGATGGTTGTGGTGGTAGTGGTCACTATTGTCTATGATGATGATGGTTGTGGTGGTAGTGGTCACTATTGTCTATGATGATGATGATGGTTGTGGTGGTAGTGGTCACTATTGTCTATGATGATGATGGTTGTGGTGGTAGTGGTCACTATTGTCTATGATGATGATGGTTGTGGTGGTAGTGGTCACTATTGTCTATGATGATGATGGTGGTCACTATTGTCTATGATGATGATGTTGGTGATGAATGACACCATTACTGTACTTTCTTTTAGCATGGTCAACCAGCTTCTACATCTCAAAGTCAAGCGCAGGTTTGTTAAACTTAATACATGTAGTTGATACACAGTTTTCTCTCTCTCACCAACTGAGGGATAAACTCTGCTATCCAGCTTATGAATGGTCCTGCTTTAAAGTGCAACTAACCCCTGAGAGAGATTGTTTTAAAAATCTATATACATTTGTATGGTGAATAGTTGATGGGTTCAGTATTTTGTGATTTGAACCTTGCATTTATGAGTTATAGAGGTTTGAAATCTCAATAAAATGATGCAAATTTGATGACGTCTACTAAGGAATTTGCCATAACTTATTTAGACTTTTTCAAGAAGAACTTTTTTGAAATGGGCAAAAAAGCTATAAAATCATTTATAAAGACTGTGAAAATATTCTGTAAGTTTTCAAATGTTAATAATCAGCACAAGGGCGTTTTTGTATAATAAATGAAGTCTTAGCTAGTAGACGTCATCAAATTTGCATATTGAGATTTCAAACCTCTATAACTCATAAACGCAAGGTTCAAATCACAAAATACTGAACCCACCAACTATTCAGCATATATTGAATAGATTTTTAAAACAATCTCATAGGGGTTAGTTGCACTTTAATAAGTAATCAAATATAAAGTGATAAACAGATACATGTAGATTACAGTAGTAGATTAAATACAGAGTAGATTCTAGCTACAGTAACTTGTAGAGTGATTTTATTTGTGAAATATGTATATTGTGAAATCTTATACTTTCTATGGATTTTCCAAACAGGAAACCAGTTTTATTGATCAGCTGTCTGTCTCAGTAAGTCAAATGAAACTCTTATATCTCTACATACATTACATTTCTACATGTACATTGTATATATACTGTCAGTAGAACCCCTCTAACACGAACTCCCAAGGGAAATGGAAAATGGTTCTAGTTACACTGGGGTTTCGAGTTAATGGAGTAAATTTGACCCTGATTTGAGCGAAGGGAAAATAAAATTAGTTCGAGTTAGCGGGGAGTTAGCGGGGTTCTACTGTATAGTTATTATACAGTCAACTCTCTCTTGAGACAGACACCCCTCTAAGATAGACAACTCTCTAGACAGACACCTCTCTAAGACAGACAGACAATAATAAAGTTCATTATTATTATTAACTCTCTCTAGACAGACGCCCCTCTAAGACAGACAACTCTCTAAACAGACACCACTCTAAGACAGACAACTCTCTCTAGACAGATGCCGCTCTAAGACAGACACCTACAGTACATGTATCTAAAGATAGACACCTCTCTAAGACAGACACCCCTCTCGGACAGACAACTCTCTCTACATGTAGACAGACACCTCTCTAAGACAGACACCCCTCTAAGACAGACAACTCTCTCTAGACAGACACCCCTCTAAGACAGTCAACATTGTCTCTTTTTCTGGATGCTTCATTAGGCAAGACAGTTAGGGTTGATCCCAATGGTTCAGAGAGAGTCTACTGTATTGTTAGCTTACATGTATAAATAGCCATTACTCACCAGCTATTCATAGGCTACTGTATTGTACCAGGAGCCCATAAGTAGGAGCGTCCATACGGTATTGGGTAGTGTCACAGCGTTTTCACAAGTGTGGTTATTTTTAGAACAGTTTTTCCTGCGAATTTTGACCAATCAGAGAACGAACTAAGACCAAATGAGTTTTTTATTTTAAGAATTTTGATGAGATGGCAGGTAAAATAAGTTGGCATCTGATAGCGACAAAGAGTATTCTTCAAGTGAACTAACTATTAGAATCGCAGGGTCTTGATCTAGTGATAGTGAGAGCAGTATTTAGTCATCCCCCATTAAGGTACTGAGATCCATCAGAATCACTTGAAAGTGATAGTGGTGACGATTGTGCTTCTACAAGGCATCCAAAGCAAGTTTTCGCGAATTCCAACACGAACGTTTTACCGAAGACAAAGTTTTGGAGCGACAAAGAGGATTCTTCAGTGAGAAGTAAAGATTTCGGTATGACGTTTTTTTTTGATTTTGAGAGATGGCAGGTAAAATAAAGTTGGCATCTGATAGCGACAAAGAGTATTCTTCAAGTGAACTAAACTACGAATCGTCTAGTGATAGTGAGAGCAGTATTGAGTCATTCGGTACATCAGAATCACTTGAAAGTGATAGTGGTGACGATTGTGCTTCTAAAGGCATCCAAAGCAAGTGGTTCGAAGAACTCCAACACGAAGTGACCGACTGAGAAGCTGTTGTACAAAGTTGTAGTGTATGGATGCAAATTAACCGAAGACTTTCAAAGACATATTTTCGTCTAAACAGCTATTTCGTCAGAAAGTGAATTCGAATTCAATTTATTCTTGGATGTGGTTTAGTGGTATCTTGTAATTATCCGGTTGTGGAGTTTGAAGACAAGGCTATTCAAAAACAAATTCCCTGAAACTGCATGATGAGCGACAAGACGACGAGTGAATCAAATTACAAATAAGATTGGTGAAAGTAAGCGTGTTTGTTGTGTCTTTTCTGTTACCTAAAATGACTTAAACATGGATTGTGAATATTTTTTGTGAGTCTGATTTGAAATATATTACTGCAGTTCTCAGTATTATGCGAACTCAGACATTCAAACAGTCTGCTGCAACTTGGTTTTTTCGCTGCCGTTCTTGAAGTTTTTTGGCAGATTGAGCCCGATTTGTAAATGTAGGAAATGTTTTACTTGTAAAATCTGCTTATTTCGCCGTAATTCGATCGGACCACGTAGATCAAAACAATGGGTTTTACTCAAAAAAATATTTTCTTGACTCACTATTTCATTCCATTGGCCCAGAAAATTTACAAAAGCTACATAAAAGGTTTCTCGATCAGTACAAAAAGTTTTATTTCAAAAGTTAGACTAAACAGTCATGGAGATACGAAGTCAAATCTATCTTTTGCCCGTATCTCTCTTAATAATTCTGCCCTGATTACCCAGCATACACCTTACATCGTGAAGTGGTCTATTCAAAACTAAATACATATTCTTCGACCAAATGATCCATAATTTAGCTCAAAATCATATTTGGTTTCCATGCATTTGGTCAGTGGGTCTCCTGACTTTTATTGAGAATCGCAGTAAGAGGTTTTTGACTGGTTGAAGTAAGCCGTGCTTTGAACCATCGGCATCAACATGACCATGTGCTCGCGAAGAACTATATCGCTTTCAATGCACCTTACTTGACTTTAACTTTGACTTTCTAACGACATGACTTACTGATATTTCTGATCAGAAAATACGCGTTCACATTATCTATCCACGAAACTCTGCCACGAAACCGCCTGACCATCACTTCAATTCAAATCCTGTAAAACGGTTCACTTCGTTCGGGAAACGCAGTCTAGAATTTTAGGTCAAGGTTCAAAGTAGCGGCCTATGGAATCTCGGGAAGTTGTTGGTATGATAAAATTAGGAATCAGACACAAATAAAACTGGATAATTCTGACTTTTATTTGTACATTTATTCGGGTCTGTCCACCATTTTATTTTTGTCGTGAAACCGGAAATGAAACCGTTATACCGGAAACGTTCTCTGATTGGTCAAATGACCTTCTTTCGCGGAAAAACTGTTCTAAAAATAACCACACTTGTGAAAACGCTGTGACATAGACCCAGTATGGAGCATGGACGCTCCTACTTATGGGCTCCTGATTGTACTCAATTCTAAGCAAATATATGATTGAATGGATGAATGAATGGATGGATGGATGAATGAATGGATGGATGAATGAATGAATGAATGGATGAATGAATGGATGGATGAATGAATGAATGGATGGATGAAGGGATGGATGGATGAATGGATGGATGAATCAATGGATGGATGAATGAATGAATGGATGGATGGATGGATGGATGGATGGATGAATGGATGGATGGATGGATGAATGAATGAATGGATGGATGAAGGGATGGATGGATGAATGGATGGATGAATCAATGGATGGATGAATCAATGAATGAATGGATGAATCAATGGATGGATGAATGGATGAATGGATGGATGAATCAATGGATGGATGAATGAATGGATGGATGAATGGATGAATGAATGAGTGAATAAATGAGTGATGTTTTCAATTAGCCACTTCCAAATCGAGCAGGGGACTGGTACCAAGTCCGTAAAACTAATTCAATTTGATACTAGTAAAATTGGACATCATTTTCTGAGAGAGCAGATCAAACTTAGCTAGTCTGCAAAGTTTGGTGAACTTCGGCTTAATATTGACGATGTTAGAGGGCATCAAAGATGTCTATTTTCCCATACAAACTCTGTAAATTTTTGACATTGTCCATCCAAACCATACATTCACTGTAAAATTTTGGCTGGACAACACAGTTTCAAAAGTTTATAATTCCGACAGAATTCGCCCAAATCACATCAAACTTTGCACAGATGCTAATTTCAACATGCTCTTTCATGTCATGAACTTAATTTCATAATTGAATTAATTCTAATAAACTCATTCCCAGTCCCCTGCTCGATTTGGTAGTGGCTAATTGGTCCTGAAAATTGTACGAAAATATTCAATTCTGAGAATATGTGTGATTGAATGAATGAATGAATAATTTAAGTTGGTGCTAGGAACAAGTAATCAATAATATTATGTTATGTTGTTTTCAGTCCCATGATGACTCTATGTCTTTTACTGTTGAAATATCTGCAGAAGAAAAAGAAGAAAGTAAGTACGATCTACACACATAGATTATTTAGTTGATCAATCAATCTATTAATTTTGACAATTCTGTTTGTTTTTACTTCTAGTGGTATCCAAAATGGCAAGACAGTATCCCAACTGTTCTGAGGCTGTTGTAAGAATCACTTTGGAAGGGGTAAGTATTATTGTTTAACTATACAAGTGAACATTGTACAAAAACAAACCACTCTGCAGATTTCAAGAATATAGAAATCATCGACCGTGAAGCTCAGTGGAACAAAAGGCTATTTATGACCAACATTCAATAAACGAACACATTTACGTTCCCCAGGTGTATACAAGTTTACTGTAAAAACCCTGTAATTTGCATAGCCGAACACATTACTGATGAAGGTCGCAGTATCACGACCGAAACTTCTAAATGAAATCAACAAATCAGTGACAACTCGTTTCAAATTTCAACATGTACATATAATTATATAAGTATTATTTGATCATTACATGGCAATAAATAATGGCGTCTAATATCAAGAATCAAAGATAACAATGATCTTGGATGGAAAAGCTTTTTGCTTGTTATTATTAATTATTAATTATATTATTATTATTATTATTATTATTATTATTTAAAAAAATGGAATTTTTGCCACAGGAATCCCAGGTGATTTTTAACCATTATCTGTTTGAAGGTAAACTATGATGACTATGCTGCCAATGATACACTGAGGATATTATCTGGTATGTATCAATGTTGTTGACACTTATAACATTATGTCATGTAAACATAGTATGTAATCAATCATTCCATGGAACATACTGACCCTCATCCATGTCATGTAAACACAGTATATAATCAATCATTCCATGGAACATACTGACCCTCATCCATGTCATGTAAACACAGTACATTGTATATAATCAATCATTCCATGGAACATACTCAACCCTCATCCATGTCATGTAAACACAGTATATAATCAATCATTCCATGGAACATACTGACCCTCATCCATGTCATGTAAACACAGTATATAATCAATCATTCCATGGAACATACTGACCCTCATCCATGTCATGTAAACACAGTATATAATCAATCATTCCATGGAACATACTCAACCCTCATCCATGTCATGTAAACACAGTATATAATCAATCATTCCATGGAACATACTGACCCTCATCCATGTCATGTAAACACAGTATATAATCAATCATTCCATGGAACATACTCAATCCTCATCCATGTCATGTAAACACAGTATATAATCAATTGGTCATTCCATGGAACATACTGACCCTCATCCATGTCATGTAAACACAGTATATAATCAATCATTCCATGGAACATACTGACCCTCATCCATGTCATGTAAACACAGTATATAATCAATCATTCCATGGAACATACTCAATCCTCATCCATGAGGTGTGGTGTTCCAATATTCTTAGTAGCATCCTTATGCAATTATCATTAGTAATAATAATAATAATGATGATGATAATAATAGTGAATGATAATGATGATGATAATGATGATGATAATGATAATGATGATAATGATGATGATGATAATGATAACTACCAGTAATTACTTTTAACTGTTTTATTTCCACAGAGGAAGCTGAGGAAGAAAGGTATCTATCAACAAATAGACCACTTTGAACACGGTTCTGTTCAGTAATCACAAACAATGCTCCCAAGTTGAGGTTGGCGTTGATGTTATGCGCGGTTACTGTACTTTATCAATACCAACCTTGACCATTGTTCTAAACTGTGAAGAAGTGTATTGTTGTAACTGTCATTCAATTGTACAAATTGTCAATAACCAAGATTTCTGATTTCAGGAGGAGACAGCAGAGAGAAGAAGAAGAAAGGAAGAAGCGAGAAGAAGAGGAGAGAAAAACGGAAAGAACGAGAAAGAAAAGAAAGAGAAAGAGAAGAAAGGAGAAGAGAAGAAGAGCAAAGAAAAGCTGAACGAGAAGAAGCTAAGAGAAGGAAAGAACAGAGGAAGAGAAGTAAGCCTTGAACTGGTTTAGTTCTTCTGGTTCAGTAGCTAATAATTTGTCAATGATACATTTGTGTACTGGATGGTATTGATGATGGTCTTGATATATTGGTGGTATTCAGAGGGGGACGTTGTGGGGTAGCTGATACCGCAATACCACATCAAAAATATAAAAATACCGTAATACCGCATCTAAAATTGAAATTTGAAACAACAGTAGTAATGTTAAATGGAAAACACCAAATACCGAAATACGCTATTTAAAGAAATTTGAATTTCACTGTATACCATAGGCCAAAATCGCCAAATACTGCATACCGCAGACCAGGATGATACCGCAATACCGCATCTCAAAATGTAAAATACCATAATATCACCAAAAAAATGACGGATACCACAATACAACGAGCCCCCATGTCCCCCTCTATTCTGGTTGATCAATAGAGATCAATGATGCATGATGATGATAGTACAGGTCTGCCCATCCCAGTAGTAACAATAAATTGAGTGCATGTATCCTGTATAAGTTATGTGTAGGACAGCTGTGAAGATAAATGAATTTATGATATGACAAGAATTATTATACAATCCACTGCTACTGAACTGACATGTGACCAACATCTTTACTGAATGAAGGGATGTAGTGAACATCCCAAAATGTCTGTTTATACAAAACTTGGACCCTACTAGGCTACAGTATGTGGTTCTAATTGTGAACACTGTTCAGTTTTACCAGATGCTATTATTTTTTCTCTCTCGAGCCGTAGGCGCTCGTAGAGTTTAGAGAGAGAGATAAAATAATAGCCTCTGGTAACCAGGGGTGCTTACCATTTACTCGGAATAACCGGAAATTCCGGTTGGAAAAACAAATGGTATGTGTCATTCCGATCGGAAAGTTTTGGAAAACTCGGTTTAGCGTTTGAGGTAATCCACTTTTCCCGCTCTTTTCGTTTTTTTCCATAGACGCGTGTACCATTAGACCAAGTTTTCCGGAACTTTCCGATCGGAATTGACACATACCTTTTTTTTTTTCAAACCGGAATTTCAGGTTTTTCCAAGTAAATGTTAAGCACCCCAGGGTACACTGAACAGTGTTCACAATTAGAACCGTTCACAATTAGAACCACATACTGTATCTTTAATTACAAATAATTATGATGTTGATCTCTTGACAGTCAAAGATTCATTTGTGGCAGAGTTTGGTGATATTCTTGATCCAGAAGTCATTCAACAGGCACTGGAAGAAGTAAGTCAAAAAGAATTGTGCTGACTTGGGTTCCCTGTGTTATAAGTATTCAACACAGGGTACCCATAATACTAATCATGTTTTGTACATGTGTACCTTTAGCTGAGTTATGATGAAACCATTTGCAGAAATGTACTTCAGAATGTAAAAGGTAAGAATAGCCACTATATACATAGCATTACATAATACACGGGATACTTAGTCAGGTGCTCTATAAACCACTGAGCCACTGGGAACTCATGTGATGAGCAAGGTCTAGGATTATAATATACATGTACAGGTCACTTAGGACATACAGTACACCATACGATCAGCTAAGCGGAAATAATCATGTCAGATCTCAGTTCTACATGTTATAAAGTACAAAATATTGCTTGGTAATAGTCGTTGTCTTCTTTATTTGTACTTGAAGAGAGTTCTTATGAACTACCGTATTACCAAGTTTCTTATTTGTAACATCATTTTTTTCTAGATGATCAGATTGCACGTGAAAGGAGGTATGTCTTACAGTTAGAGTTACATTGTATGAATTTAACTACACTGAAAATGTCCCCTCAAAAACCATAGGAATTCAAAGTCACAATATATAGTACATGTACATTCTATATATAAGCAGTACTGTAGTTGTGGTGAAGTTTACATACATACATTCTATATATAAGCAGTACTGTAGTTGTGGTGAAGTTTATATACATATACATTCTATATATAAGCAGTACTGTAGTTGTGGTGAAGTTTACATACATGTACATTCTATATATAAGCAGTACTGTAGTTGTGGTGAAGTTTACATACATGTACATTATGTATATAAGCAGTACTGTAGTTGTGGTGAAGTTTACATACATTGTACATTCTATATATAAGCAGTACTGTAGTTGTGGAGAAGTTTACATACATACATTCTATATATAAGCAGTACTGTAGTTGTGGTGAAGTTTATATACATATACATTCTATATATAAGCAGTACTGTAGTTGTGGTGAAGTTTACATACATGTACATTCTATATATAAGCAGTACTGTAGTTGTGGTGAAGTTTACATACATGTACATTATGTATATAAGCAGTACTGTAGTTGTGGTGAAGTTTATATACATGTACATTCTATATATAAGCAGTACTGTAGTTGTGGTGAAGTTTACATACATGTACATTCTATATATAAGCAGTACTGTAGTTGTGGTGAAGTTTACATACATTGTACATTCTATATATAAGCAGTACTGTAGTTGTGGTGAAGTTTATATACATGTACATTCTATATATAAGCAGTACTGTAGTTGTGGTGAAGTTTACATACATGTACATTCTATATATAAGCAGTACTGTAGTTGTGGTGAAGTTTACATACATGTATGTACATTCTATATATAAGCAGTACTGTAGTTGTGGTGAAGTTTACATACATGTACATTCTACATACTGTATATATATAAGCAGTACTGTAGTTGTGGTGAAGTTTACATACATGTACATTCTATATATATAGCAGTACTGTAGTTGTGGTGAAGTTTACATACATGTACATTCTATATATAAGCAGTACTGTAGTTGTGGTGAAGTTTACATACATGTACATTCTATATATAAGCAGTACTGTAGTTGTGGTGAAGTTTACATACATGTACATTCTATATAAAGCAGTACTGTAGTTGTGGTGAAGTTTACATACATGTACATTCTATATATAAGCAGTACTGTAGTTGTGGTGAAGTTTACATACATGTATATATAAGCAGTAAGTTGTGGTGAAGCAGTACTGTAGTTGTGTTGTGTGAAGTTTACATACATGTACATTCTATATATAAGCAGTACTGTAGTTGTGGTGAAGTTTACATACATGTACATTCTATATATAAGCAGTACTGTAGTTGTGGTGAAGTTTACATACATGTACATTCTATATATAAGCAGTACTGTAGTTGTGGTGAAGTTTACATACATGTACATTCTATATATAAGCAGTACTGTAGTTGTGGTGAAGTTTACATACATGTACATTCTATATATAAGCAGTACTGTAGTTGTGGTGAAGTTTACATACATGTACATTCTATATATAAGCAGTACTGTAGTTGTGGTGAAGTTTACATACATGTACATTCTATATATAAGCAGTACTGTAGTTGTGGTGAAGTTTACATACATGTACATTCTATATATATAGCAGTACTGTAGTTGTGGTGAAGTTTACATACATGTACATTCTATATATAAGCAGTACTGTAGTTGTGGTGAAGTTTACATACATGTACATTCTATATATAAGCAGTACTGTAGTTGTGGTGAAGTTTACATACATGTACATTCTATATATAAGCAGTACTGTAGTTGTGTGGTGAAGTTTACATACATGTACATTACTGTATATATATAAGCAGTACTGTAGTTGTGGTGAAGTTTACATACATGTACATTCTATATATAAGCAGTACTGTAGTTGTGGTGAAGTTTACATACATGTACATTCTATATATATAAGCAGTACTGTAGTTGTGGTGATTTATATACAGCAGTACTGTAGTTAGTTGTGGTGAAGTTTACATACATGTACATTCTATATATAAGCAGTACTGTAGTTGTGGTGAAGTTTACATACATGTACATTCTATATATAAGCAGTACTGTAGTTTGTGGTGAAGTTTACATACATGTACATTCTATATATAAGCAGTACTGTAGTTGTGGTGAAGTTTACATACATGTACATTCTATATATAAGCAGTACTGTAGTTGTGGTGAAGTTTACATACATGTACATTCTATATATAAGCAGTACTGTAGTTGTGGTGAAGTTTACATACATGTACATTCTATATATAAGCAGTACTGTAGTTGTGGTGAAGTTTACATACATGTACATTCTATATATAAGCAGTACTGTAGTTGTGGTGAAGTTTACATACATGTACATTCTATATATAAGCAGTACTGTAGTTGTGGTGAAGTTTACATACATGTACATTCTATATATAAGCAGTACTGTAGTTGTGGTGAAGTTTACATACATGTACATTCTATATATAAGCAGTACTGTAGTTGTGGTGAAGTTTACATACATGTACATTCTATATATATAAGCAGTACTGTAGTTGTGGTGAAGTTTACATACATGTACATTCTATATATAAGCAGTACTGTAGTTGTGGTGAAGTTTACATACATGTACATTCTATATATAAGCAGTACTGTAGTTGTGGTGAAGTTTACATACATGTACATTCTATATATAAGCAGTACTGTAGTTGTGGTGAAGTTTACATACATGTACATTCTATATATAAGCAGTACTGTAGTTGTGGTGAAGTTTACATACATGTACATTCTATATATAAGCAGTACTGTAGTTGTGGTGAAGTTTACATACATGTACATTCTATATATAAGCAGTACTGTAGTTGTGGTGAAGTTTACATACATGTACATTCTATATATAAGCAGTACTGTAGTTGTGGTGAAGTTTACATACATGTAATTTATATATATAGCAGTACTGTAGTTGTGGTGAAGTTTACATACATGTACATTCTATATATAAGCAGTACTGTAGTTGTGGTGAAGTTTACATACATGTACATTCTATATATATAAAGCAGTACTGTAGTTGTGGGTGAAGTTTACATACATGTACATTCTATATATAAGCAGTACTGTAGTTGTGGTGAAGTTTACATACATGTACATTCTATATATAAGCAGTACTGTAGTTGTGGTGAAGTTTACATACATGTACATTCTATATATAAGCAGTACTGTAGTTGTGGTGAAGTTTACATACATGTACATTCTATATATAAGCAGTACTGTAGTTGTGGTGAAGTTTACATACATGTACATTCTATATATAAGCAGTACTGTAGTTGTGGTGAAGTTTACATACATGTACATTCTATATATAAGCAGTACTGTAGTTTGTGGTGAAGTTTACATGTTCTATATATAAGCATTACTGTAGTTGTGGGTGAAGTTTACATACATGTACATTCTATATATAAGCAGTACTGTAGTTGTGGTGAAGTTTACATACATGTACATTCTATATATAAGCAGTACTGTAGTTGTGGTGAAGTTTACATACATGTACATTCTATATATAAGCAGTACTGTAGTTGTGGTGAAGTTTACATACATGTACATTCTATATATAAGCAGTACTGTAGTTGTGGTGAAGTTTACATACATGTACATTCTATATATAAGCAGTACTGTAGTTTGTGGTGAAGTTTACATACATGTACATTCTATATATAACAGTACTGTAGTTTGTGGTGAAGTTTACATACATGTACATTCTATATATAAGCAGTACTGTAGTTGTGGTGAAGTTTACATACATGTACATTCTATATATAAGCAGTACTGTAGTTGTGGTGAAGTTTACATACATGTACATTCTATATATAGCAGTATACTGTAGTACTGTATACATGTGGTGAATATTTAAGCAGTACTGTAGTTGTGGTGAAGTTTACATACATTACATTCTATATATAAGCAGTACTGTAGTTGTGGTGAAGTTTACATACATGTACATTCTATATATAAGCAGTACTGTAGTTGTGGTGAAGTTTACATACATGTACATTCTATATATAAGCAGTACTGTAGTTGTGGTGAAGTTTACATACATGTACATTCTATATATAAGCAGTACTGTAGTTGTGGTGAAGTTTACATACATGTACATTCTATATATAAGCAGTACTGTAGTTGTGGTGAAGTTTATATACATGTACATTCTATATATAAGCAGCAGTACTGTAGTTGTGGTGAAGTTTACATACATGTACATTCTATATATAAGCAGTACTGTAGTTGTGGTGAAGTTTACATACATGTACATTCTATATATAAGCAGTACTGTAGTTGTGGTGAAGTTTACATACATGTACATTCTATATATAAGCAGTATACTGTAGTTGTGGTGAAGTTTACATACATGTACATTCTATATATAAGCAGTACTGTAGTTGTGGTGAAGTTTACATACATGTACATTCTATATATAAGCAGTACTGTAGTTGTGGTGAAGTTTACATACATGTACATTCTATATATAAGCAGTACTGTAGTTGTGGTGAAGTTTACATACATGTACATTTCTATATATAAGCAGTACTGTAGTTGTGGTGAAGTTTACATACATGTACATTCTATATATAAGCAGTACTGTAGTTGTGGTGAAAGTTTACATACATGTACATTATATATATAAGCAGTACTGTAGTTGTGGTGAAGTTTACATACATTGTACATTCTATATATAAGCAGTACTGTAGTTGTGGTGAAGTTTACATACATGTACATTCTATATATAAGCACTGTACTGTAGTTTACATGGTGAAGTTTACATACATGTACATTACTATATATAAGCAGTACTGTAGTTGTGGTGAAGTTTACATACATGTACATTCTATATATAAGCAGTACTGTAGTTGTGGTGAAGTTTACATACATGTACATTCTATATATAAGCAGTACTGTACTGTAGTTGTGGTGAAGTTTACATTTACATACATACATTCTATATATAAGCAGTACTGTAGTTGTGGTGAAGTTTACATACATGTACATTCTATATATAAGCAGTACTGTAGTTGTGGTGAAGTTTACATACATGTACATTCTATATATAAGCAGTACTGTAGTTGTGGTGAAGTTTACATACATGTACATTCTATATATAAGCAGTACTGTAGTTGTGGTGAAGTTTACATACATGTACATTCTATTATATATATAGCAGTACTGTAGTTGTGGTGAAGTTTACATACATGTACATTCTATATATAAGCAGTATACTGTAGTTGTGGTGAAGTTTACATACATGTACATTATATATATAAGCAGTACTGTAGTTGTGGTGAAGTTTACATACATGTACATTCTATATATAAGCAGTACTGTAGTTGTGGTGAAGTTTACATACATGTACATTCTATATATAAGCAGTACTGTAGTTGTGGTGAAGTTTACATACATGTACATTCTATATATAAGCAGTACTGTAGTTGTGGTGAAGTTTACATACATGTACATTCTATATATAAGCAGTACTGTAGTTGTGGTGAAGTTTACATACATGTACATTCTATATATAAGCAGTACTGTAGTTGTGGTGAAGTTTACATACATGTACATTCTATATATAAGCAGTACTGTAGTTGTGGTGAAGTTTATATACATGTAACATTCTATATATAAGCAGTACTGTAGTTGTGGTGAAGTTTACATACATGTACATTCTATATATAAGCAGTACTGTAGTTGTACTGAAGTTTACATACATGTACATTCTATATATAAGCAGTACTGTAGTTGTGGTGGTGAAGTTTACATACATGTACATTCTATATATAAGCAGTACTGTAGTTGTGGTGAAGTTTACATACATGTACATTCTATATATAAGCAGTACTGTAGTTGTGGTGAAGTTTACATACATGTACATTCTATATATAAGCAGTACTGTAGTTGTGGTGAAGTTTACATACATGTACATTCTATATATAAGCAGTACTGTAGTTGTGGTGAAGTTTACATACATGTACATTCTATATATAAGCAGTACTGTAGTTGTGGTGAAGTTTACATACATGTACATTCTATATATAAGCAGTACTGTAGTTGTGGTGAAGTTTACATACATGTACATTCTATATATAAGCAGTATACTGTAGTTGTGGTGAAGTTTACATACATGTACATTCTATATATAAGCAGTACTGTAGTTGTGGTGAAGTTTACATACACATGTACATTCTATATATAAGCAGTACTGTAGTTGTGGTGAACATTCGTTAAGACACATTCTATATATAAGCAGTACTGTAGTTGTGGTGAAGTTTACATACATGTACATTCTATATATAAGCAGTACTGTAGTTGTGGTGAAGTTTACATACATGTACATTCTATATATAAGCAGTACTGTAGTTGTGGTGAAGTTTACATACATGTACATTCTATATATAAGCAGTACTGTAGTTGTCCTTGATGTACGTGAAGTTTTGCAAAAAGGATAACACAAATTTTGGACAACTGGAATTAAAAGCTGACTCTGCATTCTTCACTACCCAGGATCTGAAAGATTATCTGTCTTGTTATCATCTCCAACATCCATTCTTTGTTGCAGTTCTTATAGTTCCACCTTGATAAATCTATGCTGTTGTGCTTCAATCAAACACAGATGTGTCTACTCGAGAGCCATTGCCATGGATCCAATGGAGGACTCATATCCACTTCTACAAATGGCCAGCTAAATGAAGTTGTGGACTACATGGAACAATTGACTGTCCGTGACTGGAATTCAGGCCTTAGAGGATCAAATGTAGCCATACTGGGACTAAAATAAGAATCACCTTAAAACTATTGATGTAAATATATTTTTGTACAATGAATTTGATGTGATATGGTTTCCAAAAGTTTGTTTATAAATGTATTATTTTGTTGTTGTTATTTTACTGACAGTAAAAATAAGTGTATACGTAACTCCAAAATCATGGCTTATGTCAACATTCCTGAAATCATGCTACAGGTGTCGTACATTTGTACTAATATACACGATCAATGCATTAGAAAGAAGGAACCAGATGTCCACACACCCAATATCCATTTGGCAAGCTAAAACAAAATGGCTGCCATGCATCTTCGTTGTACACACGCATGTACTTTGAACATTAATTCGCCTTTTTCAAATTGAGCGGGAAACAGGGTTCGAATCATGACCGCAAAGCTTGCATGGATTGTTTGAATGGCCAGATTTCCAAAATGGCAGGTGTTATGAACAGTGATTTGAAGAAGATGGTTAACGATAAGATAGATATTACCGAGGATGACATTCCTGGGGCTAAGATTTCTCGTGAATCTATCGAACAATGTAGTGTTGTTCTGTTGAAGAGATGGCTTCTGTGCAGAGGAGCGAAAACGTCCGGGAAAAAAGCCACTTTGATTACCAGGTACGAAATTGTCGATAAGCTTATTCCTAAGTTTAAAGTGCACACGCATCGAAAATTTAAGTCCATAAAATTCTGTAGATTCTTAAAGTTCTATCTTTACTGGTTAAAATGACGTTTTACTTAATAAAATCCGTCCACGCAAACTTACTGTAATGTGTTCTTGAAGATCAAGAATCTTGTGAATTTGATGCGAACATCCCGTGATGCTAATTAAGTATGCGTGACGTCATAAGTAGGACGGGCCATTGTTCAAAGACCGCTGGGCTGTGAAGAAAGATGGCCTCGGGCGGTAAAGAAAATTCTCGCGGTGGCAAATATTGTGTCACTGGCGGTCCTGGTAAAGTAAGCTGCACCAACAGTCAACACACTGTTGGAATATCAATGCATGTCTTTCCGAAAGATGATATTTTACGAAAACCCTGGGTCCGTTTCGTACGGAAGCGTTGAGGGGACTTCAGACTTCAGACTTAGTCTTACTTCTAACTTCATAGGATATTGCCAGATCGTTTCCTTCTACACTGGCAGCTTCCTGTGCTAGGGTATCGGAACAACTTGTCTGCGCCACTGATTCAATACGTTGCCCGACCCTTCCCTCGATTATTTTGTAAGTTTTGCAATCCATGGGATCGATGTCCAAGGGAGCAAGAAGGTGCGCAAGTTGGGCGTAGCCATTACCGGAATGAAGGGTACCGAGAACTGCTCTTTCGTTTAGTTGGCTTCTGTTAGGGCCACGTTTTCCTTCATCGGGATAGACTTCGTCGTACCTTATCATGTTAATTTCCCCGCATGGACTGCACTGTATTTTGGTGATAAACGCTAGTCCTGCTTTTCGTTCGTCAACGGTGTTTCGTATATTCAGTGGGCCTTTGTTGCACTTTTGGCACTTATCAAGTTGCATCGACAATGCCTGCCAGTTGACCACCCTGTATTGAAGATCGCATTGTGATGGATTGGTACTAGTACACGTTTCACTTTGGCTTCTGGTTTTGGGGAAGGAGGGCACGGAGAACTTCTCCATTTTTCTCTTGGGCGGGAGGCTACAGATAGCACCATTCTTTTCTTGTCTTTTCAGTCTCAGTTCTTTCATTCTCTCGCCAAAATTGTTTGTGACTGGTTCACTGTCAACCACATCCTCGTTGCATGATGGAATTTTTTCTAATTGATTCAATATCAGACATCGCCAAGAAAAGGCGCAATTTGAAAACGTAAAGACGAAATGCACTGTGAACGGTAATAACGTTTACCTGTAGTTCTGCCTTTATCTTTCCTGTATGCATTCTTTTTTTTCCTGAAAGTATGATTCAATAAATGTTCTCCTCTCGGCATTTCTTATTCACGGTGTACGCCGTTCAACGAACGCGTAAAATGACTCTAGTCATCTCTTTATGCCGTGATTAATTTTAATTAACATATTATAATGATATGCATTTCCATTATTTTTAAATGCCTCTCATTCACAAGAGGTGACCTGTCCCTTGGGTATTCAAATATGCATGCCGAGGTGTAATGTTTTGCAATATCAACATCGTGCATTTAGGGGTTTGCCTTGAGTCTGGTTTGCCATGAGTCTTCTAAAGCGATATTTGGCCGCTAATTTCTCGACACTGAATTCTAGTTATTCGCTGAAACTTGGCAAGTCTCTGTTATATGTATTGGTCTTTGTCATTATCAAAAAAAAATTGAGACAAATTCGGTAATAGGTGCTGTAGAAGGTACGTTTGTATCTGCACTTTACACGCAGTATAAACCGCTTCACTCCGCTATATGTTAACTCTTACTAGGCGGCTCCCATCTTCTTGGTTCTTTTACTGAAGTTTCCTTGGATATCAAGGTTTGCCATTACAGGTATGATGAGAGAAATGAAACAGTATTCGTCTTGATATCTGACTATATCGTACGTACAGGCATTTGTGTTACACAATTTAGTCGATACTTATCGAACAACTTCCAAGTGTTCAATTGTGATCAGCTGTTATGAGTGTAAACTAGGACACTAAAATACTCTATTGGAAACGAAAACATAGAAATTTGTCTTGTCTCTGTGGAGAAGGAATACTTTGTTGTGTTATGCCCCCCTTCGGAAAATTGCTTATTTCATGCAATCGGCGAACATTTTCAATGGCAATTCTCCTTAAATATATTGTTGAAAGATCCCTTTATCACGTCGCAAAAAATCTCAGAAATCGGCAAACGTTTCCTTGGTAATAGTCGCGATTAGATTTGAGTCTTGTTTCCCTGTGAAATAGCCGTGCGCCACCTTAAACTCGCTCAATGTTTATGATATTAAGCTTAGAGACCAAGGAAGAGTTATACAATACAGTGATGTTGTTGAAATATTTCTGTTGGTTTTAGTTTTGATATACGAATGGAATGATTTTGATGCATTTTCACTCCGCCGGCCGTCATTACATGGTGTCTGAAGCCAAAAAAATTTTTTTCGATTTTCTCCAAAATAAATAAATATTTTTCCAAACAAACTACACAGCGTTTATATTCAGACCAAGGGCTACCCATATGCAAAGTTAGAGCGAATTCCATTTTTGTGATTTTTGCCACCAGATAGGGTTTTTATTTGATAGTCATTTGATAGTTGTTTGATAGTGAACTCCGTTATAATTCTCGGCGCACTCGTCTATGACAAACTTTGGGTCATAACTTCCTCTGCTTTTATAAAACATTGGCAACAATTAGAGCTATCATTCACCTATAATACAATATGATTCGATTGCACTGCAGAATAAAATTGGATAAAATTGGATATTGCGTTTTTTTTTTTTGAATGAAAGTTTTAGAATCACTTTAGATTGACATAATTCATAACCTGACCAAGTTTTAGCAAAATCGTTGGAGCTAAAGCACGGGCGCGCATGAAGGCCACCAAAATTAAGCACTTATAATTATCTTGAAATGTGCTTTAGCTCCAACGATTTTGCTAAAACTTGGCCAAGTTATGAATTATGTCAATCTAAAGTGATTCAGGCTCTGAGATTTTTAGACGCATCATAACAGACAATAACAACTATGTCAACAACTACTGCGACTGAAACTCATTTTACTTTCCAGGGGTTACCCTAACTCACTGATCAATCACAACTTCAGCAAAATCCTACACCTCACGCAGTTCCAATTACTTCATAATCCATCACACAAAGAAACTCACATACATAAACAGGTCTTGCCTTTCATTGTCCCATACCATCCTACACTACATTCCATTCCTTCCATACTCCATCACTTCTGGTTTCTAATCAGTAAGGATCCTGAAAACTTTCACGTATCTTCCCTCACTCTCCCACCACAGCCTCAGCCGTCATTCCAACCTTAAAGACCACTAGTACACACACGTTTCACCTCTACTTCCAACACTCACATTCCTAACTGCTGAACCGTGTTCCCTCTCTCCTTGCTCTCCTTGGATGGCCTCCTGTAGTTTGATCTACATGTACCCCCATTATACTCAACCACTATCCCAGTTCTACATTGTACCACCGTCACTCCCTATATCCCAGATGTCATAGAATATGCTCGCATTTTGGATTCCTACTATGTATGGCTGACCTTCCTGATATATCTACCATGACTTATTTTATTATACCGATTTACTTGATCACAACATCAAGTCAAACCAACCCATCTATGGCTTTTCAGGCACATTTATAAACACTTTACCATTCAACACAGAAGAAAGATGGTGTTTCATACTTCTTTACTTCAAGGTGTGCTCTCTACATTAACATTATTCTACATATTTATACCGTCTACATGGGTTTTATGTCATCATTTGTACAATATATCAAGGACCTCATTTCTACTCATTATTACTACTGGATCAAATATATATATTGTCTTCTACCATCAGCCCCATTGTCTATATTCACGATATTTATTATCAGACTCTATCATCGTATCTTACAATGTATCTACAAAGTACTGGGATAGTACATCATTGGTCAACTTCACCACTATCATCTACAATGGAACAATTAAATAACAACATTATTACATATTCGCTAGGTCCCCAATTTTATATCATCTTATGTTTTTTACGGCCCTCCCACTATTGTTAACAGTCTAGCTTTCAATAAATAACTATTCCATGTAGTTTTGCCTCCTTTCCTCACCTTTTTATCCTTTCATGTAACTCCTTCTTTCCCCTTGTCAGTACTTTGGTCGGCCATTTTGGTTTACTCCTTTCCAGTACACACGTCCCACACACAGGGTTCCCGTTTAAATTTATCCCCCTTCGTCCTCTCACCTCCCCCTCCGTATTATTGTTTTTTTTCCTAGGATGTCGCCATTTTATCTTGGTTTCCTGGCAACATATTCCCCTTCGTTTTCTTTATTTATTTTCCGTTCTACTTTCTGTATACGTCACGGTTTGGACGTTTTTTTTCTTTTAAATTATGTCACGCGTTTCTTTTCACCGGCTTTTTCTTATAGTTTCGCTAACATCATAGCCAAGCTATATTCACCGAGGAATATGCCTATAAGCAACATTTTTGCTAACCACGCATCCACTGGTCCGCCAGCGTTTCATTCTTCAAGGGTAGGCTCTTCCCTTTTCTCCAACCTTCTGTTTCTTTTCAGCTATTTTTACCATTTATTTTCACTTTTTCCGGTTAAAGTTCAGGTTTTTGGCCTTACGTATGTTCACGAGTTAGCGTACATTGTAGTCTCCCATTCATCCCACCCACACTTATGTCCCTTGCACTATTGCATGAATTTATTTGGTAACCACGTGTAGGGTTAAGCTTCAAGGCCTTGAAGTATGAAACACGTTTGTCATCTACCATAATGACAACACAGTTTAACGTCTTAAACCCCTGATGATGAGTTATGTTAAACTGGGTTTACCAACCCTACCTCTAAATTCATGCTTCAGTGATCATATGAAGCTCATATTCTACAGTCCCAATGAAGACCCCTCTCCCTTTTATCCACAATTCCCACCCCACATTCTTTATCACTTATTCATTTACCCCAACAACAATAGAGTCCGATTACCAATTCTCCTTTATCTATCTAAAAAATGTTCTGCATGTGCAATCGAATTATATTGTATTCTAGGTGAATGAAAGCTCTAATTGTTGCTAATGTTATAGGATATGGCAATTGCATAAAAAGCAGAGGAAGTTATGACCCAAAGTTTGTCATAGACGAGTGCGGCGAGAATTAATAACGGAGTCACCTTTCAAGAGTTTGAAGAAATCTAATTTTAAGAAACAACTTACTTCCTTGTATCTAAATGATTTCATATTTCATATTTCATATTTTTTCTTTCTTTCTTTCTTTTTCATACATGTTATTTGTTTCACACTTGTCCTAAATAATATTCTGAATGTACATACTATATTGTATTGTATATTATATTAATATAATTATATGTTTATTTGTGTAATTAATCTTCTTTATATTTGTATTTAACATTTAGTACCATATAAACAAAATATAACAAAATGTTAAATAACTTATGTCAGCTATTCAGCTAGATTAGCTTGGCTATACTGAATAGCTAGTACCTTTACTGTCTGTTTAAATAATAATTATATATGAATTTGCAATCTTTTTTTATAACACTATATGGTACAATAAAGATCATCAACAAGTTGTGAAACTAACGATCGTTTCAGTTGACACAGGAAGCCCAATCCGCTTCCACCGAGTTCAGAGATTGGTAAGCCTGTGGGGCTGATTCAGGAAATATACAGTTTTTTCATTTGATTATTGTGCGCTGTTAGAGTTACCTTGCAGTTGTATGTGACTAGTAAACAGGGAAAATAACTTTATTAATACAGAAAAAAGGTAGTGCAAAAATGCTCCTGGAAAATTCACTTCGGACACATTTTATCCCCAATCGTTACCAGGCCTCGCGCGCCCCTTAACTCTGACTTGGCTTATTACTTCTTTGCTTCAAAAAACAGACTACGAATATGTTAACTACTGTATAAGGTATTAGTGCTTCCTTTAATTGTAAGAGTAAACAGCTCTACAATAACGACTGCACAAGATAATCGGAGATTCCCGTGTAAAAGTATGAAGGTCCAAAATCGGAAATGTTGTCAAGGTCTTGTCTATAGGTCTTGTCAGTTTCTCTTTTGCCGTTGTGTGATAACCTGACTTCTAAACTTGCAGAAATAAATGAACGCTCATTACCATGTGACAATGTGACAGTTGTTTGCAATAGTTGTTCATCGTATACATAAACTCGACATGAATAACTACAGTATAGACTTGAGAACATAAAATTCGCCAGTGAAGTACGTAGTCTCAGTTTGGTGTCATACGTTCGCGACTTACTTTCCTACCCCCTCCTTTGAAAACCTCCTTTGGTACTCCAGAGCTAGGAGATGTCTAGCGAACTCAGCAATCTGTATTCTTCTTCCCAGTAAAACAAAAATTTAGAATTTTGTCATCAACCACTACCTTCCAGGCGGCCGAGGATTTAGTCATCGTTCACGCCGATTAAATATATATAAACTTCGACTTCAAATCAAAAATAACTACTTGAAAAAGACGAAATAACAATCATATCAGTCTAAATAACTGAACAAGTATAATCTCTAGAGTGCACAAGGATTACAATGATATCATTTGATATACTTTTTCCTCTCGGTCTCTTGTCTTGAAAACAATTTCGTATGGCCCGGACAAACGTTATAAAGGACGCATGTGCACAACTGTGATACTGCCCCTTTAATTAGCCTCCTCCGCAGGCCTCCTTTTCGGAACCAGTGAACCAGAACTGAAGATTCCTGTGGCGAGTGAGAAGAAGACGGGAGAGACTGAGGCGAGGGGAACGACTGTTGAAACAAATTCGGCATACGACAGTCAACTTCAACTCGACCAACGCTCTTGCAAACAGCGACTTCATCGACGATTTGATGGCAGTACTTTTGGTAGTAACTTGGATTTTAATTTGTTTCGTAATTGCATGCCACGTTATCTGGAAACGAAATTCAACAATAGTTGGAAACGGTGGGGGGGGGGGGGGGTGGTGGGGTGGGGGTAAGACCACGGATGTTTTGCGCCAGCCGGGGTTTCATCAAAGCCCACCATCGCTGTCCCTGATTAAACCCTTATGGCGATGCCGTATGCGTTGTTGCTCTGAATTATTTCTGCTTGTAAATTCATTGGGAACTGACGATAAGTGTGCGAAATATTTCAGCAATGTGTAGGGCAGGCCGAGATAGGTGACATGCACAGGTACGACTAGAATTCTAGTTAGACAAGGAACCCATATACAAGTGGTACACGACGAAGTACTGATTTTATGACGGTGTAGCGTAGTAATCTCATGGTGTGATATCAGTTTCGAAATTGTCCAATGTTTGTTTCACTAATATCTGGACGGTATCAGTTTTTCTATACTGTTTGACTCCACGTTAGTACTCTCTCACAGGAACCATAACCATGATTGCAAGCTCTAACTAAAACGATAACTAAAAGAATCCACCAACAGATTCACTCTATTTGTAAACTGATTAGACTATCTCCATCGCAGCCCTGTAGTTTGGGATTGTCACGCAAACGCTATCTTCCAACAAGCAGCTGATAACACAAGCGAACATTCCTGTCCTTTGTTAGAACATAACCAATCAGATAGATGTTTTGTTTCGTAGAACCCATCAAAATGTAGTCGCGTAAAACTTAATTGCGCGAAATTCTTGGCAAGCCCAAAAGATCTTCGTAGGTCGTCCTTTTATCGACTTTCGATGTCAGGAAAGCAACAAATGTACGGGGGACGAAACAAAGTGTTTCTTTGTTTCAAACGAAATTGAAATAAAGACAAAAGATATATTTTGGTAAAAGTTATGTCCATTTGCGAGGACATAATCAGTTTGCGATCGATATCAATCTATCTGCTGACACCGAGAGCGAAAACTGTCGTTGCAAGCAATGCCTATCGCTCCATGATAAGCTTCTCTCTAACGCTAGAAGCGAAAGCAGGAAGACATCAAATGTAATCAAGAAAACATTGCAATTGAAGTTAATCAAGGAAAAATCTCTAGGCAAGATTTAAGAGGTTGAATCAATCTGATCTTAAATCGATCCTGGGATCCATTACAAGAAGACAACGAGCCATTGTCAAAGCCAAAGAGAGTCGCGAAATCTTTGGATATTCTACTCTCCTATGATGATTGACTCCTCTTACGAAGCGACCAAACCTTTAGTTTCTTATTATCACATACAAACAGACAATCAATTTGATTAGCGACTGCAGGTGGTCAACTGCACAGTTTCTACCAGAAAAAAGAAACATCATTCTTCCTCGCGTCGACACGAATATCGGCACCAGTGGAAAACTAAGTGAGTGAAAACCTACCAGAGTGTAAAAGGTTCGATCGCTATCCTCTTGAAACAATGAGAAAAGTCTTACAGAGAGAGTACCAATCCATTGGGAAAGCATCTAGTTTATGTGAAAACATCACACATGCAATCTGACTGGGCTGTTGCAAAAGAAGTAAGTGAGCTTTGACTCACGAAAGAATCCGTCTATTATCAGAAAGACATCAAAGGATGACGTAGTGAAACTTCAAATTTAAATCCCTGTGCTAGGAGTGGAAAGCCAGACTAGTTTCAATACACTCTGCAAAAGATATGTCAGCATGTTCCAAAGAAGATTTGCAAAAATGAGCACAAGGGAAGAGTGTAATTAACCAGCTTGAATCTGAAAAAGATCCCGATTTAAAAAATAAAATGTTGTTAGTAAATTTGTACTGAAAAGATCTCATGTAAGGTTAATTGTAGTTCATAGATATGGTCATAAACTGCTCCTCTTATATTTTCAATATCTAATATTTTACTATCGCAATCGTGAAGTGGGGAGTTCAGTTTTTCGCTTTCTAACTATGTCCCACATACCTGTTTTGGTTGTGATGTTTCTCATGTGACCGTTAATAAAATGGCTTCCTTAAACTGAGAATTTAGCGCAGATTTTTATTAGAGTTTTACGATTAGTGGAAACGGAACGACTGTTTACGTCTATGTTAGCATGAAATGAATATTATCATTATTTAGTTACAATGAATAGGGATAAAGAGGCGAGGCGGCAATCTTGTAGCCCTGGGCGCCATGACATATGTTTTATACATCCATACATTTATAACTGTTCCCGTGGGGCAATTTCAACATAATAAAAACACATAGTCTGGTGGTACCAATAACGTTTAGGGTTCCTCATGAGTTTTCACAAGGCAACGTTTAGTATGTATTAATATTCAACAACAAACATATTTCACAGTTTTTCTGTTGGTTCGCAATTTGCTGATCCCGGACTACACAAAATTCTTGGAAAAAATAGCTATTTCGTGATAGCCTCCACTTCGGCATAAAGAGATGACACTAACTGAGCAGTGTGTGGTAACTTTGTATCGTGTCAGTACGATGTCTGAGAAATATTTCCTTGACCTGCGATGAGTGAAAAAAAGTATTTGCCTTTGACTTTCTTTATTCAACGCCGGTAAACCAAAAGAAAACAGCTATACGATCATCAACAAAGGCCCCCAACCCATACATGTGAAGTTTTGGACGAGAGGGTGGACCTATGTAACCGTGCTGACCCAAATGACAGGGAAAAAACTATAGCAGAACGCATCCGCTAAACGAGCTGCGAAAAATTAACTGATATGGCGTCAGTCATTTCAGAGGTAAGGATACACGTATACATTCCAAGAACTAAAAGGTTTGAGCCTATAATACCTAACAACTTGGCTTCGCTTTCAGCAAAAAACCTCCCAAGTTCTTCCGACAGTTAACGACGAATTCATAGCGATGTGGCTCAATCAGGAAGTAAGTGAGAAGAAACCAAACTCCGACATCAAGATGAAATGGCTAAAATGCTGCCAAACTCAGTAGGAAGGAGGCAGTATGCGCCAAGCTGGTCGACAAATACTGAAGCGTTTGGTGGTGAGCCAATGAAGGGTCATCACACATGAAATAAAAGGTGAAGAGGAACACGAAGAGAACAGGCTGAGAATTGTAGAAGGGATAGCAATTTGTTACACATCACAGTGTTGTGCCGCGCTCCGGGGCCGCGCTTATACTGTCAGTTTGAGGAGCTAGCAGACTGAGGGACAAACTGAAAATGTTTGGCGGGTGCTTTTATGCGACCAGAACCTATAACCTGAATAACATACCCGACGGTGGCTTTAATTGGTTCATTCAGATACGGTACTCAGTGAACCTCAGTGGACTTGAAAGGTCGAAACGACTCACCCCGCGACTATACATTTTGAAGTGTTTGAATGCATTTGGGCGTATCATTACATCAACATTCCAATGAACTCTATTTTGTTTATTTTAGTAAGACCGGGAAACGAAGCCCGAAGACAAAATAAATCCAAGACAGACAACGAAAGACTAGATTGGAGATCTTTAGACATGATACCTGGATTTCGATCGTAAGCCAACATGGGCTGGGCCAATCGAAACGGAATAACGAAGCAAGGATTGGATTCCTCAAAACAGCGACTAGTAGAAATGATTTACCAATGTATACGACGAAATGAACTATATGAGATACTAAAAGTGTTGTATGACTCGAGAATTCCAGCATGTGCTCTTCAGCTCGGGTTTTGGATTGAAACCTCGATGTTTTCGCCGAGCACCGCGCCGAGAGCACCCATGGATTCTCAGAGCATGGTTGTTCTGTGGTTATTCCGCGATAGATCTAAGGGGTAAGTAGTTTGGTATCGTAAAATAAGACAATGCTGACCTTGCCTCGGTCTAGAAATCCGAAACCATGTGTTGTGACAATTGCAACATAGCCACGACCAGATGTCGAAAATTCCGCAAACACCATTAATATTTTCACATTAAAAAAAAAAATGATTTGTAGGCATGGTGATTCGTCATTTTCGCGGGAACATGGTCACCCAGACATGCACTGGCCACCAAAAAACAAAAAGTGTACATATGGCATAGGTGCCCGACGAGTTCTGTGGCCTGGGTGTGAAGGGGACCCTTAATCTCCATAGTTGCGATATTAAATTCTGAATAGGCTTGGTATTTTGTGCATAGGAATAAAGGGCCTCAGTGATTCGTAGTCTAATAAAAATAAAGAAAGTTTCACATTAATATATAACGTGAAATCAATAATATAATATAATTCTGAAAAAATCCATTTTCCAATTATTTTATCCCAGTTTAAAAGAATGCGACGTCGATGCTATTATTAAAACAAAGGAACAGGAATTAGCATTTCAATAGGTTGAAAAAAGTGTTCCGGTTTTTCACGCTCGAATTCCGCTTCTAAATCGGAAAACCCTAATTAAATCAAGGTTACGTTTTCCAATGTAATGGTTTTACAGTTTTAGTTATCGGACATCCATGGAAAAAATCATGATATTATTCTTATTTATATTATTATTATCTATTATTATTTTACATTAAACAGAAACCGCGCTATAAAAGGGACTGGACCGCCTTCATTTCACAGACTTTCCCGCTCAGTTTTGAATCAATTTGAAATGGTGGAGTAAATCTTCGTATTCCTGATGTCGTTATTCGACGACCAAAGTTTCGTAATTATTATTCAGTTGGGGACTTCGAGAAAAACTGAGCTAGATATCAATCATTTTCAAAACTGATCATTTTCAAAATAATAACAAGATTTTGAAAATGCATGAGTTATTGATGTTATTTTAAAAAGAAAGAAGAAAGTCAAAATTTGAAATCATATTTTGAATTTCAATTTCGCGCCCATGTTACGATCCAGAGCTCTGACAGTCCGATGGAAGTGACTGGACAACTGAAATGTGTTAGCTGCATGGCACAGGCCCTTTTATAGGCGCGGTTAGTGTTTAAGGTTCACTTGAGGAAAGAAAAATATCACCATTGAAAACAGATTCCTACAAAGATCAGCAAAAAAAGAGAGAATAAAGCCATCTCCAACCAAAAAGGTCGAGGCAAGGATATCAAAGATAGGCACAAGAAGAATA